>OX467709.1:39369214-39739214 GCA_950111635.1 Agelastica alni
TGGACTGCCAGCTGTCTCTCTATATTTTTGGTGGTCTATCCAGGGGTCTTCTTCCTGTTGGTATGTTGTCCCTGACGATTCGTGGTAATCTGTCTTCATTCATCCTGCTGACGTGTGCGTTCCAGTATCTTCGTCGAGCTCTGCACCATCTTACGATATCAGTGGTGTCAGTTTGTCTTCTTAGGTCTTCGTTCCTTTCCTTATCCAGAAGGGTGTTGCCTGTTATTGCGCGTATTGTTTTCATCTCTGCTGTTCTAGACATTCTTTTGGTTATTGATATATCGGTTCTTGTCTCTGCTCCGTAGGTCATTACTGGCCTTACGCATGTTTTACAGATTCGTGACTTACTCTGAATGCTTATCTGTTTGTTTCGCTTAATGCTTTTTAGATGACCAGAGATTGATGCAGCTTTGTTCACGTTTCGTTTGACTTCTTTCTCCAAATTTCCCCGACTGGAGTTCTTGCAACCCAGGTAGTCAAAATCCATGACCTGTTCTATCGGTACGTCATCAATTACTAGATTACATCTAAGTGGGTCTTTTGCGATCTACCATCTACAAAGCTGAATTGATCATCTCATTTACTTATTACTCACTGTATAGAGTAGATTGTAAATTTACATAAAATAAAAAAAAATCTCCATAACACTTTATTGTAAAGTTCGTATCAATAAAATATATTTATTTTTCATAACATCCAATTACCACAATTATACAATAAATAATAACAATTTATAAACTGCCCCTTTAATAATCTTTGACTTTGGAAATAAACGAGCGATCACACAAGTAGTTTCAATGACATCCATTGGAAAACTATTTCAATTCTTCTTTTGGTGCCATATCAGGTCCTCCTGATGTTGGCAATCACAATGGCTGTCTTCGGCGATTCTAAAGAGTTGTTCTGCGCTTCGAATTCCGGTCCACTCTCTAAGATTCCTTAACCACGAAGCTTGTCTTCTACCGACTCCTCTACGGCCTTCTATCTTGCCCTTCATTATAAGTTGAAGGATACGGTAACGATCACCCCTGAGTATGTGACCTAGATAGGACAGCCTTCAGCATTTAACTGTTATTAGTAGTTCGCGGACGGCGCTCTATTTGTCTGCTTGACTACCCATGGGATTCGGAGCATACGTCTGTGTAGCCACATTTCAAATGCTTCAAGACGATTAATGGTTGCCGCTTTTAAGGTCCAAATCTCTGCCCCATACAACAGTATAGATCATATGTAGCACTTGACCATTCTCTGTAGGAGCTTTAGATTTAGATTATTATTGCAAAAGGGCGATCTCATTTTTTGAAAGGTTGCGCGAGCTGACTCGATCCTGCACTTAACTTCTTTATCCGGGTCGAGATGCTCTGTAATATAACAACCAAATGTCTTTACGTTGATCGCGACACTTTTGAAGAAGTATATTTAAGGCAAACATTGCTTCCCGGGTACCAAGAGCGTTTCGAAAACCAAACTGGGTTTCGTCCAGATCACTTTCACATTTGTTGCGTATTCTTCTATGAATAATGCTAATGAATACTTTTAGTGTGTGGCTCATAAGACTTATTAACCTGTAATCACTGCATTTTTTTGCACGTTGTTTTTTAGGCAATGTTATAAACACAGCATCAGCCAATCTTCTGGTATTTCTCCAGTAATGTACACTGTATTAAATAGTATAACTAAGATCCCGATGTTGTTTTCATGAATCAATTTCAAAAGTTCCAGTGGAATATTATCTGGTCCGGTTGCTTTTTTAGATTTTAATTAACCGATTTATTTATCGCATTTTCTGCGACTGCGATTTTTCGTCGTTGCGATTAGAAATCGCTGGTGGATACCAAGCCTAATGGTGTTGTATTATATTGATTTGAAGTAAATGTTTTTCAGGTCAGTTGTACATCAAGATAACAGCATTTGAAAACGAAGACCTAATACAAAAGATGAAAAGTGACAAGTTTGAGCCGACCATAAGTTTAAAATTAGAACCGAATACTTCTACTTTGAGGGCGACAGTAAACAAATATAATTTAGAAAAAGTAAACATTTTAATAAGGCTAATGTCGAAAAATATAGTCGGGAAGAAGACGCTTCTGGGAAAGATAGAAATCGACAGGAACGGAAGTTTTTGGAAAGAAATAGTCGCGTCGCCGTCCGTCGCCATAACTAAGATGGTTCATTTTGAATAGGACTTTTGTTTTTGGTGTTCGAAAATGAAAAACGTCGTTTAATTAACAAAAAATAGCGATTCATGTGATTGTAATATTGAGTTTTTTGTTTTATTTTTCTTTTACTTACATTTTTCATCACTTTATTAATAAAAAAACTTTACATTTGTTACTGAAAATAATACTTTCATTTCTCATTGAAACGGCTTTTTTTAATGATTCATTTATCCCCTTTTCCCTATACCTATTTCCTTTACCCGCCTGAGTTCATAAATTTAAATTTATCATCCATTCAAATTTATTCAAAAATTGGTCCTTTTATTACTGAGCTATATACAGAGTGGACCAAAAGTCTGGAAACGGACAATTATTTGAACACATTTTAAATACTTGATTAAGTAATCATTGTGTTAAAAATGTTATCTTTCAATTGTTGCGTTTAAATGCAGTTAAAAATAGTTTGTATTAAAAAATTATTGAGACAATTAGGCGTTGCCACACTTCTGTTTTATTTATTGACTTTCTAGACTACATAGAATCATAAGTGTTACATATGGCTGAACTCGTATTGAAGAGGAAATTCTAAAAATGACTAGGTGATGTATTTAAAAACCAAAGTGACTTATAATATCAGAAAAACAGAAAATCTGACAACATTGCAAATGTCAAATCTGCAATCTCCGTACCCCAAAATAGGCTTAACCCAAATTTTGTACAATTCCGACTAGCAATTTACGAGATAATTGTCCGTTTCCAGACTTTTGGTCCACTCTGTATGTACTTCGTAGTCCAATAAAACTAATTTATTAATAGTCGATTATTGAAAAATTTTGTTTTTTGTTTTTAATATGTTTCCAACAAATATTTTTGGATATTTTTATGTTTTTCCTTTACCTTTTATTTAACCCAGAAATTTGGGTTTACCAGCTATTTTAAATAAGCTATACAACAACTTAATAGTCTATTAATAATAATTTGACAAATTTTTTTTATTTTTTAATTTTCCCTACATAATTTTTTAAATGTTGTAAAAATGAGTAAGTAGTTTCACGTTTTTCCTTCACCCTTCGTTTAACCGAATACTCTTTGTCTACATCTATTTAAAGGTTTGTTTAGTTTTACTGGGCTCTACAACAAATTCATACTCCAGTAAAATTAATTCACCCGTTAGTTTTTTACTAATTATATTTTATTTTAATCTGATTTTTAAATACAAATTTATAAAAAAATATAAAATTTTAGGATGAATTTTACATTTTAGCAAAAACTTACATGGACTGGAGCCCAGTAATATCATCATACTTAATACTTAAGACGAAATTACTCACGCCCGCCATTAACCGCTCTGTCAAATCTCCTCACATCCAATAAATAAGTGACGACATATCTCTCATATACTTTCTCTTACATTGTATTAGGCACTTTCTGCGAACATTTGTCGTTGATTACACCGTTCGACAATTTCGCAGCGGACGATAATTTAATGTTATGTGTTCTTCACTTTATTTAAAAACTAAATAATTTATGGTAATACATAATTGAAATATTTTGTTACTTTTAATGTAAATTATGTCGGAAAGTCACCAAAATCATAATATTTTCAAAATAAAAAAAATTTCCCAGCTATTTTTTTCATTTGAAAAAAGTTAACAACTTTCCGACATTTAACTGTAATTATTAAAATTGTCCCCAAAATTTTGCTGCAAAGTAATGTATATTAACAGCGTGAGTAGAATAATTAGATTTTTAATATGGCAGGCATGGCAATATCGTCTTAAGACTTTTAAAAATGTCTCAATTTTAATTTATTTCACAATCTCATTTTTATCCTATTGAATAACATAATTGGAATCATATTATTTAAAAAAATCATTACATCATTACATTAATTTAAATTTATTTTAAAAAAACCAAAAAGTATTCCAGTTATTTGGTAATCTTTTATGAGGTGATTAAATTGTCAATGTTTGCTATTTTGTAACGAAATATTTATTTACTGTATGCTTCTGATTAGATAAATAAAAAAACTGATATGGCAAATCGAACATTTTATTTTTTGCCAAAATTACCAATAATACTACAGGTGGATTATCAACATTATACCAGCTAGAATATGCCAAAGGAAAAAAAGGGAAGCATTTAAAAAGAAAATAGATGAAATAGAAGAGCATCATCAGAAAAATGGTAGCAGGAAATTCTATAAAAAGATTAAGGAACGAAAGCAAAATTACAAATAAAAAATAAATGCATGTAAAGACAGCAATGGTAAAACGCTGACAGAAAAGCGGGATATTCTGAGAAAATGGAAAGAATATTTCGATAACTTATTGTCAAACCAGGCAGAAGATTTAGAAGAAATACTAGTGCACACCACAGAATATACTACCCAGTTACCAGGAAGTGTGCGAAGTCATTACGTACTTAAAAACAGCTAAGCTGTTAAAACATGGAGAAGAAACCTCTGGAGAAGGTTAAATCATCTAATCATTCTTATTTGGAAGCAAAATAAATTACCAGAAGAATGGTCGATGGGAGTTATTCAAACCATACATTAAATGTATTTAGTTACACTTTTAAATAGTTCAGGAAAAAATATTATGATTTCATATAGATTTCATATTGATTTTTGTATGAAAATGCTAGGTACAATTGGAAACTAAATAACATCGAAATGTATAGAAATCATCCCTTCGAATTCTGACCAAGCATAAAAGAGGTTTAGAGCTATTGATTTCGATAGAACCCGTTTCTCAATATTATAAAGAATGTTCAAAAATCATTGTCACTTTTATAATTTCGGACAAAGATAACTTTGTTATTTCAAATAAAACACCCTATATTTTTTGGTCTGAACAATATTAAATTCTATTATCTTTCATTTCAAATTGGGGTTCCCTTTACCTTACCTAAATAGTTTTTAAGATATTGGCTTTATCAAATAGTAGTTCTTATTTTAATGCATTCTTTGACTTAAGATAGCTGTGAAACGACATTTATTCAACTTGTTGAAAGAATTCTTATTACCAGTTATTGTATGTTACGTTATTCAAAAGAATTGCCTTTTGGCGTCGAGGGTGTATGTCCAAAAATATCCAGACCGGAATCATCCAAACAAGTTAGCTCTCAAACGATTGCTATATGAATGTCGTAGGACTTAAAGTGTAGCTTATAAAAAGGCAAATAGACAAAAACCTATCATTGGAAATAAGGATAATGAATTTCTTATTATGGGATCAATCATGGAAAACCCTCAATAAGGACTGCTTTTTAAAGAGTGACGCCTCAAATATTATTTCATAAGTGTTAAGCAGTCTTTCATAGAGAGAGTGACTCTTGGTATTCAACAGGATGGTCGTCATTTTGAGCATCTACTTTGAATTAAATACATTTGTGTTTCATATTTTGTTGTAGTTTCAGTTGAATAATAAAAAAAAAATTGTATTGTCTGTTTAATGAACTACTGTCAGAATATGAAAAGTAAATATTTTCGATGAAGTGAAGAATAACAACTGTCAATGAGAGTTCTGTGAGCAAATTAAATAAATTTCGTTTCAAAGCTATCTTGATTCAAAGAATGCATTAAAATAAGAACTACAATTTAATAAAGCCAATATCTGAAAAACTATTTAGGTTAGGTATAGGGAATCCCAATCCCAAAACAATACATTTCATTTGAAATAACAAAGTTATCTTTGTCCGAAATTATAAAAAAGTGGCAATGATTTTTGAACATTCTGTATAATATTGAGAAACGGGTTTTATCGAAATCAATAGCCCAAAACCTCTTTTATGCTTGGTCAGAATTCGAAGAGATGATTTCTATACATTTCGATGTTATTTAGTTTTCAATTGTACCTAGCATATTCATAAAAAAAATCAATAACTCGAGAACGGTTATAGTTAGCTTCATAGTACCTTTCATGAAATCGTATTATTTTTCCTGAACTATATAAAAGTGTAACGAAATACAGTGTGTCCCATTTAAAAAAACACAACTTTGATATGTCACACTTTTTTAGCCATCCTGTAGACTCCAAAATAATTTCCTTTTGCAGCCTTAATGAATATACATATAATGAAATGGGTAAATTCCCGAAAAAATTATTGTTTTGGTTTACAGGGACCGTGTCGTATGGGTTGCCCCACCCTGTATAATCTGTATATAGACTTCAAAAAAGCTTTTGATAGTGTTAATAGAAATAAAATGATTAATGATCTCTTAATACTGGGCATCCCAAAAAAGCTGGCCCACCTCATGAATACGACCATGAACGGTTCTAAGGCAATCGTAAGAGTTGACAATGAATACACAGACGACTTTAACATCACATAGTGAGTAAGGCAAAGCGCCGCACTATCTTTCATACTATTTAATCTAGTTTTAGAAGCAGTGGTTAGGAAACTAAATGTGACTGGCTTCATCGGCACGAAGAACCTACAAATATTCGCATATGCGGACGATATAGCAATAATAAGCAGGCGCAATGACGAACTTAATAGGACTGATGCCAAACTAAAAAATGAAGCAATCCCAAAAGGTATCCGAAGAAATGAAGAAATTTAAATGTAATAACTATGAATTCGAGCACGTAGGAAAATTCTCTTATTTGGGCTCCTAAATGAATCAATCGAACTCTATCAATAGCGAAATTCAGGCAAGAGGTATCAGTGGAAACCGTTGTTATTTTGCCTACATAGAGCTAATAAAGTTGAGAGCTCTAAACAAAAAGCCTAAATTAAATATATATAAAAGCATCATCAGACCTGTTGTTACATACTGATGTAAAGCGTGAACCTTAACCATTTAACCTTAACCTTTTGGACCAGTGCAAAACGAAGATGAAACATGGCGATCAAGAATAAATTTTGAACTATAGTCCGTACACAATTTGTTGATAGCTCACTGCAAGTTTGACCCTCATTAGAGAACTGAAATACAGAGAGGACAGGTAGTATGATATAATAACAAAAACCAACCTAAAACTGGCAGTTTAAGATGTTTTCGACTAACCCACCTTGTATCTGAATAAATACAATACAGCTATAGAACTTTTAATCCGATTATGTAGGTATTTTGAGTGGAAATGACTGACCAGTGTCGTAGAGTATATGATTAAAACATTACGTTACTTTAAATAAATAAATATATTAATATTCTTAAACTGTAGGTACTGTAAATTGTATTTTTATTTTAATAAAATTTCTTTATTTTATTTAAAAATAAAAAGTTACTTGCAATTTGTAAAAGATACATTTATTTAATTAATACCTATTTTTAAATGATATAAACTACGATTACTTACAAAACTATTCAAATTCAAAATAAACAGGATCATCTTCGGAATCCGAGTCGTCTTGCAGGTTAATAATTAGCGGTTGTGTCTCTACAGTCGCATCAATTATATTGTCAAGATCCCACATTTTTTGTTCTTCTTCTATTACATGTCTTACTGCATCTCGCCAATTTTGTTCTGTAATATGTTGTAAAGACTCATATAACAATTCACGTACAGCTTGTATTTTATATGACGTATTTTTTCTAGCCACATAGCTTTTCATTTGTGCCCAAATGAGTTCAATTGGATTTAATTCGCAGTGGTAGGGTGGAAGTCTAAGGACTGTGATGTTTCGTCTTTCCGCCATTTTGTCAACTACGTATTTCTTGAACTTAGATTTGTGTTGCCGGGCAATTTTTAAAAGTTCTGCTTTAACCATTCCATCTTTGTAAGGCAGGGACTTATTCCGCAGCCATTCAATGATATCCTGTTTCTTCCACGCAGTCGTTGGAAGTCTTTCTACTAGTCGTGAATGATAAGGTGCATTATCTAATACTATAATTGAGTTTGGTGGTATATGTTCAATCATCTGCTCAAAATACTTTTCGAAAACATCAGCTGTCATCTCCTCGTGATAGTCTTTTGTGCTTTTGGATTGAAATTCCAACAAACCATGCTTAGCAAATACTTTTTCACTGCCAATGTGAGAAACTATTAATCTACTGCCTTTACCAGAGGGTGGGGAAATACCAGTAGACCAACCTTCCATAATGGCTTGCCTGGAGCTTGATATATTTTTATCTGACCAAATTTTTGTGAGAGTATGACCTGCGTTTACCCACGTTTCGTCCTGATAGTAAATTGGCTTTCCTTCAGCCCGAAATTTTCGTATAGATCTTAGATACTTTCTTCTCCAACATATTATCTCTTCCCGGTCAATCAAAAGTGATTTTCGGTCTGATTTCTCCCACCGGAAATTTAATTCTTTTAAAACTTGCCACAATTTGGTTCGTCCGACATGAGGCAAATCCGGGTCGTCTCTAACTTCTTGTAAAATTTTGTTTAAGTTGGGTATTTCTTTTTTGTAAAAAAATTCGTGAATTTTCCTTCGAATACCATTTTTGGCAAATTCATCAATTTCAATAGGTTTTCTCCCCCTCTTTAAGTATTCGTTTGTATTTGGGTTAACTATACCTTGTTTTTTTCTTTCTGATAGGAACCTATATATTGTTGACTCCCCTACGCCCGTCATGTGGGCACAACTCTTGATTATGTTCTGAACAGTGTTTGTGGGATTCTGAGAAAGCAGAGCATCGTGAACGTTCAAAACAATAGTCTTCTCTCTTGGTGAATAGACAGACTTACTGACTGTACGCAACAGTACCGGTGTAAAACTTGATGATGTTGATGATGATGACGAAGCCATCGCAAGCAATCAAACAAAACAAGCAGGAACGAAAGGTACGTATATGTTTGTAGGAATATGAAAAAAAGTTACTCACGCACTGCACAAAATTCGCAAAATAAATATTAGAGACGTTAATTACTGCCGTAGACGCCGAAACACCAACGAGCCGTAAATTAAATGCGATCAAAAACGTACTAAACCTAATGAGGGTCAAACTTGCAGTGAGCTATCAACAAATTCTGTAAGGACATGAATAAACACCTCAGGAACCTCCGCCTATGATTTTACGACTATTACGGCCGTTTTATGACTTGGACGCACATTTTGTGCTATCGACAAATTATGAACGGACTATAGACAACTTGATAGAGAGCGCAGACATTGTAAAATGTCAGAGGAAGACTGAGGAAAAGATGGATAAATAAAGTAGAGTGCGACCTTAAAACAATGAAAATTAAAGGCTGGAAGGATTTAAGTAGAAACAGGACCGAATGGACGAAAATTACTGAAAAGACGAAAACCCACAGTGGGATATAACGTCGTTAAATGAATGAATGACCAATAAAATGTATTAATTAATATTATGAACGTAATAATGAAATTAATATGTTACTGGGATAATAATGAAATATTTATACTGTATTTGTTGTGTGGGCAAGGAAACAAATGAATGGGGCACTGCATAACTTATAAGCAGCAATGAACTTGTCAAAAAAGGTACGTTTAGCTGTGCATATAGAAAGAATTTATAAGGCGAGTGTGAATGGGCAAGTCTGTAGAGGTCGACATATTCGAACACATCTCGAATAAATCGACATTGTTTTAAAAAAAGACCAGTTCAAGAGAACCAACAAACGACGAGCATGTATAAGAGTACTAATGAAATAAGAAGAAGCGAAAGATGTGTGTAAGAACCATAGCAAGTGGAAGGAAGTGGTCTCTGCCTACCTCTACGAAAAAAAAGGGTGACTATATGTATGTATTTGTATTACAAAAACAAAAATATTCAAATATTTAAATTTTGTTTATTTCTTTATTACAAAATTTGTTATTTAATAATGTCATCTATAATAAATGTCAAGATAATGTATTTAAGCATATAATAAGATATAAATACAGTGGAATTAAGTTGGGATTATTACGCGGCCATATTATAGTTTTATAGTTCTAAAACTTACTATCTGGTAATCTAATGATAATAAGTTTGACATTTTTAGAAACGTCGCTCGGGATTTTTCAATCCGGCATTTAATTTCCCGAGAATGGTCCTAATCTTCGTTTATTGTTGTGCCTAGGTACTTGTATGAAGCAACTCTTTCGATTTGCTGGTTTCTGATAGTAAGTTGGCACGGAACATTGGTTCCTTTCCGGATTATCATGAATTTGGTCTTATATATGTTCAGCGTTAGACCGTATTTTTCACTGGTATCTTTGACTCTTGCCATAAGTTCTTGTAGGCTTTCAATATTGTCAGCAAACACTACGGTATCGTCTGCGTACCTTATATTGTTCAATCGTTGGCCGTTTACAGATATTCCCAGTTCTAGGACATCTAGGGCTTCTTTAAATATCTCTTCTGAGTATAGGTTAAATAAGAGGGTTGAAAAGATACATCCTTGTCGTACTCCTCTTTGTTTTTCGATTATATCGCTGTCTTCGGCTTCTATTCGTATATTTGCTGTTTGACCCCAATAAAGGTTTACAATAATTTTTAAGTTTCGGTCATCTAAGGATTTCTAATGATCTCTACTAGTTTTTCGTGCTGGACTTTGTCAAATGCTTTTTGATAATCCACGAAGCATGTATACACATCGCAGTTCATATCACGACATCTCTGAAATAACACTTGTACGCAGAAAAGTGCTTCTCTTGTACCCATTACATTCCTGAAGCCAAATTGCGTTCTTCCAATGTGTTCTTCACATAGCTTATGGATACGCTGGTGAATAACCCTTGGAAAGATCTTCAAGAGATGCCTCGTGAGACTTACTAAGCGATATTTTAAGCATTGTTTAGCGCTGCGTTTCTTAGGAATTGGTATGAATGTTGACTTCAGCCATATTTTGGGTGTGTATAAGTAGTTAAAAATATTTGTCAGTCATTTTATTTCCTCGTCATCGGGAAGTTTTAGAAGCTCAGAGTGAATGTTGTTTGGGCCAGGTGCTTTATCGTCTTTCATAGGTTTTATTTTTTTTTTCAATCTCATCTCGGCAACCAAAGAAACAATGTTGAAGCTGAGGCTAACAGATAACAATTCCCCAATCTGGAACCCGACAGAAAGCCTCTCTGAAGAATCACAACTAGACTGGAAAACCTGAAAAAACCTCAATAGAATTAGATGTCAAATGGAAAGGTCCTGGGAAAATGTGTTAAGATGGGGATACGCCGAGTACGACTCATGCGCCTGCGGAGAGATCCAAATGATGGAACACCTCCTGACCTGCCCATCTCTACAGACCCCATGCACAATTCGAGACCTGTGGAAGGCGAATGATACGGCGGTGCAGTTTGCCAGACACTGGAAGGAGATATGACACTTAAACAAACCAATCCTGACTGGCGACGCCTGCGAACGTCGTACACATAAATTTATCCTTATCCTTATCCTAATAAATGTTGCTCAAACTCGATAAATATTAAATCTCATTTCTCAGTGTAAGTGGGCCTGTGTTGTCCGATTATACTTTGTTCTGGTCTATTATCTTTGAAAAGTTGAAAGATGTACTCTTTCCAGGTTTCGACTTTCTTTCTTTTGTCGATTGTTCCATTGTTGTAAGCAGGAAATCGGATTGGACGTTTGAAGATTTTGGAAAATATTTCCCTAGACAGATACTATGCCAGTTAGGTACGTCTTTGAAATGCAGTTTAAAGGGGTTATAAACAAACACCAAGTTTGCACAGAGAACGGACCTCAACTAGGAATCCATCTTTTAAGCAGAATTACATGCCATGGAGATAGGTGCCCAGGAAACAGCCGAAGGGCAGAATTCTATATTTTATCAGATAGCCAAGAAGCACTAAAAGCTCTGAAGTCATACACTTGTGAGTCTAAGCTGACTTGGGACTGTAAACAGTCCCTGATACAACTGGCAGCGAACAATCAGGTTACTCTGATGTGGGTTCCAGGTCACAAGGGAGTTAAAGGCAACCAAGAAGCAGATTGCCTTGCCAAAGAAGGGGCAAATACAGAATTTTCCGGCCCAGAACCCTTCTGTGTACTTTCCAAAGCCCACTTGAAAGAAGAGGTTCGACGCTGGGAAACAGATGAAATGAAATCTCACTGTGCCAGGACAAAGACAAGCGAAAAGGCTAGTAAGCCTTTCGCCAATGAAAGCTAAACAGCTTCTCGAGTTGGACAAGAAAAACTTGAAACTGGCTCCTCACTGGACTTTGCTCGAAGTCTCGGAATCCTGGGCCTCGAATAGATTAAGGGTTATGCACAAACGATCTGATAGATCGAGATGCTTGAGAGGATGCATAGCTTTCACGACCCCCCTACAATCTACAATGTATCTACAATTGTTGTCCACTAGCTGACCTAAAGTATGGTGTTTGTGTATTCCCGCAGCTTCTTTTACTTTTTTATGTAGGTTAAAGTGATCGTGTTCGTGATCAGTAGACTGATGCCCACCTTGTATGTTGGTTTACATGTAAGGATAGTTTTTTCGGTAACACCCTGTATATTGATTCTCCGTGTTTTAAAAATCCCGGCGCGTGTTGAAGCTCACCACCATCCCAAGAATCAAGTTTTAGACGTTTTTTTTTCCATCGTATTCAGCTTGTGGCAGACAGACGGGCTATCAGTTCTCGGCGAAGTGTGCCGTGAAGAGCACACATACCGGATGTCACTAAAAACGGTCGGTGTTCGATTATTCGCGACTTGGCGCTAAAGTTCAATTTTCCTTTTGAGGGCTATGGCCTACGAAGATGCGTGATTCAATTTAATTCGAACTGTTTTTTCTTATTTCGTACATTTCGATAATGTAGACTTACAAAGAAAATTAGTCTTAATTTTGTTTTTTGAATTTCGGTTTTTAATTTGTGATCGCATTTTCTATGAGACTGGAAAAATATGAGTGAAATTTTTTTAGTGTTTTTCTTGTTCGCTACGAATTTTGAGATTGTTTTGAATCACGTAAGTTTTTAAAATCAACAATGAAATGCATACCTTCTTTACAAAAAATTATAATAATAATAATAAAGGTCTGTATTATTTTCAAGTAATGTACATAGAAGTATTTACATATAAATATTCTGAAAATAAAGGGCGAAGTTCATTTTCTGTAGAGAAACAGTAGCTTTCCTCTTAACCCTGATTATTATAAACAAATATAAATCACTCTACATTAGATATTTATTAATCCATAATGATTTAACATTTTTTGTTTAATATAAAATTTAAAAAAAAGGACCACTTTTTAAGATCAAGATTTTTTCTTTATTTTTAAGTTTAGCTGAACAAAAAATTAATAACTATGAATATTTATCATTATAACATAAAATTATAAAAAAAAATTAATTTATTACAAGAGATGGAAAAAAGTGCCTCCTGATTTTTGAATTTCTATAAACAACTTTTAGTCTTTTTTTATTTTTAAAATTAATGATTTGAAGAATAAAATTTAATGAGCATAAAATAAAGAAATAAATATTCACATTATCTATTTCTCAAGAAATAAAAATAAATCTTGAGTAGAAAAGGCCAGATGAGTTCTGTATTCGAGAATCACATTTTAGCTCTTGAAACGAAACTGGGAATACCGAGGTGTTATGTATTTTCTTCCTTATTGTTAAGTCCTTTTCTAAGAAACTAAATGCATTCAAGAGGTGGATTTATAGTGTTAAAGTTTTGAGAAGAATGAAAAAGATCCAAAGGTCATGGCAACCATCAAATGTAGACAGCTTAAATACCTTGGGCATTTTATGTGCAATGAATCTAAGTACGCCTTGTTACAGTCGATCTTGCAAAGAAAGATATTCGAGAGAAGAAGCCCGGGAAGAAGAGGAACATCGTGGTTGAAAAACCTTAGAACCTGATTTAACAAAAGCTTCCAGGACTCTTTCGTATCGCAGCAGATAAAGTAAAGATTGCCGTGATGATCAACAGGGTCGTTCGTGGTAAAATACTTTCTATAAATAGAAAAAAAAATTATGTCAATACTAAAGGTATCAAGTAACAAACAAAAACCAACAACTGCCTGTAATCGAATCGTTGTAACGGTAAATAATAAATAAAATAAATATTGGCATGGGAATCGTTTAATGCAAATTTATCAACTGATGTTGCTGGGTAAATACATTTTATTGATATTAATAACAAATAATAGACATTAAATGTTGATCGACTGTGGAACAATACCTACATTTGAATACTATCATTATTGTTTTCAGAAGTAATGATCTGTAATAATGAATTCTATTATCAATTAAGACCGATTGTAAGTCCTTATGGAGTAAAGACCTACACGTGGAAATTTAAAACATTTGTAAGCAAATTTAGTCAATTTTTACTATTTATTTGGGACTCACAACACCAATGACAATGATAAAATGATAATTAAAATAAAAATCATAAAAATAATTAAAATACTGGGTGAGGTAACACTAATGAACAGAATAATCAAGGGAAAAAGTTCTTTATAAAAAAGCTGCTTTAAAAGCACTGAGCTACAACAAGATTAATTCTAAACTTGTATGGAATTGCATCGAATCCTTAGAGTACCTTGGTGCGAACAACAGAGTGACTCTGCTGTGGATACCTGGGCACCAGGGGGTGGGGGGAAACGAAAAAGCCGACACCCTTGCAAAACAGGGGGCCGAATCTGCGTTCACTGGACCAAAACCGGTCTTTGGAGTCACTACAAGTGCCGCCAAAACAATTATTTCGGACTGCGTGGAAGACGAAACTGCTGAACATATACTATGTTCATGCCGCGGCCTGGAAAGAGTAAGGTTGAACATATTTGATTATACCAACCTACCGATTTTAAAAAAATCTCACCCCATATAAACATGAACTTCATGAGAAGGGCTGGATTGTGCGGTGAACTGTAACCTCTAGTGGTGAGCCGCTATAGACCTACTAAAGGTCGCAGTGGAGGGGCGACCTATGCCCCACCCACATGATACCTAACCTATAAAAAAGCAAAAATATTCTACAAATATTTTTTTTAGAACTATTTATTAAATTTCAGAACATTACATTACATTTTTGTAAAAACTAGGTAAGATTTCAGTCAGAAAATCCTCCATATTTTGTTGTAGTGGTTCGTCAGCATTTGAATGAAAAATGACCACCGCTATCTTCATATTTATTTTCATTTACTTTGACAGAAATATAAATTATTAATGCTACTGAGACTATATATTTGCACTGTACTCTTTTAGTGACATTTGCTTAAATAATCATAGAATTATTATTAGATTTTTCCAATTAATTATTTTCATTTTCCATTTATTGTTGTTATAACCAGTGCAGGATTTACGAATAAGCATAGCTTAGGACCCCCACTTTCTCAAGGGGACCCAAAAAAATATTCCGGGTGAGTAATTGACATATATACTTAAATATACTGCAGCATTATTTGTCCCCATGCCGCACGTCTGGAACGTTCCATACTCCTCCAATTCTTTTAGCGCGTCTTTTCAAAGAACAAAGCTTATGTGCTTATGGTTTGCATTACCGATATTCAGTATAACCGGTTAATTAAGACAAACATATCCCAAAGATGTAAACATAAATCTTGTAGGAGAAGTCAACCATTTTGATCAATATGTTGGGACATAGTCAATCCTATGGTTCAGCGGAACATGGTGGTCTGACACATCAGGATTTGTATAGGGTAATATTTAACTATCTTGTCCCATCAGCATTCTCTAATGTAGGAGCAATTTTGAGATTGTTTCTTATTATGATGGTTGCAAATTGCTTTGAAGAAAGATTTTTTTAAGCTGAAGAGAATAAGATGGTTTGAACAAGTAGAAAAGGATGGATGAAGGAAGATTAACAAAACAAATTTATAAGGCCAGTGTGAATGGACGTAAGTCGGTAGAGGTCGACCTCAGCGAACAAATCTCGATCAGATTAAAATTGTTTTGAAGAAGGGCCAGCTGTCGAGAGTACCAACAACCGACGAGCATGTATGAGAGCACTGATTAAAGTGAAAGAAGCAAAAGATGTGTGTAAGAACCGTAGCAAATGGAAGGAAGTGGTCTCTGCGTGACTATATGTATAAACAGGATAAAAACTTAACCTAAAACAACCATGACTCAAGATAAATTATATTCTCTCGTGCAGAGAAAGTGACAAACTACGCAGTTTATCATTTAATGATATCATTAGTGACTTTGCTCTGGCATTTTAGTTTAATATAATTCCATAATCCTTATAAAATGTTTTAAGAGATTAGATAAGATAGATTTTAAGTAAAAGATTTATTATTTTACTATCTATTCTATATACTTCTTGATTGTATTACAGTTTAACCCTCTAGGTATCTGAAACTGACATGTAATATCTGGAATTATGAAGGGCCCCATATCTCAAATAGGTAGGGCTTTATCAAGTCTAAATCTGGCTCTTGTTATAACGTCTAAATAAAATACAAACCATATTAACAGCAAAATAAAGTGTCACATTATTAAAATTATCTTATTAAATATACTTTTACTATTCTTTTTGGCAAATTCCTCATCCTACATAAATAAGGTCACACCCTTTTTCCGTAAGGGCAGACAGAGACCACTTTTTTTACTTGCTACGGTTCTTACACATATCTTTCGCTTCTTCTACTTTCATCAGCGCTTTCATACGTGCTCGTCGGTTGCTAGTACTATTCACCTGGCCTTTCTTCTTTCAATCTGATCCGGATAAGTTCGCAGGGGTCGACTTTTACCAACTTGCCCATTCACACTCGCTTCGTCAATCTTTTTCATCCCTCCTCTCTACGTGTCCAAACCATTCCTTTGTCTATCTTTCATCTACCACATCAGAGTCACTCTAGCTATACTTCTCATACTACTCAACTTCACAGCATCGATCTTACTTTCATGCTTCTTCTGTCAAACCCAACATTTACTACTATATGAGTACATATGTTGGTATAGAGACCAGCACTCCTCTATTGACAGTCAGTCGTGTTTTTTTTGACACGTTCTGGTTGCCTACAAAGTTATGCAGTACATTATTTATTTGTTTTACTGTAAACACCCTTTGCTTGATACCACAGTCATACTTTCTGTCTCTCGTAAACTCTGAACCCATGTATTCAAACTTTTTTACTTGTTTCACTTTTTCTTCATTTAATCAGCACTTCGCAGTTTGTCTTGTTTTTTCTCTTTCAAAAACAATTACTTTCGTCTTGCTTACATTCACTTTCATCTCCTTGATTTTCAGGGTCTTATGCATAATATTAACCATCGTCTGCAACTTCTCCTCAGATGATGCCAATATGACCTGATCATCGGCATAAAGGAGGCATTCGACGATCAAATCATTCATTCTCAATCGATACGCAGTCTCTTTAAAAAATTTTAACTACCTATGTTAAAGTTAAACAGCAATGGCGAAGTCAGACAGGGTTGTCAACACCTTTTTTTACGTGAATCCAGTCTGTGTAAGCTCTGTTTATCCTGACATAAGCTACCGCTCACCCCATACATAGACAATGTCGACCACAATTCATTCCTCACCACTCTGTCTGCGAAAGCGCAATAGTCTTTTTGATTTTTAGCCAAGAATTTTTTGATCATGCTTCGTAAGGAAAAGACCCGATCCTTCCTCTTCTAAATCCTGCTTGCACATCCCATATCTTTTTATCAGTTCGTCACTCTTTTAATCAATACCTTAATCGTAAATGAGAAAAATTACCAATCTGCCCTGGTATGTATCATTCATTTGATATAATATCGATTTTAGAATTTTCTTTCGTGTACTTAATCGCTTGATCAGCGTGTAACCAATTAAAAAAATTCTCCAGTCAATATCCGACTCACAAAAATGTCTGGTGATCTCTCGAAAACAAGTCATTTTTAAGTTCTTTAGAAATGAGCTGTTAATGGAGGATGATGTTTAAAATTTATTGTTATAACCATACACCAAAGACATTGCATAACTAGTTTTTATCACACGAAAATTGTCCGAGACGATTCCACTAAAAGATTTGTCGCCAACAATTCTGATAATTAATCAATTTATTTTTCCACATTTATTTGTAATCAGTTAATTATGAAAAATAATCAGGGCCGGATTTAGGGGAGGACATCCGGGGCTACAGCCCATTTTAAAGATGCTAAAGGGGTGCAACTTGGAAACAGAAGAATAACATTTTTAAGCCTCCCCCTTGATTTAAAATGCGTTTTTTGTTTTTCTTACGCAAAGTCAAAAGGTATTTGGACTGGCTGGAAATGAAAGCACTGTAAGTTGTATGCTCCAGAGTCGGTAAACCATCTTATCTTTATGTTTATGAGAAAACGAACAAAGAGTGTAGTCCGTTCACTAGCTTTACAATTTTAGTTAAGAACATTTTTTCGTTCCTCTTTGAATAATATTGTTAAGACTTTTAGTTCTTCCGTGGGTTCGGCGATTTAATAAAACTCTCGATACAGTAACAAAACAATGTTTATTCCAATACAATAAATTATACTTTTATAAATCACTTAGATATACAACTTTTATAACTTTTTATAACCATTTATATTTCTTAAATCATTAACACTTTTTAAAATTAATACTGACTCTGTTTGCCCGCTGTCCCTTTTTTTATACCTGTACGAATAACCACGAGAAGGGTCCAGTAATTTCTCGAATTAACCATTGTCTTCTATGCTCATTAAATATTTATCCTAGATTCGGTCGGCGCCGTCGGCAAGGTTGACAGAGACAGACTCAATAAAATCGTAACAATATGTTTTCTCAGTAAATCTATGTTCGGTAGAATAGTTTTTTTTACTTCCCTAATAATAAATAAATCAATATCGTACTGAGCCTCAGCGAAACGTTGCCGGGTTTAGCTAGTAAATAATAAAAGAGCGTTTTTTTACATTTTCGTATTAATGCTGCATAATTTAAATTTTTTATATGGAAAGAAACTAATATTGTAAGTAATTAAATTTCAACATAAAATCTTTTCTATTTTAAAGTGTAATTTTGTGTCATTCGAAGAAAAATTACTGATAGTTTTAAATGTTTCAAAGCTATTAAAACGTCGCGAATAATAATTGAACAATTAAAAATCTGCATGCATTAACGTGAAAATATATAATTCTGCTGTCAGTGTTACAAAGGCGCCATCCATTTTAAATACAATAGAAGATTTACACGTTTCGACAGTTGAAATCAACAACAGTTACATAGTTCAATGTACGTGATTTATTTTTGGCAAGCTTTGCATCAAATGTTGGATTAAAATTTTGGCCTTTAAAATAATTGAAATGGTAGGGATATTTTAGCAATTTAAATAATAATATTTTCATGTTTTGTAAGTTTAAAACTACTACTAATTCTCTTAATAATGCTGTAGTTATAAAGTATGAAATTAGTTTTGAATAATTATTATTGTTACAAATTTTTTTAATATATGGATATGTTAATTATAATTAACATATCCAAAATGGCAATAAAACTATAAACAAAAAGTAAAAATAATTGTACATACATACTTACATACATATATTAACGCCTTTATCCCGTAGGGGTAGGCAGAGACCACTTCCTTCCACTTCCGCTACGGTTCTTGCACACATCTTTTGCTTCCTCTACTTTAATCAGTGCTCTCATACATGCTTGTCGGTTGTTGGTGCTCTAGACCTGGCCTTTCTTCAAAACAATGTTTTTTTTTATTTCGTTTCGTCAATCTTCCTTCATCCATCCTTTCTACGTGTCCAAACCATTTGAGCATTGATTTATCTTTCTTTGTTACCACATCTTTTTTCACTCTACAGCGTTCCCTTATCTCACTGTTCCTAAATCCATCAGACTCACTCTGGCTATACTTCTGAGACTACTTATCTCTGCAGCGTTAATCCTACTTTTATGCTGTCAAACCCATCATTCACTATCATACATAGGTGTAGGGACCAGCTCTCCTCTATGCACAGCCGATCGTGCCCATTTTGACACGTTCTGGCTGCTCATAAAGGTATGCAGTGCCCCATTATTTGTTTTTCTGCCAACACCCTACGCTCAATATCACATACTCCATCTCTTATAAACTTTGAACCCAAGTACACAAACTCAATTACTGGTTTCACTCCTTTTTCCATTAATCAGCACCTCGCAGTTTGTCATGCTATGTTTATTTTCAATAGCCATTACTTTCGTCTTGCTTGCATTCACTTTCATCACTTTAATTTTTAGGACATGCATAATATTAATCATCGCCTGCAACTTCTCCTCAGATGATGCTAAAATGATTGAATGATTATTGGCTTAAAGAAGGTATTTGACGATCAAATCATTCATTCTCAATCCATATGTACTCTCTTTCAAATCTTTTAAACACTCGTCTATGTATAAGTTAAACGGCCATGGCGAAGCCTCACATCTCTGTCTAACAACTTTTTCGATGTTACACAAGTTCGTGTAAACTGCATTTATCCTGACATAAGCAGTGGAATCATGTAAAGTGATTTCAGTGCTCGCATCAAACCATACATAAACAATGTCGACTACAATTCATTCCTCACTACTCTGTCATAGGCCTTTTCCAAGTCTACAGACACAGTAGACCTTTTGAATTCTAGCCAAGAAGTTTTCGACTGTGGTGATTGATTAAAAAGCAAGAAATTGCTACTCAACCATTATTATTTTCTTCTTCTCTTCTTCTTCTTTCTTTAATGCAAGCAATTTGCTTGTTTTTCTTCGTATCCTCTGCCGTTCAATTATTAGAAAGGTTGTCGCTCCATCTCTTGCGGGGTCTTCCAACGCTTCGGCGCCCTAAGGGCGACTTGTCTTTAGTTATTTTGCCCATTCTGTCGTCATTCATTCGGTCTATGTGTTCGTTCCACTCTCTCTTTCTTCCCAGTATCCATTCATTTACATTGTCTATTTTACATGTTATTCTAATGTCCTCGCTTCTCTCCCTGTCAAAAAGTGTTTTTCCAGCGATCCTGCGCACTATTTTTATTTCGGTGGTTTCTAATATTCTCTTTGTGTTCGATGTATCTGGTCTAGTTTCCGCTGTGTATGTTAATAAAGGTCGGATGACCGCCTTGTAG
This sequence comes from Agelastica alni, assembly GCA_950111635.1. NCBI lineage: Eukaryota > Metazoa > Arthropoda > Insecta > Coleoptera > Chrysomelidae > Agelastica > Agelastica alni. Next base: position 39,390,277 of record OX467709.1, read on the forward strand.
ATTCGAGATTTGGTCTCGATTCCGATGTGTTTGTTTCGGAGGATTGTATCGTTCAGGTAAGCTGAGGTTCGTGCTGCTTTTGCCGCTTGGTTTCTTACTTCCGCCTCGATGTCACCGTATCCTGATATTTCTATGCCTAGGTATTTAAATTTCATTCATTCATTCATTTCATTATTATTTTCGGAAGTTATAAAGAAATTAAAAAAAAAATTTAAATGTTACTAAAAATATCCAAAAATGACGATACAATTATTAACAAAAAGTGAAGAGAGTGACAATAAATAATAAAATTAATTGTGTGATGTTCACCGGCAAGGTAGATTCATAGTTTACCTTGATTAAGCTTGGTACTTTACTCATGATATTGTGAAAAATTGATGCAGTTGATCAATCTGCTAAATGTTTTTTGGATGCTTTTCTGAATAGATAAAAACATATTATATTACATGCCGGTAATGAAAACGGTTTTATACCAACCGGTCCTGAATCTGCCTTCGGCTAAATTTTTTGAAGTGCCCAATTTGTGAAGCAGGAAAAATTATTTTTGACTTCAACTATAGGTACATTTGTAGAATTTTGAATTTTAAAAGAAATTAACTCTACCCTCATTAAATCTTTCTATAATCCTTCGACTGCAAGTATCTGTCGCTACCACTCAACATTTCCCAAAATTTCCTACCGCTGTGGTAAAATTTGCTTTTGAACATTTTGGAAATAATAATGTTCGTATTGTTCGCACGGTATTCCAAATTGGGATATTATGTAAAGTTGAAAGTGTGAGTTTTAGTTATTTACCAATTTAACGAATATGTGTTCCGTTAGTTTTAAATATGTGTTTTATTTTTTTTTACAATTGTACTAAATAGATGTTTCACCCAAAAAATTAATTCTTAATGTCATATATTCAATTACTAAGCCAATAGGCACAACCCATCCTTCTACATTCATCGATATTCATTAGAAAATTTGGGTCAGGAACAGAGTACCGAACTCTCGAAACGAATTAACGCTCATTACAGGAAATTGGCGTTTCAGCGACTGCAATTCTTTTGTTTCTTTTGCCGAGATAACTGACATTTGCATGTGAAATTATAGTTATATTTCCACGGATGTCGATTTAAAGCCTAATTTAGAAATAGAGTGGAGATCCAATTTCAAACAGTGTTTAAATGATAATTATCGTTATTATTTCGCAGCTAGTGGCGCCTTGAATACAGAGTGACTAACAGTCTTCTGATTATATCGTCCCACGGTAAAAGTATATTTTTTAATATAAATAACAATTTTAAAATGATCGTATTACCTTTACGATGTATCGTTAAAATGAGATATTTTCCCGATATGACTGCTTTTTTCTTTTCTTTTTCATAACCTTCCAAACCACTTTGGTAAAATTATTTAAAATTCTTTTTCAGTACTTTAATTTGATAAAATAATTTGGTTTAACGGGTATTAGTAAAACTGTTCGCTACACAATTAGCAGCCCTTGAATTGGAATAATTTAGTTTTATAAAAGTAACTTATAACATTACACACAATTGGCTTTAGAAAGGAAACTTTAACGTAACACCACAAAATTGTCGCCGAACATTTGGGGAATTATTTTTTTAAAGATACTAAAAATTGGCACCCCACTTTTGTAACTTTAGAAAAACAGTTTAGTTAGGGTAACACAATATGGCGCCCAACTTTTGGGGTTAAGAAAAATACTTTTAGTAGTGTACAACACTTTAATTAGATAAAAAACTGAGTATCATCCATTCATAAATATATTTTTATAAAAAACTAAATATTACCCGATAGATATATTCTCATTTTAAACAAACAGCACGTCACTGATTACAAGCGGGGCCGTGTCGCATAGAAAATGCAAGGAGTGCATTCCTTAGAATGAAGAACTTACTAACAAATCGTGCACTATCGTTAAATATCAGATACAGATTTGTGAAAGCTTATGTTTACTCCTTTCTTACGTATGGGACGGAAGATTGGACGCTGGGAATCCGCTTGATGCGACGCCTGGAAGCCTTTGAAATGTGGTTAATGCGCAGAATATCGTGGACGGAGCACATTACCACTAAAACGGTCCTAAGAAGAATAAATCTAAACAGGGAAATTTTTTGGAATTGTCAAAAGACGGAAGACACGTTACCTGGGGCAAATTTACAGAGGCAGAAGATACGAGTTTGCAAGACTTATATTGGAGGGCAAAGTTAAAGGTAGAAAAGGACCGGGCAGGAGACAATGCTCATGGCTGAGAAATATGATTGAGTGGACTGGTCTAAATTCAGAGCCACTACTAAGAATAGCACAAGACAGAGAACGATTTGCCGGAGTTGTAGCCAACCTTCAATAGGAAGACGGCACCTTAAGAAGAAGAAAGAGGAATGCAACCCTTATGGAGATATGGTAACTTATTAGAGAATATCAATCGTTATTTTACTACCATATCGGAAAGTTAATCGCTGTAATTTACACAAATATTGCCAAGATTCCTGCCGTAAGGTTTGCTTTTTATTTTTTTGGTAAATTTTTTACATTTTTGAAGTGATAACTTCTTATAGCACGCTGTGAACTTTTTTTGTAATGGGTAAAAAATGTTAAACTCGCGTCAGGACACGTGTCCTGATCGAAAATTCGTAAGACGGATGTATTTCACTGGAGCAATATAAAATGTGACTTTTTTTGACTGGTAACTTGGCAACCTTATTCAACAAACTGACAAATTCAAGTACATTTTTTATGTCATTTTGACAAATTAATTTAGTAGCTAAATTCAAAATTTAAGTGCTTTTCATTAGTTTATTGATTAAGTTCTGCTTTTGCTGCATTAAAATGGTCCAAGGAGAGGTGTCGTTTTTAGCAGATGTTATGGACACCAAAGCGTGTCTTAATGACTCTAATGGTTCTCCCCCCGACAAAATTTTAGATCAAATAATTTATCAGTGCAAGAAGCCGTTAAAAAATGCATCAATTTGTGTTAAAAAAGCATTAAAAACTGGACTGAAAGCTGGTTTGATCAAAGAGAACGGGGGAAGGTTTAAATTAGGTTTTGGTTTGCCGATAACGGAGGCTCGAAAACGAAGAAAAAATAGAAGCAGAAGCCGTAGACGACGTAACCAAAAGCGACAAAACCGAAAACGAGGTAGCCGAAAACGAAAAAGTCGAGGTAGGAAGAAAAGCGCCATATTGAAAGAAGATCAAGAAAAAAGCGGAAGAAAGAAATCGAAAACATTCAAATCTGGTACTGATGTTTAATATATGATTTATAATAAAGCGTTAATAAAAATAATGCATTATTCATAAACTATGGAAATATGGAGACAATATTTTTCAGATTAAAAATAATATTTTTACGCGCGTTAATACTTAAGTTTTCACTTCCAGAGTGCAACCCGTAAAATTTTTTTTTTATGAAAATAGTCGCAAAAAGGGTAGACCTATCTTGTGGGCCGCGGACGGCCCGCACTGCGACTATTAGAAGGGGAAGGGATTATAGAAAGGAAATGATTGTGGACACGCTTTTTAAAAAGTTGCAGGTCAGAGTTCTCTGGAAAAACTGATTTTGGAAGCTTATTCCATTCCGTAGCAGCCCTGTAAAAGAAGGATTCTTGATGAAGATTGATCCTTGTAGTGTCAATCTTGAGAGTAAATGGGTGAGACTGATCAGCGTGCCGAGTTCTTCGGCCGAATGTGGCCAATGGTGGTACAAGATTTTTTATTTCTCTGGAGCATCTGCCATGGAAATATCTGTAGAGCAATGACTGGTCTGCAACTCTTTTTCTATGTTCTAGAGGGTGAAGGGTATCTGTGAGAGTTGAGCTGTTTATCAAGCGAATGGCTCTTTTCTGAATGGAATCTAGAAGACGAAGAGAATGCCTTGGTGCTGAACCCCAAATGTGCGAGCAATACTCCAGTAGAGGTCGGATTTGAGCCTTGTACGTCGTCAACAGTTGATCAGGAGTAAAAAACTTTCTGGCTTTCCACAGAAAACCTAGCCTCTCGCTTGCCGACATTGCGATATTAGCAACATGGTCATGCCAAGACATATTATTGGACACCGTGACTCCCAAAATCGAGATGGAGGGACTTAATTTAAGGATATTTCCGGACATTGTGATGGGATGATTTGAGGAATTCACGTGGCACTTTGTGTTTTTTGGGCGTTGAACTGAACAAGATTGTTGGTTCCCCATTCGACGATTGCTTTAAGATCTCTATTGATGGAATCAACCTGTTCCTGCTTGAGTCAGTATCATTCACCGAAAGTGATCGATATGATGTGAAAGTTGAGACAAGTGTGCCATCGTCTGCAAAACTGTAAAAGGGGTTCGTGGTGGTAAAAAGCTTCTTAATTTCCTCAGTTTTAATGCGTATCCTCGTCTTATGAATACCAATAAAAGTGTGTGCATTACCAACAACTAAATAGTACAACGTTTTCTTTGTACGATAGCACAGACTTATAACAGCTAGTCGATAGTTTGCGCAATCCTAATAAACTACAAGAAAATGTGATAACAGCTAGGAATAAAAAATAGCTAAAGGTGAAGATGTTCTGAAATTAATACATGAAATAATATATAGAAAGCTGGAAGCTCAAATTGGAGACACGCAATTTGGATTTAGGAATGGTATGGGAACGCGTGAAGCACTTTTTGCTCTTCACATTCTAATACAGCGATGTAGAGATGTCAATGCCGATGTGTATGCATGCTTTATAGACTTTAACAAGGCTTTTGATCAGGTGAAACATGTCAAACCTATTAACATCCTTAGATCAACAGCATAGATGAAGCAGATATTAGAATTATACAAAATCTTTTATTATGGACAAAGAGCATCGGTAAGAGTGGAAGGGCAACTGACAGAAGAGGTGAACATTCGAAAGGGAGTAAGTCAGGGGTGTGTGTTATCGCCACTGTTATTCAATATTTACTCTGAGGAAATGTTCAGTGAAGCACTTGATGACATGCCGAATGGAATAAACATCAATGGACATCTGATTAAAACTCTAAGGAAAGCCGATGATACCGTCCTTATAGCTGACTCTCTTGAGGATTTACAACTGCTAAATAAAGTCATTGATTTGGGAAATGAGTATGCAATAAGCCCTAATACCAATAAAACGAAATTTATGGTAATTACCAAAAATAGTATGGACGCCAACGAAATTATAAGACTGTATGCGAACGATGTGGCATTGGAAAGAGTGTAAAGCCTCACTTACCTTGGATGCTTAGTAAATGATCAATGGGACCAGCAAAGAGATTAAACAACGAATAAAAAAAGCAAGAACAATTTTTCTAAAAATGAAAGATGTGCTCTCAAGCAATACTTTAAGTTTACAGTATTACTGTAAGGCGTAGAGGCATGGACATTCTCGGAAGCTGCTAGCAAGAAAATTGAAGCATTTGAAATGTGGGTGTTCAGGCGAATCCTTAAAATTGGCTGGACAGACCATGTGACAAATAATGAAGTTTTAAGAAGAATGGGAGTAGACAGAGAACTCATGAAGACAATTAAAGTAGGAAAAACTAAATATCTGGGACACATCATGCGAAATGAGAAATATGCATTACTCCAACTCATTATCCAGGGTAAGGTGAACAGTAGGAGAGGACCAGGGAGGCGAAGAGTAACATGGTTAAAAAACCTACGACAGCGGCCCGGCAAAACGTCTAGTGAACTCTTCCGAGCGGCTGTTAACAAGGTCTCGATTGCTATGATGATAGCCAACGTTCGCTGAGCGGATACGGCACAAAGAAGAATAAGAAGAAGATGTTGCCTAGAAAAGCAGAAGCGTTTACTGGGTTACTAAAATTCAGCAAATGAAACTATTACCTTTCCGGTGACAAAAAGTTCATAAGCTTCTGGTTATCATCAAAGTTAACGTTTGATTTATTTAAAATCATAGAAACAACAAAGAACAAAGACAATTTTACTAATTTTTTTTAAAAGATTCTTGACCCTGTCTAGCTACTAAACGAAATGATTCATCGGATAACCCAATTTTTAACTGTCTCGAATATTGAATGTCTTTTTAAAGTAACAAACAAACAAATAAAATTATAATAATAATATACGCCCCTGTATATCATTATCCTCAATTACCAAATTAAAACTTTGAATAAACATCATTAATCTTAAATACGTTAACAGCAAACGCTTACGCTCTTTCAATTTCGAAATCGATGGATTAATTGAAAAAAAACATTTAGAATTTTAAAAATTATTTTTCGATTTGCAACCTTTAAAATGATCCCAGTTAGTAATCGCTTAAAACTGTTTCTGGGGATTTAAATTCAGATCGATCCTATCGTGTAATCACATTCAAAAGCTCTCGACATCATTGATCGTAATAAAAAAGAATAAATCTCTTATAAATGACAGTCGTCGGTGTTAAAAGCTAAATTCCATCCAGCCATTGAAAAAACTACACAAAGGAAGACCACCTGCTAGTAAATTTACCGTGTCAGATTAAATTTTAAAAAGAAAAAAATAGTTGCTACTGTATAATATTAATAGTGCCGCATATTTTTCCGGCTTAGGGTAAAATGTAACAGGTGTTGGGTTGACTGTAAAGAATTTCTGTAATGATGGACAAATCTTCTCGTAATGATTAAGTTAGACTAGGTTCAATGAAGCATTACCTACCTGGAGTGTTGGATGTTGTGTTTGAATGACGGCGACGAAAGTCTTTTAACAGTACATACACGTAGGTATCCGATAGATCTGTTGGGATGTACGCAAATATAATTAATTTATCGATGTGGGGAAAAGCTAAGTACGATATAAGAACGTTTTGTTTAAATTAGATGCTGGACCTCCCGCAGTCACACCTCAGTCTGTAGGGTTTTTGTGTTTTCTGATTGGAAGGTGTTGCAACTATGCCAAGTACTAATTGTAAGAAATAATAAAAACGTATTCTACCCAAAAACTATATTTATCGTAAAGCGTATTCAAACTATCCCTCAATAACAAAAATGTGTCTGTCTACTTATTGTCGTCCCTTCATGAAGACCAGCCGCCAGCCCATTTCTCGTCCTTTTCTCCAGATACCTGGCCTCCAGATGTGCTTGTGTATCCAAAAGCTCTCCCTGCATACATGGTGAATCCAAATATATCTTACATAATATACACTGCGGTCCATATGTATGGAATATATTCATTTTTAGCGTTATTATGTATTTTATCAAAAAATCCTGAAACAGGTTAATTTTTATTGTCAATTTGACAATTTACAGTATGAAAATATTACCCTCTTCTTGCACCCCCTCTGAATTATGAGCACCCCCTCAACAAATTTAAATGAGGAGGGAGGTCGTGTGGCATCTTGTTCGAAAGGGATTTTCATTATCTGTTCAGCAATACTAAGCTTTTTATATTTGGTGCTACCATAACTGAAAAAATTTGTCATTAAAATTTAAAAAATTTGACACTAAATTATGTATCCGTTGAAAAAACCTGGATCAGATCGATTTCTATTCTCAATTTGACAATTTACAGTATAAAAATATTACTACCTTCTTGCACCCCCTCTGAATTATGAGCATCCCCTCAAAAATTTTAAATGAGAAGGGGGGTTGTGTGGCACCTTTTTCGAGAGATCGCCTTGCTTATTGTTAAGGAGTGAATGGTGGTCATTTTGAACATTTCATTTAATTGTAAAATAAATTGAAAAACACTTCCTAAAAAATATTTCCTTCATTCTAGGTATAAAAATTTTACATTCGACCTCCTTTCTCATTCAAATTTTTTGAGGGGGTGCTTATAATTCAGAAGGGTGCAAGAAGGGAGTAATATTTTCATACTATAAATTGTCAAATTGAGAATAGAAATCGATATGTTATAGGTTTTTTAAACAAATACATAACAAAGAATGAAAATCCTTTCCGAACTAGGTGCCACACGACCCCCCTTCTCATTTAAAATTTTTGAGGGGGTGCTCTTAATTCAGAGGGGGTGCAAGAAGGGGGTAATATTTTCATACTGTAAATTGTCAAATCGACAATAAAAATCGACCTGTTTTAGTTTTTATTGAACAAATACATAATATAACGCTAAAAATAAATTTATTCTATACATATGGACCGCAGTGTATACAGCAGCGGTTCTCAAACTTTTGTTATTCACGCCCCCCTGTTTTAATTTAAAAAATGTTGCGCCCCCCAATCCGTAGACCTAGGAATTTGGACTAAAATAGGCAACATTGTCTCGTCGAGAGCGCCAAAGATGCTGTCGGAAAGTTCGCGGCGTTCGTGCCACGTATTCAAGCTTCCTGATCTTTCTCGAACTGTCTGAACGCGACTATAAATACAGAAGCGCACATACGGTATTCTCAGTCTCTCAGTGAAGGTGTTTTAACACTAAGCAAGCATTATTGTGAAGTGTGAGTGTATAAGTAGATGTAGTATGGATAAATTTTTAAAACGAAAACTTGAGGATGACGGGGCTTGTACTCTAATGAGAGGTTGGCAGGTTCTTGAGAGCCGAAATTATTTATTTCATTTACTTATGTAGGTGTTCCCTTGTTAGACTTGACCGGTAAGTAGCCTTGTAATTGTTGCCTGGTTCCTTTGGCTACTTATTAACTTCTTCACTGCCTTTAATGCCTCAGTATCCTGAGACTTAGACCATTGTTAGTTTGTTTTGCTCTACCAGGGTTGAGATCTTCATGACATTCCTATACCAGTCGTCTGTCACTTTTAGATGCTTAATCTGAGAACGGTACATTAAATGACAAATATATTGAAAGTCAGAAGCAGTGATATTCACTAATCGGCTAGCAACCATCCAACATTTTTGCAAACTTACTAGGAGCGTCATCTTCACCTTTATTTCTGTCTAATTTTCGAGGTAATTTTCATTGTGAAACTTTCAAAATTTATTAGCGTGTTTAATTAATAATTGTGGATCAAAGATTTTAGCTGAATTACCACATTATGCTGACATTTTTTTAAGTTATGATAAATTGCTAATGCAATAAGTTTTGTTTAGTGTAAATTGTAACACAAACCTTTTTTTATGCAAAATTTTACCTAACGATGTTGGTGCGGTTTTTGATTGCAAAAAAACATGTCTGTTAGTTTGTAAAAAAATCACCACTTACAATTCCAATGAAGTTTACCAGCTTTATCTAAAACTCTTCCTTATCATACAAGCAACACTGCAAGGGTACAAAACAAAAGGTAATGGCAAGAAATAATAATATAAGAAAGCATACTGGCACCTCAGAAATATAATAAATACTAGAACGCCAATCAGTGATGTATGATTTGGCACCCCATAGGGCGATTTACCTATCTCTAAATTTGCGCAATAAATAATATATTGAGCGGGATATTCAAACGTGTCACCAGGGCAGGACTTGGGAATTTTGAATTCTCATTCGTGAATATGACTAAAGAAAAATTTTTACGAAACTGAACTACAGGAATGTCAGAAATACACAATGTTTATAAAAACAACGAGGAAACACTAAAAACGGAGCACTAATGCAAGCGATTTTTTGAAAGCAAACAGGAAAACCGATATCAACAACTCACTAAATCCGAATACGACACTGTTCTTTTTCTTGCTTCTTTATAGTCACGTACGCTTCTGCGGCGGTGTAGCCAGATTTGCTCGATTTTTCCTAATTACTTGTCCTAATAGCACATATTCTATTTCTAGCTTCATCTGAAAAATACCAAGAAAAAAGAGAACTTGGCAACAAAGAACATTTCAACTCGATATCGGATGTATCTATTGGCATTCTAGTATTTATTATATTTCTATGACTGGCACACAATGGGGTGCCAATCCAAATGTGCTCAGGACCTCAGCACTTGCTCTAAAATAGAGATAGACAAACAAATTAATGGAAAGAGACATCCTTTACACCTATACAAGCCACAAAACAAAAGTAAAGTCCAGGAAGAGCTTCATGGCAACAACTCATCCCATACAATCAACACCTGAATTACGAAGAATTGAGCTATGATATATCAACGGTAATCGGATTGAACGAGTGGAACAGTACTGTTACCTGGGAACTGTAATCAATGAACAATGGGACAACGCTCAAGAAATAAAATGCCGTATAGGGAAGGCGAGAACCGTTTTCGACAAAATGAGCGTCGTCTTTAAAAGCCACAGCCTATCACTAGAAACAAAAATGAGACACCGGTGATGCTATGTCTTCTCCACATTACTGTATGGAGCAGAGTCCTGGACGCTCACCGAAGCCACCACTAAAAAAATTGAAGCTTTTGAAATGTGGCTGTACAGGAGAAAACTCATAATAAAGTGGATACATCACACAACGAATAAAGAGGTGCTTCAAAGAATAAGGAAAGAAATGAAAATCATGTGTACCATCAAGTGCTGACAGCTCGAATACCTAGGACATATCATGAGAAATCAACACCGATACTCCCTACTACAGTCCATAATGCAAGGAAAAGGAAAAAGAGGACCCGGCAGGAGAAGAATCTCATGGCTGCGGAATCTGCGAACGTGGTATGGTAAAACCTCAATAGAATTGTTTCGAGCAGCTAGAAACAAGATCGTGATTGCCAACATCCGAAACAGATAGGTACTTGAAGAAGAATAAGAAGAGCTATGAAAACACTTTGTTCCTACCCCACACTCAAGATATAAGAACATATCTCCAAGGGTTTACTTCTTAGTCCATTACATCATTCATGATGTGTGGTGGTTGTTGTGAATTTCTGTCATTATCCAGTCTGTCCAGAACGTGACTAATAATTTGTTGCCATCATTGTCTGCTGTTAGCCTCTCCTGTTGCTGTTTCTAAATTTAGGCCAGTTAAATTGCGAACGGTGTCTGTCCATCTCGTTGGTGTTCGGCCTCGTCGTCTTTTACCAAATGGCCTTCCCTGTACAATGAGGCGCTCCACATTATCGTGTCGAATTATGTGGCCGAAGAACCTTAGAGCCCGCTCGACAAACGGTGCTCTATTCTTACTTGTTTGATGTGTATGTTCTTCGAGCAGTCCATGGGATTCTTAACATTCTGCGCCAACACCACATTTCGAACGCATCGATTCTCCGTCGATCAGCGGCCTTGATCACCCACGTTTCCGAAGCGTACCAAAAAACTGAGAATACCAGTGATTTTACTAGAGCTTTTTTTTTTGGATCGAGATATTGCGATCTCTCCATACTCTAGTGAGTTGGCTCATAGCTGTTTTACCCAGTTGAATGCGTCTACGAATTTCAGGTTCACAATCCCCATTTGATGTTATTATTGACCCTAGAAACACGATCCTTCCGACGATATCGCAATTTTCCACCTTGTGTGGTTGTGGAGCACCTTTTTCTTCTCGGTTGATAATCATTATCTTCGTTTTTTGTAGTTTATTTGCAACCCATATCTTAAGCTCACAGATTCGAGTCTTTCGAGGAACATCGTCAGTTTTTTCTCATTACTGGCAACCAAAAGGTCTCCAAGTGTGACAACTTGGAAAACCTTGAACAGACCCAAGAGAGGCGTAAGAAGACTAATATGGTCAAATGGTTGCGACGCCACAAAGAACATCTTGTTTGTCAAAATGTAACATCACTATGCTCTGAGCAAGAACAACACGACGCAAACAATTTGGCAATAGGAGTAGCCCAACACTGGAAGATACAATCTAGCACAAAGGCAATATAATGGTCCGGACACGGAAAATCACATCAAAATCTAAAACTCTGACAGGTGTATCAAAACAAATTACGAAATGTGGTAACTTTGTAAAAGAAAAATAGCGTAAAAAAATGTTTATAAGTAATCTCAAACAAAACAAAAATAGAAGCAATGAACGTTAGAATGTATCTAGTCGATGCAGACTTGGAAGTTTCAAGTTTATGTTGTATATGAAACATGAAATCACGTCATATTTCTGTTAATGTACCACAAAAATAACCTCCATTAACTTGAATGCGTCGTACGTAATAATTTCGAGTGCATCATTTAAACTTTGTTGGCACACTACGACCGCTTGCACTTGTGCTTTCGAGATAAAATTGCTACTTTTTAGATGTGATGGCTTTGCGCGACACTCTTAATGTATTATTTTTGATTCCTGCACACAGTATGCACCAACCTTGAACCGCAGTGAACTTTGCTTGTTGTCGATATTTCAGTTTTCGCGAAATTTTGTTTGTATTGTATATAATTAATGATAAAGAAAAATATTTTCCTACTCAGCGACGACTCGTGCAGTTGCAAACCCACTAATAATATTTTAAAAAACATTCTTTGCTTGTTTATACCCTTGTTAAGAATTGATAAAAAAAACAATACGACATCTGGTGGAGAAACTTTGAACTATCTAAACTGGCTCTACATAGAGGAGTGCTGGTCTCTCTACATTTATGTATGGTAGTAAATGTTGTGTTTGGCAAAAGAAGCATGAAAGTAATATCAATGCTGCGGAGATGAGTAGTCTGAGAAGTATATCTGGAGTGACTCTGATAAATAAAGTGAGGAATAGTGTAATGAGGGAAGTCTGTGGTGTGAAAGAAGATGTGGTAAGAAAGGAGTGCTTCGATGGTTCGGACATGTAGAGAGGATGGATGAAAGAGCATTGACGAAACAAATTTATAAGGCGAGTGTAAATGGGCAAATCGGTAGAGGTCGAACAAGGCAAACGTATCTCGATCATGTCGAAGTTCTTTTGAAGAAAGGCCAGGTCAGTACCAGCAACCGACAAGCATGTATGAAAGCGCTGATGAAAGTAAAAGAAGCAATATACGTGTGTAAGAGCGGTAGCAAGTGGAAAGAAGTAGTCTCTGTCTACTCCTACGGGAAAAAGGCGTGACTATTTATATATATATATATATATATATATATATATATATATATATATATATATATATAATATGTAATTCGTAATATACAAAAGGACCCAAAGTTTATTAACAAAAAATTAAAATAAATTAAACCAATCAATGGTATTAATACCTACAACAACGTATAAAAAAAATTATTAAGCACAAATACACTCAAAATCCAAAATGTCCCACTCATAAAAATATTTATTATTTTCTTTAATTACTTTTTATTTAATTTTTTTATGTCAATTAAAGAAAATTTAAAATAAAATCATATTATAAAGAAGGGCCTAAAAAGAGTAAACAACAACTGTTGACGACGTACAAGGCTCAAATCCGACCTCTACTGGAGTATTGCTCGCACATTTGGGATTCAGCACCAAGGCATTCTCTTCGTCTTCTAGATTCCATTCAGAAAAGAGCCATTCGCTTGATAAACAGCTCAACTCTCACATATACCCTTCACCCTCTAGAACATAGAAGAAGAGTTGCAGACCAGTCATTGCTCTACAGATATTTCCATGGCAGATGCTCCAGAGAAATAAAAACTCTTGTACCACCATTGGCTACATTCGGCCGAAGAACTCGGCACGGTGATCAGTCTCACCCATTTACTCTCAAGATTGACACTACAAGGACCAATCTTCATCAAGAATCCTTCTTTTACACGGAATGGAATAGGCTTCCAAAATCAGTTTTTCCAGAGAACTATGACCTGCAACTTTTTAAAAAGCGTGTCCACAATCATCTCCTTTCTATAATCCCTTCCCCTTCTAATAGTCGCAGAGCGGGCCGTCCGCGGCCCACACGATAGGTCTACCCTTTTTGCGACTATTTTCATTAAGAAAAAAAAAAAAAAAATTCAAAGCGTAAGAAAAATTAAAAGTAAAAATGAGTTTTGAGAAAAACGAAGTATTTTTCATGTAGCGGTTACAGTAATCGTGTCCGTTTTGCTTAAGGCTGACCAATGTCCTTGTAATGCATGCTAACTTTCTGATCCATTGCAGCAGCTTCTTCAAGCTCGAAGAAATCTTTTCGCCGGAGGAATCTTCATCTTCTCCCAAATTATTGTCTTGAGCCGGGCGGGTTGTTTTCTAGGACTATTTTCGGAAGTCTGTTCTCATCCATCCGTCTTACATGGTTGTACCTCTTACGTTGTCTTCTCCATCTCACAATATCTTGTATTTCGCATTGTTCTCTGATATCTGCGTTTCTTACTCTGTCTCCTCTTGTTTTCACCACTATTGTTCTCAGTGTTTTTATTTCTGCCACCCTTAGCATGTGTTTCATCTTGTTGGTGTCTTCGCGGACTTCTGTACCGTACGTCATGATCGGTCTGATACAAGTCTTGTAGATTCTAATTTTGCTATCTTTGCGCTTGTACGGGTTTGACCAGACTTTATCTCGCAGGCATCCTGATAGTGCGGATGCTTTGTTAATCTGGCTCCTCAGGTCTTTAACTGGGTTGTGGGTGCTTGATATGTCTATGTCCAGATATCTTAATTGCATCACCTGTTCTTTGGGATTGTCCTCCACCACTAGCTTACACCTGAGCAGATCTTTCGCGATTTGGTTCTGCTGATAAAAATGTTCATATTGAGTTGGCGGCTTACTTGGAAGAACAGGAAGAGTTGCCTCTGTTGTCGTTTTCTGATTCGGCAATAATTGATGCATTAACGGCGTAACACACCATACCAATTTTTTTGTTGCCCAGTCTGTATCCGAGGTTAAAATCTGTTACTTTATATTTTTATTCATGAGAAGATTAAACAAAAAGGGACTTAGGCTATCACCCTGTCTAATTCCTCCCGGTGTTGGGAAGTTTTCAGTAAATTTATCTTCTGCTTTAACCTTTGTTACGTTATCTTATCTCTTATCTCTTATCTCTTTTGCAAAATTTTTAAACTTCTAGAAAATGTTGACCACAATTCATTTCATGCCACACTGTCATAAGCCTTTTCCAAGCCAACGAAAACGCAGTAGACCTTTTGACCTGATCCAAGCATCCCTTTTCTCTGCTAAATCCCACTTGCACATCCCGTATCTTCTCATCAGTTTCATTCATCACTCCTTTTAACAGTTTGTCGACGACGCTGAGTAAACTAATGCCTCGGTAGTTTTTAAAGTACTGCTGCAAACTTTTTTTAGTAAAGCGGAACGATAACGGCCTTGCACCAGTCTTTTAGTACGCTATCGCTCTTCCAGCAAAGGTTAAATAGGCGTTACAACAGACTAGCTACCACGCCTGTCCAGCCTTCGGCTTTAAAATCATACCCTGCAGCCTTACCCAATTTCATATTGTTCAACGCTTTCGCAATCTCTGTCGCACTAATTTCACTTTTATTGCAACTCTTACTCATGTCTCCAGAGGGAGCCTGCGCTTGTGTATCCTCTTTTTTAAATAAACTTTTAAAGTATTCCTTCCATCTCTTTAAAACGAATTTCTCTTCATTTTTACTTCTGGCTGTTTTTTGGACTTCCAGAAGAATTTAATGTTGTCAAATAACATATCAAATCCATATTTATCTTTCTTTCTTGCCACAACCTCTTTTGCCACACCTTTCAAGCTTTTATACTCATTTCTTGTCCTGTTTACATCCTGAATCGTTGTGTTTTGCGGAGTTTGATTGGCTTTTGTAGGCAGCCTATCCAACTAGGCTCTCTTCTTTTCTGACACAACTTTTTGAACCTCCTCACACAATTTCTCTAACTTACACCCTTTCCTTCTTTTATTTTTACGATTCCTTCCTTGAATGGCTTTCATAATTCTTTAACCTCACATGCTTCATATATAGACAGCCATATTAATCGAGTCGAAGAACCCATAGCGTTTTTTGTGATAACTTAAATGAGTCTTTCTTCTCGATGACTCTTCACTTATTATGACCAAAAACAGTTCTTGCAAAAAATGGAATAATGATGTTGGGTTACGAAGCCATGCAGTCTGGTTTTGTAACATTTTCACTACTTTTACATCAACGAAAATTTAGGGCCGTTTCGAGAATTAATATTTTAAAAACAACACTGGCCATCCACCGACCCACGCGAAGAAAATTTATTTCATTCACCTTTTTTAATTAGAAATCGTTTACGTTGAACATGATTCAAAAATAATATTTTTTAATGAAAAGGCGTAGGCGCAAATAACGTGGGCTAATGTTTCCAATCAAATGAAAACATTTGGAGGTTGAAATTTATACCGTACTAAATACTCTTCCATGTTTAAATTAACAATAAAGTGCGTAAAAGGCAACAATTTGAATTTCGGGTTTATGAATGGCTTTCATTCAAGAGTACGCTGACTGAATTGTTCCACCAAAAATCACATAATTTTTTACTAACGCCCGATATCTTGGTTGGATTTTGTAGTATAGTAGCTTTGAATCACCTTGTATCTTATTAACACGCTTATATTAGTATGTTTGTTTGTAACTGACTCGATTTTGCCCTACTTTAAGCGATCAGATTTAATTTAAACTTCGCACACTTGTCAAAGACCGACGCCAATGCAATAATTTGATCAAAATATCCGATTATCCCGATTAGTTTCGCCAGGATTCATAAATTTCTTTAGGGATCCTTTACATGAGAGTAAAAGAGATAGAACTAGTGCGGGAACTGCGCATGCGTGCAGTTCCAATGTCATATTATAATTCACCCAATTCAATATACTGGTGAGAAACGTGCCGAGGGATGAATGGCAAGAGGGTGAGTAAAAAAAATCAAACTAAAAAGCGAAAAGTAAATTATAGTTTAAAAAAACTAAAAAACAAGCTTTTAGAGTTGATCAAACTAAAAAGTAAAAAATAATTCTTAACATGGGAATAAAATTACTGACAAGAAAATTAATGACACTGTTCTAAAAGCGCTTTTTATTTTGATTAACTCTAAAAGCGTGTTTTTTAGTTTTTCTAAACTATAATTTATTTTTTACTTTGAATAACTCTAAAAGCGTGTTTTTTAGTTTTTTAAACTATAATTTTTTTCAATGTCTTGTAGGGTGCTTTCATTCCGAAACGCAGAGTTAGTTTAAAAATGTCATACAAAGCACCCCACGCTTTTAGAACAGTGACATTTATTTTCTCGTCAGTAATTTTATTCTTATGTTAAGAATTATTTTTTAGTTTGATTAACAAAGCATGTTTTTTTAGTTTTTCTAAACTATAATTTATTTTATGTATAGAATCAGTAATTGATCAAGTTTCACTTTTATATGAATGTATGTTGTCAAGACGATGTATTTTTTGTTTAATAAAGAAGAAAATAGTAATCAGGATATTTTAGTGGCGACGATTTGTGTGTAAAACCTACGAAATTATCATTTAGTTATATTAAAACGGCAGGAGTTTATACCAAGTAATTCTGATTGGTCTACTTATAAGGGGCGGCTGGAAAATGACTTTTTTGCAAATAATATTGAGGAACAAGGTAGAAAACGTGCCATTCTCCTGAGTTTGTTGAATGAAACTGCGTACAAAGTTTTATTCAACATGTGCTTACCAGAAGAACCAGAAACAAAGCAGTACGATGACATAATTTTCTTGATGGATTTTCGTTTTCTCGAATAGAGAAAAAAAAAGTCAAAAAGCCAAAAAGTTGACTTCTCCAAAGAAATGGGCAGCAAGATTCCGAGTATTGGTAGCTGTTTGCAAGTTTGGAAGTGCCAGCGAAATAGAAAATGCTCTAGTAAATCAGTTCATAATTGGATATAAATTTTTTTTGTAGTATAGTAGCTTTGAATCACATCTTATTGTATGTATAGAATCAGTAATTGATCAAGTTACACTATTATATGTATGTTGTAAGACGATGTTGTATTTTTTGTTTAATATAGAAGAGTATTGAGTTTCGAAATACATAATAATTATTTTTCAAATACCCTAATTGAAATAGTAATCAGGATATTACATTTTTTATCTAAAATTGATATGGTTTAGCATTAAACTTTGTGTGCAAATAAAAAACCATAAAAATTAAGTCAAAACGTAACTTTTGGTGGAATATACAATTAATTGAAAGGGAAAAAATGTAAACGGTTTTATAAGACCCTTAAGATGTTTTTGTTGGATGTTCAAACTTTCATGTAATGTGGGTTTTACAACCGATTAATGATCGTCAAGTTCACTTTAATTAACATCTCTCAGGTGCTTCATAAAAACTTTGACCATCTGTCTTCAACTGGTCGACGAATTAGTGTTAACTTATATGTTAAAATATTTCCGTAATTTTGATTTACCATGCACATATTAGCAGCAAAATTTTAAACTGTTGCTCCAACACGTCAAATAAATTTACCCAATTTTTCAACAGATCATAAAATTGAGCCCAAAAAAGCTTTTTTATGTGTACATTTACTAATTTATGGGGCCAAGATAAAAACCACATAAAAGGTTATTTTTATTAAGTGTAGCACAAGCTCATTTTACTATATTTTAACTTTAAAATATTCAAGCCAGAAGAACAAATATGAAGTGTTTTTTATTGAGTAACTACTTATTCTTAAACATTTTCAGTGGCAACTAATAGCTTGCTCAAATTTTCTTCTTTCAACATACATACATATATAAAGTCACGCCTTTTTCCCGTAGGGGTAAGCAGAGACCACTTCCTCCCACTTGCTACGGTTCTTACACACATCTTTTGCTTCCTCTACTTTCATCAGTGCTCTCATACATGCTCTTCGGTTGTTGGTACTCTTGACCTGGCCTTTCTTCAAAACAATGTTGATCTGATCGAGATCGATGTTCTCCGAGGTCGACCTCTACCGATTTGTCCATTCACACTTATAAATTTGTTTCGTCAATCTTCCTTTATTCATCCTTTCTACGTGTCCAAACCATCCAAGCATTCCTTTATCTATCTTTGTAACCACATCTTCTTTTACACTACAGCGTTTTCTTATCTCACTATTCTTAACTTTATCCAACCGAGTCACTCCGGCTATACAATTCTCAGACCACTCATCTCCACAGCATACTTCTTCTTACCTGGCTCTACAACTCTGGGTGAGTCTTAGCCGCATCCACTATTGCTCTCCATTTCCTACGATCTTGTGCTTCCACTTGACACCGCTGGACTCCCATCCTAGATAGATCTGCTGCGCATCCTTCCATCTTTTCTGAGTCTACCTATTGATCTTCTGCCATCTGGTCTCTTAAGAAACACTGTTTTTATTAACCTGTTGTCTTCTGATCTTACCTCATGACCTGCCCATCTTATTCGGTTAACTTTTATGTGCCTAACTATGTTTTCATTGCCATACATTGTCGCCAATTCAGCATTGTGGCGTCTTTTCCACACTCCTGTTGTTTCATCTCCATTGGGTCCAATTATCATTCCGAAGACTTTTCTCTCAAACACAAAAAGCTTATTTATTTCCTGTTAATTGAGGGTCCAGGTTTCGCTGCCATAAGTAAATACCGGGCGAATTATTGACCTGTACAAAGTTAGTTTGGATTGTCTCTCAGCTTTTTTAATCCATATGCACTTTCTTTCAAATATTTTAAACAACCTTCTATAAATAAGTCAGTCATGTTAAATATAATCTCTTAAACTATTTGTCCTTTATTCCATAACAGTGTTGTTCGTCTGATCAATGATCCAGACGAATCCTTTTACAAGTAAAAAAATTCTGGCGACCCCCTAAATCTGTGGTAAAACTAGTTTAGTGATTAAAGAAACGACCAATTTAATTTTCATTCTAATGAGACTGCGGTACAGAAATTGGTCTATGAGTCTTTCCTTTGCGTTTAGAAGATTCTAGAAGAAATTGCTACGGTTTAATTTTCATTCTAATGAGACTGCGGAACAGAAAATTGTCTATGAGTCTTTCCTTTGCGTTGTAGAAGAAACTGCTGCTTAACAATCGTTGGTAGTTGCATCATTTAAAAGAAATACTATTTCCAGAACTGGACTCTAAAGCTGACAATGGGCAAATCGTATAGATTTAGTTGCTGACGAATGCTTGATATTTAATTTAATTTCCAAACGATTGTCGTCTTCTGGATTAAGAGAAGAGCTGGTAAGGGAAGCTTTAAAATTATTAGTGCCATTCGATGCTTCCTGTGAACTGACGTTGTCTTCGATGGTAAACAAAGTATTATGACACTTATGCATAATCAGGTCTTTAAAGCATGAGCAATGAATCTAAAGCCACGATGTGAAATTGAGTTGCTATACGTAGCAAATTTTTCAGGTTGACCATAACTTTCTCTGGAGGTCAGAAGTGCGCTACTAGGTATGCGAATCTCTTTGCTGAGTATCATGAACACTGGTAAAATACATGAAAAGGTCTCAACTGAGTCGACAATGAACTATTCTTCTTCTTATTTCGCCGTCTCCTTACGAAGGTTGGCGATCCAAATGGCCAGTATGGTCTTGGAAACAGCTGCTCGGAAGAGCTCTACGGATATGCCCCAAATCACCTGCAGATGTGCTTCAGCCATGAGTTCTGGCGTCTTCCGATGGATCTTTTTCCATTAATCTTCCCTTCGATGATAAGTTTCAGGATTTCGTATCTGCTGCCCCTCATAATATGTCCAAGATACTGTGTTTTCCTTTCTTTTATCGTTTGTAGCAGTTTTTTACTTTGTTCATACGTATTAGAACTTCTATATTGGTTATCTTCTGTGTCCAAGAAATTCTGAACATGCGTCGATAGAGATACATCTCAAATGCGTCGATTCTATTCTCTGTTATGGGATCAAGTGTCCAGCTCTCACTGCCGTATAGAAGGACAGAGATCACATAGCAACGGAGCATGCGTGTCCTGAGCTCCAAGCTCAATTCCAATCTAGTAAAGAGCTTTTTCATACTATCGAAGACCTTTCTCGCCTGTTCTATTTTGGATCTAATTCCACTTTTAGGGTCGCAGTTCTGATCTATCCAGGTGCCCAGGTATTTAAAAGAGGAGACCTGCTCTACATCTTTGCCTTTTAAGGTTAAGGTTATATCTTTATGTGTTTTGGAGAAGACTATGGTCTTGGTTTTGGATATGTTCATGAAAAGACCATATCGTTCGACCTATTCCTAGACTATTAATAAACCGACTACCCCATGAGGCAGTTTCAAAATAGGCTCAGGTCCAATGGGTACCATCGAGGAGCTTTTTTTACCATACAATTAGCTTCTTTCTTTCCTCTTATTTTTACGAGGCCAGGAACCCAAAAAAAGTATATTTTGTTGTGCCTAGATATTTTCCTAAGCCATCTGAGCCATCTGGAAGACACACATGGGCTCCTCGTGGGAGCCAGTGCTCTCTTAAAACAATATTAATTTTAAATAAAGTTCCAAATTGGTACTGTGGTTGTGTGCTGTCTTGTTTTTAGTTTTTTAAGTTTTAAGAACCTTCCCAACCAGTTTTCTTTGATTAAAGCCAAGATTCTCAGCATTCCACTTCCCCCAAGAGTAAAGTTTCAATGCAGCAGATTGAGCCTCGGACCTCACTTAAAGAAACAACGGGTGCATTCTCCAGAATGACCTCTGGAGCACTTAAGAGAGTTGTTCTCGTTGCTCCAGTTATGCATAAGCAAGTCAGTATTTGGATACGGATACTGTAACCATTTACATTCTACTCCACCAGACTACTGCCGCATGATTAATAACCTGGCCATAGGTACTCCAGTTGAGTCCGTCATCTAACGTTTGTGTTTACAGAGTATAACTTTTTTAAAGTACAGCTTAAGCTGACTGATGCGTCACAGCTACCTACTCTTTGTGGAAATAACCGCTTGGCTTTATGTGAATTAACACAGTTCTATGTTTTGACACCACTCCTCTACCACTCTTAGAGCCTTATGACCAAGTCCTCAGGATGGGTGATGAATTTGCTACTAATCAGTTCTACTCGGAACAAGACTATCTGAAGTAGTCTTCGCTTTCGCCTTACTCTGAGTAACACTCAAATGGTACACTATTGTGTACCGTAAACCTCTTTGGATACTCTTGTGTACGAATGGAATGTTTTAAAATTAAAAATAGAATTAAAAGGAGTCGATATCCTTAAAATCTTCTATAAACGAGCGAAATTTTGAACAAACTTATACCCTTCCAATTAACAAACAAATGAAATAAAAAACATATATCTTTCTGGCGTGCCTTCGTAATTAACTTTTCTAAAACAGGTACAGCAATACACTATCCGTCACAAAAAAATGTAGGGGCGTAAATCGAACAACCGAACTCGCATTCTTGTTTTGACAAAAGAAATTTGGTGCGCACGTGTTGCATTTGACTATTAAAGACTTTCACGAATGGACTATTTTTAAAATGGGTCTCGTCTGGGGTGGTAAATCTTCGGTTTACTATCTAAAACCGTTTATTCGTTATTTTTACAAGGATTTTACTACCTAGACTGACTGTCGATCAGGGCAAAACGTTAAGACATTTTTATTTTCATTCGGTAGACTATAATATAGATAGTTAACTGATAATCATTTTCACCTCGGGAAATAAAATGAGTAGACAATCACAAGAATAAAAAAAACGACGGGTTGCACTCTGGGAGTGCCGGCAGAAGTGAAAACTTAATTATTAACGTTGTGCGTTTTGGATATTTTGGAATGGTTATGGAATAATTTTGCACGAATTATCAGAATAAAAGTACTATCTTTTATGTGTTAGAAAACAATATTTATTTATTGCGCTATCGTACACAAACATGACAATTTATATTACATTAAAAAGTTTATCCCTCAGAAAAATCAACTTCCATCCATAATTTCGACGACTTTTTCATTATTACCAGAACCATCATCGCCAATCTCTAAAACTGATACGATCGGTTTATGATAGCTGAAGTAAGAAACGAACAGTTTTGATTCGAACCTATTTAAATGTCTAATAAAGACCGCATCAATAGCAGTTTTATATTTTATATTTCGTTTCGCCTAAACGAAACAGCCGGCGCAGGCATACATTTTCGCCGCGCCGTAGAAAGAGAGGGGGATACTCCCTCTCCTACGCCACGCCAGCTGTCTACTCTTCATCCGTCTTACGAATTTTCGATCAGGTCACGTGTCCTGACGCGAGTTTAACATTTTTTACCCATTACAAAAAAGTGTACAACGCCGCTAAAGAAGTTTTCACTTCAAAAATTTACTTTACAGTACCACATTTTTGAAAAATATTAAAAAAAACAATTCGTATTTGTTTTAATAGAATATGGGAGACTTTGTCAGAGCAATATGAGTCTCATTATGATTGAAAGGATGTTGAAAATTTGGTTGAAAATTTGGAGGAAGGATTTAAAATTTTTGGCACTTATGACGTCGCTGTCATAATTAATATTATTGTCTTCGACATTGTTTTCTTGCTGTATCTACACTGCGCGTCAGAGAAAACGGGCCACCCCAAAATATCTCGAAATTATCCGATTTTTTAAATTTATCTTATTTTTGTTGTAATAAATGTATTGTGTATTTATTCAAAATGCATTTATCATGTCATAGGATGTTTATACGGGTTTGTAAGAAATAATAAAAACGTATTCTACTCAAAAACTGTATTTATTGTAAAGCTTATTCAAATTATCCCTTGATAACAAAAATGTGTCTGTCTACTTATTGTCGTCCCTTCATGAAGACTGCCGCCGCCACCGCCTTTCGCAACCCTTCTTGTCCTTTTTCTTTAGATACCTGCTCTCCAGATGTGTTCGTGTGCCCAAAAAGCTAGCCTAGCATACAGGGTGGATCCAAGGTTACAAACAGAAAGTAAGCAAAAATTTGAAAGTTTAATAATTTATTATTAAAAAATAACACATTTAGTTGGCACAACAATAATTGAACTCAGGAGACAAGAAATAACGAGGTTCACTCTTCAATAAGGCGTATTACCACCTCAATTCTGGATGACACTTCTCATGCGAGTGGGCTTAGAACGCAGTACATTCTGAATGTTTGCTTGAGGAAAATTGGTCCATTCCTCAATAAGGGCCAATCGGAGCTCTTCAAGTGCTGCTGGAGCAGGTATACGACGTCTTACACGCCTTTTGAGCTGGTCCCGAATATTCTCAATAGGATTTAGATCTGGGCTTTAAGCGGGACACTTCATTTTTGCAATACCAATCTCTTTAAGGTACTCCGTAAACATTCTTGTGTGCGGTCGCGCGTTAACGTGCATTAGCAGAAAACCATTACCAACAAACCCATCATATGGTAGCACATAGTCTTCTAGGATTTTTGCAATATATCGTCGTGCTGTTAGCGCGCCTCTGTCAATCACGACGAGATCCGTGTGCGCCTCAAAAGAAATACCTGCCCAAAACTGACCCACCCCCATAAGTAACCCTTGGTAACCGAGTACAGGCAGCAAACCCTTCTCCGGCTCTTCTGTACACCTTATTTCTTCCATCTTTACCATAAAGACACATTCTAGACTCATCCAAGAACAATACCTTTTTCCAGTCATCAATTGTCCAATTCATATGTGGGCAAACTCAAGTCTGCGTCTTCTGTGAGCTGCAGTAAGTAAGAATCCTTTAGATGGACTGCAAGCTGTCAAACCACTTTCTTTTAACCGTCGTCGAACAGTAGACATATTGACTGCTGTTCTATGAGCTTGCTGAAGGCCGCTTTGGAGCATTCTAGCGGTTTGTTTTCGGTCTCGCAGTGCAGCAATCTTGAGAAAGCGATTTGACGCGCAGTGTATTTCAAAATGCAAATGAGATATTACGCAGTTCGAAATGGAAAATAAGTCGATATCTAAAAGCTGACATTTAATATATTTACTAACTAATTTTTGTGTAATTATATTTAACAACGTAACAACAATTCTAGTTATTATTAAATGTTTAAATTCATCTTCTCAATGTCAATGTGTTTGTAATAATTACGTAACAAAAAAATACGTCTGCAACTTTTTTAAGATAATACAAAAAAAATCCTTTTTGTGTGTTCATAATTTTTTTCAACTTACCAGTTGTGCAGACTATTCTAGAAAAAAATGATTAGTAAATATTTTGTGTGTGTGAAAACTAATATTTTAATCCACCAAAAAAACTTGTTTGTAATTTGTTTATACAAACAACAAAAATACTGTAACCGTTTATTTATTCTAATGCTACTATAAAAATATTAAGAAAAGTAAAGGTTGTAAAATATTAATTAAATAAAGAAAAAACTATTTTCCTGGTAACAGTTTTTGGTACTGTAACAAATAGAAGCATTTACTGTTTCGTAAAATTCACATTTTTTTGACAGATCAACCATTAAAGGAGTCATTAAGTCTTTTAGATTAGTTTCATTGAAAAGAATTGCCAAGTCCTCTTCGCAGTTATTTATATAAAAACTAGATTTTTATCAGATGTTATTACTGCTTTTTCACAGTCATTTCTTTATCCAGCAAAACCAAGGTATGTGCATTCCATCTTAATAACCGCCTTGCAAATAAAGACCTGAATGTCACAATCTGTGATAAAAGAGTAAAACACAACAGCCTCCCCAAAAACCCTGGCATTACACTAGACCAGTCCTTAACATATAAAAGACATTTGGAGATAACTGGACAAAAACTAAAAACCAGGAACAACATTATAAGAAAACTGGCTGGGACTACTTAGGGAGCAAAAGCAATCAATCTTTGGTTTTCTCAATGGCAGAATACTGTGCACTCGTGTGGTACAAGAGTTCTTATACTAACAAAGACGATGTGCACCTCAATAATACCATGAGTATCATATCAGGAACCCTAAAGTCCACTCCAGTACCTTGGCTTCACGCACGAATTTAGCACCACCAGACTGGAGGAGACAACAAGCTTCTGTTCACGAATGGGACAAACTACATGATCCTAAATACCCTAGAATTCTGCGAATCCACATGATAATGGATAATGCTACAGGCCACCGTATTAAGTCCCGAAAACCCATTTGGCAAGATAAGATACTAACCCATCATGAACCATTTTATATCAGAGAAGCTTGGAAAACCAAATGGACATCCATTTATGATTTTAACCATAATGACCATGAGGACCCTACCGTTCCTCTGCCAGGAATGCAAATGTCTGGTGTAGCCTTAACTGCATCAGAAGTGGCCACGCCAGATGCATGTCCATGTTGTACAAGTGGGGACACTAGAACACCCAGGAATGGGACTGTGTTGCGCCAGATCAAATTGTAGCTTATATAGCCCACGAGTGCCCAATAAGAAGATTTTAAGGAGAATGGAACGAGATTCTGAATGCCAATCCTGCTGTCGTGAATTGGTTGACCTTCCTGGATATCGATTTATAACTCATAGCCTATATATAGTCAATCTGTAGAAGTGTTAGTTCCTTTAATATATATGTACACACTTTATCTATATTTATAAGGAAAATAGTAGATCGCCATACGATAAATAAATAAATAAATAAATATATGCAACACTCATCGCAGATGGAAAGAAACTATCACTGAAGCAAATAAAACAGTTTTCAAAAGTGTATAAAATGAAAAATTTTAAAGTAGAATATTCCAACCTTTTTATATGGAAAGAACGCCAAACTGGTCAATCAAATTCATTTATTGAACCAATTAAAGAAAAGCAGTTTCCAGAGGAATAAAGATATTTTCTTACTTTGTCTCCCACAACATGTACAATTAAAAGAATGTTTAGCACTTTTCGAAGAGTAAAAACATGAGTACGGTCAACAAAGACGATAAGATTAAAATTACAAATAAAAATTAAAGAAATCTTTGTTTTTTTCGTAAATTTTAATTTAACATGTATTAAAGTAATTAAAACGTTTTCTGATATATTCAAAGTTTAATTATTTTTTTAATATTTGATTCCATCATTATCTGTTTGTAGTTAGGAAATATATTTTTTTAAATACTGGGAAGTTTTTCTTGCGTTACCACTACCTTCCCTATTTATGGTTGATTTTAAGGAAAATTAATTAAATCCTGGCGTCAAAATTAATTTTAAAAGTTATTAAATAATATAATAAATATCCATTTAAACTTCTTGTTAAAAATATTCGCTATTTTACTGCTGGCAAAGCGTATGAAATATTTTCTGTTTTTTTCCCAACATCGTCATCATATGGCTTCGTATGATCTATGTTCGATGTTAGGTAATTTCAGGTTGTTCACATTGCCAAATTAATCTATCTGAAAAACTGGTGTTTAAATAATTACTCACCCTGATATGACAGCACAATATGGCAAAGCTCATACTTGATAAAAAATAGGTCTTGATTAATATCTGCTAGATGATTTATAATGATGACATTTATCACAGATGGTATTTTCGATTCCAACATATTGAGATTTTATTTGACTATTTAAATTGTCATCAATAAATATTGGCACTATAAGATAATTACTCAATAAAAAAACTAACATTTATCGTTAAGATCGTTAGTTAAAAAATTTCGATTCTCTTTGCTATTTAAAAAAGATTAAAGATGTGACCGTTACGCGAAGAAGGTTAAAAGGAACACCAAAACGTTTATATCATCAGGTATTTTAATAAATAAAAAAATTGCTCTGTTGTTTTCCTCTATTCAATAAAATAGACAAGCTTGCAAGGGAGAATAATGAGGCAAAAATTAATCGCACGATTTTAACATGTTTTACAGCATGTCTCATACACCGCCCCATTAGAATTTATTATCTTTATTTTACTTTTAAAATTGTGGGAACCTGTTTGTGGACTTTACTTTGTTTACTACTCGCAAATTTCTGTGTTATAGCTATAAAAGGTTATGAAAAAAATATGTTTAATAAGATTATAAAAAAATAATTAAGACATGTACGAGTTTATAAGTTTTAGCCCATTAAGAAAGAAGCCTTTTTAGAAACAAAATATTTTAATCATATTTTATTATTATTTTTATCTTTATTGTTATTTATATTACACTATTGGTTCTATCATCTTGTTAAAAGAGCATTATTTTTTAAATAATTATTTTTACCTGATTTTTATTTCCACATCCTTTTTTTCTTTTTTCCCATATTATTTTTTGTTAAATTAGGTTTTTGTACGAGATAAAAAGACTAAACGTTTGAGTAGATCTTTTTTGCCAAAAGACCATACGATGAATATGTCGTCCACATATCTAATCCATAGTTTTGGCTTTAGATTTGCTGATTTATGGCTTTCTTCTTAAAATAATTCATAATGAGGTTCGCAACGGCTGGGAACAATGAAGAACCCATTGCTGCTCCAAATTTTTAGACCACCTCAACTTTATCCATGCGAGAATTCAATTTACCGTAGAGTTTGAAGAGAACAACCAATTACCTTTTCTAGACGTAATGGTTATGAAGACACAAAACGCACGCTTAAAACACACAGTAACAGATATCTAAACGCCGGATCACACCACCATCCTTCTCACATCTAAGGAGTAGTAAACACACGACTATAATCAACACAGCATAACAAAAGCAATAAAACAGCAAAAACACCCACGACAAAAACAAGATAATGACAACACAGATAAGACAAAAACTATCTTACCATACTTCAAAGGAACCACTGACAAAATCGGAAGAATCCTTAGAAAATATAACATCTCCATAGTTTATAAACCTCACCAAAACATAAGATTAATTCCAAGAAACCCCAAGCACAAAATTAAACTGGAAAATCAAGGTGTCTAAAGCGTGTCATGTGATAATTGCAATTTAACCTACGTCGGGCAAACTAATCGAAGCATCTTAGCCAGGTTAGGTTAGGTATCATGTGAGTGGGGCGTAGTTCGCCCCTCCACTGCGACCTTTAGTAGGTCTATTGTGGCTCACCCCTAGAGGTTACAGTTCCCCGCACAATTGAGCCCTTCTTACGAAGTTTATCACAATAAAACTGCTCGTTTCGACAATTGATTTGAGTTATTGTCATTTAGCTTCGCCCTAATGTCCTAATTTGCCCACTCTTAATTGTTAATAAAATTTTATTTATTTCAGAAAATTAACAAGCACTACCAAGGAAACTCCACCAAAGATTTAACAATGGACAGTATTTATTCCTTCCAAAGTTCTCAAAATAATTCTCATAAAAATTTCCCACCAACATACTCAGATTGGTCAGTTTGGAGCCGATGTTCTAACTGTCTACAGAGGAGAATTAAGAAATGCGTCAGCTTTGATTGCGAAAGTTCAAGAATATACGAAGAAAAACCGTGTAATAAAAAAAGATGCAAAAGAAAAACCAGACGAAAGGATAAATTCCAAATTGTACATTTAAACGTGGTAAATATATTTAATGGCACTGCCGGTCTTATAGACATTCCTTTAGCATTATTCGTTAAACGAGTAAAGGTAACTAGGTTTGACCAACATACATAAATAAGTACCTACGTATAATCACGCCTTTTTCCCGTAAGGGTAGGCAGATACCACTAATTTTAACTTTTTACGATTCTTACACACGTCTTTCGCTTCTTCTTCTTTTATCAGTGCTTTCATACATGCTCGCCGGTTGATGGTCCTTTTTTGACCTGTTTCTTCAAAACAATTTCGTTCTAATCGAAATATGTTCGCCTAGGTCGACCTCTACCGTCGTGCCCATTCACACTCGCTTTATAAATATGTTTCGGCAATCTTCTTTCATCCATTTTCTCTACGTGTCCAAACCATCTAAGCATTCCTATATTTATCTTTGTTATTTCACCTTCTTTTGCACCACAGCGTTTTCTTATCACACTATTGGTCATTTAACCACCAAAGTCACTCCAGCTTTACTTTTCAGACTACTCATCTCCGCAACATTAATCTTAGGTACTTTTATGTTTCTTCTGCCAAACCCAACAATAACTACCATACATCAGTGAAGGGACCAGCATGCCTCTATGCACAGTCAGTAGGGCCTTTTTTGAGGCTGCTCGTAAAGTTATTATGTTTCCCTGCCAACCCCTTTCGCTTAATATCACAGTAATACCTTTCATCTCTCGTAAACTTTGAACCCAAGTATACAAATTCTTTCACCTTCAAATAACACCTCGCTTTCTTTTCTTTTAAAAACCATTACTTTCGTCTTGCTTACATTCACTTTCATGTTCCTGATTTTCAGGGCATCATACATAATATTAACCATCGCCTGCATAACTCCTCCACGATGATGCCGATATGACCTGATTATCGACGTAAAGGAGGCATTTGACGATAAAATCATTAATTCTCAATCCATACTTGCGCACTCTCTTTCAAATCTGTTAAACAAGCATCTATGAAGTAAATATATGAATAAGTTAAACAGCCATGGTGAAGCCACACATCCCTTTTTCAATTTGTAAGCTCCGTTTTTCCTGACACAAGCACTGGAATCCTCGTAAAGTGATTTCATTGATTTCAGCTACCAATAATAATTTATTAACTGTAGTTGTAAAAGCTGTAAAAATTTTATTTAATTTTTTATCTGAAAATAATTTTTTTTTAATTTCGTACTATTATAGTTGCATTGGTATTTAAAAGTATTTATTCCCACCTCTATAATAACTATAAAAGTTGATGATCTTTTAATATAAGTCATAAAGTCATTCAATAACTAATATTACGAAAATTTTATTTAATTGAGGCAAAAAATGTTATTGTAAATAATAGATGGTTTGTTACTTTTACTTATGGTAATTTTTATCTGTTGGTATCTCAAGCACATACAGTGTGGAACAGCCAAATGGAATAAATTAATTATTTCAATTATTTTACATATTTATAAAAAAAACCGAAACACATCGTTTTTAGATTATGCAACGAAAAAATTTTATCCCTACATTGACCCTTTGATAACCCCCAAATTTTTTCATGAGAAAGAAGTAGGGGCTTGCGATAAAATAAAATCATCTGATTATGAGAAAGTAAGCAAAACATATTTCGGTATTATTTTTGGACCGTATTAATTAAAAAAAAAAGAAATGGCAATGTTAGTTTTGTTTACAACGCGTCACAAAATTGTTTTTTTGTCAAAAAGTGATTCCAAAGAAACCTCTGCCAATTTAAATCAGCTTGTCAGATATTGGTTACGTGAAATTGTTGGTAGAAGATTGTGTTCATCGTGTTATAAATAAAATATTTGTGTTATCTTTGATTTTATAACTCTATTAAAGACTGCGTGTGGTTTGGTTTCGGTTTTGCCGTGCACATCCATCGGAAAATAAGTGCAGTTCGGTAATATTAGGGGGTATATGATTCATTATGTAGTCATTTAGGAATGTGCACACTCCATTTGGTCATTTTTGACCTTGACCTTCATGGTATGTGTAAAAATGTCAAGTATTCTCCTTAAGATTGTGTATTTGGAAAGCATATATCCGGAGCTGTCTTAAATTCTTGAATAGAAAATCTTCTGGACTGGAATAAGCTTGTAAACAGTTGTAAACAATTGGCTTGTAAACAAACGACTGCGCAATGGGTAACGTGGAGAAAATCCTATATGGAGAGGTTATGAGTCTGAAAGCTCAAGGTCTACTGTGAGACTCTACTGACTGTGTCAGGACTACTTACTAAAAACTCCACCCCTATTTAGGTCCGTCTGGCTATTGCCTCCGGTGACACTTGGACCAGTTGGCCCATTGACCCGACCAGCAGACCACCCGGCAAGGACCCAAAAACACGCACTGTGCCGCTGCGAGGCACTGCTCCGAAACAGACAGGCAATCTCCGGGACCTAGAGCCACGCTGCACCTAATTTTTTCGTTGCAGGATGACATTTCATAATCTAAAATTAACATGTTTCGAATTTTTTTATAAATATAACTGTGAATACCTCGTATGTAGATATTTAGTCTTGGAATCAGTGTTAAAGTTTATTTTTTAAAATCCTATTGTTTTAGAGTAGCAACTATTTAACGAAAGTGGGTTTCTCGGACATCTGGAGTAAATGGAGCGAATGGTCTGAGTGCAATAAGAATTGCAGAACTTCTAGGAACAGAAAATGCAAGAAGCCGAGTAGATGCGAGAAAAATGTACAAAAAGAACATGCTTATTGTTATCACAATAAAACCAAATGTGAATTATACGTACTTAATTTAATAGAATATACTAAACTTCACGGTAAGTTAAACATTTTTTTTTTAATGCAAACGCTTACGTGTTTTCAAAAAACCAATTTATTTAACCGACAAGTAAATATTTTAAATATTAAATTTATTCCATGAATTGATTTGCTTCTAAATTAATATTTCTTGTTACTTAGGCCACCAGTTGTACTGACTTGTGTTCAAAAACAGATTTGTTGTTCTTCACCTGTTTACCATAAATAGTCTGGAAAGAAATAGGTAAAAATAACAGTAATTCTTTTAAATACTGTGCAACAGTGCCGGTTTATCCGCTGAGCGCCCCATCTAGTATTTTTAATAATAAATACCGATTTTTAAAAATAAAAAATCCAGAGTCTAGAAATAAAAAACAGTAAATTATTTCACGAGCGTAATTCTCACCTCTCATCTGAAGAGGGGTGGGGTGAACAAACTATATATCTATATCTAAATTGCGTAGCCATTTGATTGCCTCTGGTGTGGCTTTCATAAAATCTTCGAGGTCACAAACGTAGGACATTCTGATACAATGTTGCGGATAGTTCTAACTCGGTTGAGCTTTGGCCATAGTCGGCGTGGCAGGTCAGATCCGTTTAAACACTGCGTTGGATCATCTAGTTGAATGTAGTGGCCTCCTGCAGTTTCTGTCCATACGGTAGTCCATTTATTAGTCGCATGAAAGTTTTCATTCGATTCTAATGCTGATCGGATGACTGGATGTCTTGATTTGAGCCGATTATATTGTCCTGTTAGGTATGGGATATCGGTATGGATTGGTAGGTCTAAGTTAGCTATGATTTTCCTTCCGTAGCCTTACAACTCAGGGTGGGTTTTTGCTGCCTGTACTACTTGCCTCCATCTGCTACGGTCTTCTGCAATTTCCTGCCATCTATCTACTTCGATTTCCAGAGTTGAGAGAGGTCCTTCCTTATGTTATCTCGCCATCTCAATTTAGGCCTTCCTAGCGGCTTCTTTCCTTGAGGGGCCTCCTCCCATACAGATTTAATGAGTCTCGTGTTCTGACTCCTTTGTACGTGGTCAGCCCATCTCAGTCTATTTGCTTTTATTTCTTGTATGATGTCCGGGCTATTGTACAACTGGGCTAGTTCAGCGTTAGTTCTTATTCTGTAATGGCCTGTTTCTGGGTCGCGGTAAGGACCGTATATTTTTCGGAGTATCTTCGGCTTAAAACGTCTTAAAATTAGAGTATCATTTACGGTCATGGTCCATGTTTCACGTACATATGTTACAATAGGTCTGACGATGGTCTTATATAAGATGATTTTTGAGGTTCTAGAGAGGTGCTTGGGCATGAAGAAGGATCGTAAGGCGAAGTAGCACTTATTGCTATGTTTGATTTCCTCATGCATGTTGTTGTCCGCTGTTAATATTGCTCCAAGGTATTGGAAGTTTTTCAAAGTTAAACTCGCCGATTGTTACGTTTTGACGCAGTCGATCACGTGCAGGATTTCTTGTGACGTGCATGTATTTTGTTTTATTTTCATTAACACGAAGCCCGATTTTATTAGCTTCCTTTTCTATGCATACAAATTTTTTTTTCACGTTAACCAACCCCAACAACGTCAATATCATCAGCATACGCCAGTAACAGACTTGGACCCCGAGGTCCAAATATTTGGGCGTGTACAGTTGTTGTTCTTGCTGCCTTCTCTATTGCAATGTTAAAGAGAACAGTAGAGAGTGCATCTCCCTGTTTTAGACCTGTGTTTATGGCAAATACCTCGCTGTATTCTCCCTCCACCTTAACGCTGCTTCGTGAACCCTCTATACATGCTTTAGTTATGCGCACTAGTTTACCGGGTATTCCCAGTTCTAACATTGACTCCGAGAGTCTTACTCTGATGACGCTATCGTACGCCTGTTCGAAGTCTATAAATAAATTGTGAAGGTCTCTATTAAATTCCCATGACTTCTCTAAGAGTTGCCTGATCTGAGTAATGATCTTCTACGCATAGGGGTCAATACGTTCGCGGATGATATTTGACAGTATTTTGTATGCACTATTCAGGAGCGCAATGCCCCGATAGTTCCTACAGGACATTTTGTCACCTTTGTGAAGGGGGATAAGGACTTCGTCCGATATCTGGTGGTGTGATATTACTGAGTACTGGGAGCCAGCGCGTTAGTGTTGGCCGTATAGTCCCAGTTATCAGTCTCATTGTTTGGTTTAGTTGCACATCTACTTTTGTGGTGTGTGCACTGTTGATCCAAACAGGACAGCGATATTCTGCGACAGAGTATACCAAGGCCAGAGCTTCTGTCCGAAGTATTGTTGCTGTGGCTTTACATGTTGTTCCAGCAAGTTTGGCTATGATGTTATTGCGCGTTCTCAATTTACCAGCCACGTTTCCAAGATGTAGATTGAATGTTAGTGATCGATAGAGTGTCACGCCTAAGTGTTTTGGGTTTTTATTGTGGTTAAGGATCCTGCCATTAAATTCCACCTACAGGGTATCATTTGCTTGCCTGCTCGATAGATGGAAGCAGCAGACTTCTATTTTAGACGGACTTGGGCACAGTCTCCATTTCTCGAAATAATCATTAAGCTTGGCGAGGTCTTCATTCAAAGCATGTTCAGTTGGTAATTTGAGTTTGTGCTGGTAGGAAATCGCTAAGTCGTCGGCAAAAGCAAATTTTCTACACTGATGCAACTATTGCAAACTGTTTTCAAAAGAAAAAAATAGTTTACTGATTCAGGATGAACCTACCAATTGGAAACATTTGACTACTTTGCTCAAATCTCACGAAGAAAGCAAGTCTCATTTGATGTCCATGGTTGCATTGCCACGTCTTTTTCGTTCTCTAAAGAGTACTCTGCCAGCGGTCTCTCTACTGGCAAATTATGCCCGAGCTCAGCCGTAGAGGGTAGAAGAAAAAAATATAAAAGTGAGCCGCGCCACCGACTTAGACGGTACAAGCCGGAAACCCCTAGGTCTAGTGGGCACTAGCAGAGCCACACGATAAACAACAAACAATTATGGTGAACTAGATAAATAAAACTATATTTATAAATTCCTGCAATATATTAATTAAGTAAAAATGATGTTCTGATTTTTTACAACAAATTCTGTATTTCTGTAAAGTGGATTAAACGAATTCAATACACTTTTCTTAAAATAATATTTAAATTAATTATAACAATCTTTCAGACAATAATAAAAACCTAATGATGTACAAAAGAGAATTAAAAACAACAACAACAAAAATGTTCACAATATTTAAAATTTCAAAAATAATTGGTTTTATATAGAATTCCTGATAGCAAAAGATTAACAAAAAAAATACAAAATAAATGGACTTGCAACAAAAATAATAATTTGAAACCCTCACAATAACTACATAAAGTATATTCAGTAATGTATAAATTCAGATTCAACTTGGAGCAGGTAAAAATTTAATGAAAATAATTTGTTACTTTTAAACTATTGAAAACATTTAGATCAAGCACATAATAACTGATAAGTTGATGAAATTAAACGCAATACTATGTAACCAATTAAAAACTTCATTGAGACGCCACTGTTACATCGATGATCCACGAAACAGAAACACCAAGTAGTATTTTTAAAGATTTACACTGTTAAAACAATCGAGCTTATTTTAAAAATAATTCTTTTTACGATGGCTGTCCTTTAAAATAGCAATGTTGTAGGATATTTACAAATAAGTATGAATAAACGTTTTTATTTGGACACAAAGAACTATTGAGAATATTACTTTAATCAAAGTTCAGACTCGGCATATTATCCAATGCAATAAATAGTTTTCAACAGTGTACCATATTAATAAATTAAAACAAAACTTAATCGTGGTGTCAAAAATAAGTCACGTCGTTTAAATATACTAAAATAAATCACTTGTAACCTTTGGATACACGAATTCACGAATCCTGTGGCCTACTCCTGGCCGGTTTGAATTATGGAACTGCACCTGGTACTTAACAATGGCTTCCCTCCATCAAATCCCGCACGCGGTCATTTTAACTCGACCCCAATAACCAAAATATCCACCACAAAGGCACGACAGAATGGTCAAGTTAAAAATTAAATGGTTTTTCTTCAAAATCCAATTAAGATGGCCCAAATACAGCCAGATATGAAAGAAAAAACCGTAGAAGTTCTGCTCACGTGTTAATATCAAATCGTTCCAAGAACTCTCACCTGACTTCCACCACTGACACCAAACGACTGATCTCCACTTCTCACTCCCAGGCCGGATATCAGAAAATGACACGGGACACGCGTTAGCCAACCTTTGCAAATCTATGTCCCCAACTCATAGTCGCGCTCGTCCGTGTTGATAGCCAGCCCATACACACAGAAAAGCAAACCAAACAATAATATAGCTGACAACACACGACAATCGAGGCCAAAAATCAAGGCGAAATCTAATACAAAGACTCCCACTCCAATTAACAAAAATGTCACAGCCATTAATAATTAAATCCCATCTCTACTAGGTATGCAACACTATTTACAACGAACAAAATACGGTATGAAAAACTATTTACAAGCTCCAGACTATCAGAGACACAATTAATAATGAAACGGTAGATGGGAAAAAATAGGCACGTGACAGCATTAATAACAAAATCATCCCTAATTGGAATAGTAGATACTGGTTTAAAAGATCAAGTTGACCGTGAAGTTGAGTATTGGGTAAAAGTTTTGAGGACAATTGTTGCTGCCATCAAATTACTTGCTACCAAGTATTATCTCTCCGCGGATCCACTGAGGATATAACTTAGTCCTCGTAAAGGAAATTACTTAAGTTGTCTCGTGTATTTGGCCCAATTTAATGACTTATTAAAAGAGTCAGTAACCTATCTCTCTGATCAAATATGCAATGAATTCCTGAAAGTGATGAAAACAAAACTTCTAGGAACTTTCAAACATGAAATTAAAGAAGCCCAATCCTTTTCTTTCATCGTAAACTCTACCCCAAATATAAATCATCAACACAGCTCACCTTTATGTGAATGATAATACGGTAATCAAGGGATTCCATTAGAGAGGCACACTGCGGAATATTTAACAGATGTAGTTATCAAGAAATTGAATGAGTTAGGGGTAGATATTGAAAATTGTCGAGGACAAACCTATGATAATGCAGCAAATATATGAGGTCGTTACACAGGAGTCCAACCTAACCTAACCTAACCCAACGCTATTTACGTGCTATGTTCAAATCATTCATTTGAGGCTTTGCAGAAAAACTACAAAGCACTAAAAAATATTTTTCTTTAATTAAGCGATAATACAGACGAAAAACCTGCCGTTAGAAACGAAGCCACGGCTCTGCACAATAAAATGGACAACTTCGAAACAGTTCTATTAACATCGATCTGGACAAGGATTTTGGAACGAGTAAATGCAACTAGCAAAACTTTAGAAACCGTAATCTGAACGTATCGAGTTAGAAACGAAAATTTTTTTCGAAGGCGAGGATATCATAAATATATCCCATAAAGATGAGCTTAAAAGAGCAAAAAGAAGAACAGTATTTTTGATGATATAACTGAAATTATTTTGAAAGCAAAAGAAATATTCAGAATTGAAGTTTCTAATGTGATATGTGACAATATTACTCAAGATCTTCAAAGAAGAATTAAATGTCACGAAGAAGTAACGTCAGCGTTCAAATGTTTTTTTACTATAGACAAAGAGGAATTATAAAATATTAATTTATGTGAGAAATGTAGAAATGATATTGTCAAAACCAAAGAATATTTACAAAACGAGATTATTTATTATAAAGAATTGTGCAAAAATTTGAACAAAAATACCATTCGTGAAAAGTTTGAGGTTGTCCAGAGAGTGAAAGCAACTTTACCGAATATGTTGACGTTATTGCCAATTTATTTAACAATACCCATTTCTAATGCGTCGGGTGAACGATCTTTTTCGGTACTGAAAAGAATAAAAACCTACTTGAGGTCCAAATTTGAGTCAGGAAAATTTTGATGCATTGTCTTTATCATGTATAGAAAATGACGCAATGGAGAAACTTGATTGATACGATAATACGCCAATTTGCCAAGATAAAATCATGTTATGTTTATTTTTATTTTTACAATAAACACCAAACATTCAAATTTTGTTTCATTAGTTTAAAAAATAACTTTTACATAATAAATTTTACTTTACAAATAAATTAGATATTTTCTTTATAATTACTTTAAATACTTGACTTTAATACTAACTAAGTTCGATCTTTGATTCCGTTTAAATACCTCCAAATCAATGCTCCAGAAAGATCGACACTTTTCGAAATTCAAGAATCATCCAGTGTATTCTAGCGGCTCATTAGTATTCACTGTAACCATACTAATAAAGTATTATTCTAAAAGCCCCACATTGTGCGGCAAAGAAAAGCATGCAAAGAAACGTCTCTTAAAGAAAACTCCAGGAAAAACCATCATCCAGGACAAAAGTTGCCACGTCTTTTTCGTTCTCTAAAGAGTACTCTGCCAGCGGTCTCTCTACTGGCAAATTATGCCCGAGCTCAGCCGTAGAGGGTAGAAGAAAAAAAATATATAAAAGTGAGCCGCGCCACCGACTTGGACGGTTCAAGCCGGAAACCCCTAGGTCTTATAGGCACTAGCAGAGCCACACGATAAACAACTAAGATTATGGTGAACCAAATAAATAAAATTATAGCAAAAAAAATATTGGATACTTTACTCACACAATAAATCAGAGTACACAGCTCAATAGCAACATTATAACAAATATAGTCAAAATTAACAGCTATGGTAAATTTTCTTGCTAAAACAAACCAAAAATTTAAAATTTACAACTTTATAAAATAACCAGAACAGAAGTAAGAGTAACAAACTTTACCAAGTTACCAAAAAAAAGTAAAACGTATATAAATCAACTCATTAATAAGACTAACTCAAACGTTTACATAAGGCTGCTAATTTACTCGTTTTAACCATTTACATAAAGATTTTCACTGCCAAAACAATCGAGTTTATTTAAAAATATTTTTACAATGGTTGTCCTTTAAAATATTAAGATTGTAGGATATTTACAAATAAGTAGGAAGAAAATATATTTTTACTTGGTAATAAAGAATTATTGAGAAGGTTATTTTAATCCAAGTTTAGTTTTGGCATATTATCTAATGCAATAAATAGTTTCGAACAATGTACTATGTACTATATTAATAAACTAAAACAAAACTTAATCGTGGTGTCAAAATAAGTCACGGCGTTATATATTTAAAAATAAATCACTGATAACCTTTGGATATACGAATTTACAAAGTACTATATTGATAAACTAAAACAAAACTTAATCGTGGTGTCAAAATAAGTCACGGCGTTATATATTTAAAAATAAATCACTGATAACCTTTGGGTATACGACTTCACTACTCCTGTGGCCTACTCCTGTGGCCTACTCCTGTGGCCGGTTTGATTATGGGACGGCATCTGCTAATTAACAATGGCTTCCCTCAAATAAATCCCGCTTGCGGCTATTTTAACTCGACACCAAAATCCAAAATATCAACAACGAAGGTAAGATAGAATGGTCAA
Organism: Agelastica alni; assembly: GCA_950111635.1. Classification (NCBI taxonomy): domain Eukaryota; kingdom Metazoa; phylum Arthropoda; class Insecta; order Coleoptera; family Chrysomelidae; genus Agelastica; species Agelastica alni. The sequence continues at coordinate 39,429,622 of OX467709.1, forward strand.
GTTAAAAATTAAGTGGTTTTTCTTCAAAATCCAATTAAGATGACCCAAATACAGCCAGATATGAAAGAAATCCCATAGAGGTTCTGCACACGTGCTAATATCACACCGTCCCAAAAACTCTCACCAACACCCGACTTCGAAGACTCTCACCCAACTACTCACTCACAGGCCGGAAATCAAGAAATGACACGGAATAAACGTCAACCCACAATCTTCGCAAGTCCGTGCTCCACACCAGTAATCGCCTCGTCCGTGTTGTTAGCCAGCCCCATCCATTAACAATCGAATCCTATCACTACTAGGTATGCAACACTATTTACAACGAATGATATAATTAAGTTACAACAAAATACGGTATGCAACCCTACTTACGAGTACCTAAGGAATACAAAATCATCAGAGACCCAATTAATAATGGAACTGTAGAAGGAAAAAATAGGCACGTGACAAAGTCCAAGAAAAAAGTCCAGGAAAAAAGTCCAGAAGTTCGCTTACTAAAAATAAAAATCCCACTAAGAATGTTTTTCACCTATAAAATCTAACGTTAACGACGAAGTCTTCGGCATAAAATATTTAAATAAATAAATAAATCAGCCAAGTTATTAATGTTAAATTTCATTTAAAAGCGAGATCAAATACAAAAATTAAAATCTTACCATTTTAATTGCACACATCAAAGAGTATAAAATTAAAATTTTATCGCTTTTTTCACTAAACTAATAGTACTAAACTGAATAGATTCAATTGACGATCGATGGCTTTAAAATTTCAATGTTATCAGTGCTAGTCGAGCACGCTTGGTGGGCGGTCTACTACCATGACCAATTATCAATAAAAATGAAAGGAAAAGTTCCCGTTACATCACTCCAGTTTGTGGTCGACGCGCCGTTGCCTCAAGGCAAGGTCGACAGAGGCGGAGCTAAAAAATCGTAGCAATATTAATTTAATTGTAATGACTTATTTATTTTAATTCTGTCCGGTAGAGACGATATTCCAACCTCAGATAGTGTGTTCAATTACACTCCAAAATTTTGTTGTCAAAATTTCTATATAGGTATATACAGGGTGATTCATAACTATTGGGACAAAGGCTAAGGGCGGGTGATTTGGACAAAAATATAATGATAGGACCAAATATGCCTTAATAGAATATTGCTGTGGAAAAAGATACAAGGCGTTAAATTTAAATTTTTTTTTACTTTTTGCTAATAATTTCACTGTAAATTTATTAATTTTTATCAAAATCGGCAGGAAGGCATAACTTTAGACAAGGAATATTATTTTATGTATTACTTTACATTTTCTTAAGGGGGCGCCACGTAAATTTTTCCTGATGATGAAATCGACTGGTAACTTTTTTTGACAAAACTTTTTGGTGATTTTGATTAGATTTTATTTATTTATCGTATGGCATACATCACATAAAATATTGTATAAGTTAACAGGACAACATATAGCACAATGTACAAACAGTGTAAAAATGTAAAGTATAAAAACACGAAAATATAGCATAATTACAGTTGAATGTCTAAGTTGTTAATATAATCAATTGATTCTGGTGTCGCTGTCAGGAACTCATTTGGCTGACCTCCATATGCCCTCAGGTTGCAATCTTCCGTGATGTGGCGGATCGTCTGCCTTTCAGCGCCGCAGTCACACTGTGGGGAGGGTATTATGTTCCACTTGTAGAAGGCATCGGCACACCTGCCGTGGTTGGTCCTAATCCGGTTAAGTGCTACCCATGTCTTGCGTGGTAGTTCAAAGCCGGCTGGGGGAGTTGTTATGCACGGCATGTTGAGAAATTCCGGTTGGGCTGCTTCGGTCCATTTCTGCCTCCACTCATTTATTGGGTTGAAGTCAACGGCCTCCAAGTTTAGAGCCGTTTTGATGGGGGGTTTTCTTGAACGCAACCTATTCCTGTCTATGTCCTCGATGTCTCTGTTTATTGGTAGGTGTGGGTTTTGAATAACCTTGTTGTACTCTCTGACAAGTGCAGTGGATCTCCGTATCGATGGAGGAGGGATATGGCTTAGAACTGGTAGCCAATAACTCGGTGTAGATTTAATTGTGCCCGAGATTAAACGCATCGTGTGATTCAATTGAACGTCGACCATTTTGACATGAGGGCTGTTTAGCCAGACCGGAGCACAATATTCCGCCGTAGAGTAGACCAGCCCTAACGCGGAACATCGAAGCGTCGTTGCGGAGGATCCCCATGAAGTGCCACAGAGTTTTTGTATGATGTTATTCCTTGTTTTGAGTTTTGAGGCAGTCTTAGTTAGGTGTTGTTTGAAGGATAAAGTTCTATCGAGAGTAACTCCCAGGTATTTAGGATACCGGTTGTGGTGCAGCAGCCTGTTACCAAAGCTCACATTGAGTTCTCTATTGGCCATGCGGTTGTTTAGGTGAAAACAAGCAACCTCCGTCTTGCTTGCACTTTTGATTAGAAAATATGACGCATACATCATTTTTACGTAATATTGATACTCTTGTTTAAACAAGATAATTTCATCCGGTTTCGAGAAAAACGCAATTTAACAATTCAGAGTCTCAGAAGGGAAGACGTGATTTAATAAATAACAATAACATAATGACTTCATTGTGCTATCAGATCATGAAATTAATTTAAAAACATACAGTGTACTTCATTTTAATCAAAAATAGTTTTAAAAAAAGCAGTTTTGTATTATAACCGTAGAAAATTATCTTTTAAAACAAAGTTCGATCATTTTTCTTTATCTTTATAAAGAGTAAAGAAACATGTGATTTCATTAATGACTCTTAATCCAAATGGTCGAAGAAATTTGTTGCTTCAGCGTTTTATATCTTGTCATCAATTATTTATCATCGGTAAAAAATAATAAAATAAAACAATAATTGTTTCAGACGCAAGAAGATATTATTATAGCAATAACAATCCAAGCAACTCTGAAAGAAAAAATCGGAAAAAAAGATGCGGAACACCACATAGAAAATCTAAAATGCTAAGAATTATAGGCGGAATAGAAGCAAGAAGATACAAATGGCCTTGGCACGTCGCTATTTTGAACCAGTATGGGGTACGTTAATAGCTACCAAACTAAAATTTTGGTATACAGGGTGGGCCATAAATTAGTTGTTACTATAAATCCTTAACCTTTGTTTTATCTGGCGTCGTATCAGTCAGTCGTGAACTTGACTAGTATTTAGTACCCATAAAACGGTTGTCACTAGTAGTCTAAGTTTGTTTGTTGATATCTGAAAATAATGAATAGAATAAAAATACAGCGTATATTTGTTTTGCAAACATGTTGTAAACATGACCATGATTTCACTAATTTTTGTGATTTGTTCGCGAAACGTTTTCCAAACATCTTATCTTCACCTCGACAAGGTATTCGCAAATTAAGTTGGCGGGGTTTATATTTTTCAACCTTTTGATCACTATTTCCATCTTTCACACTTTTTAAAACTGAGGTTAATTTTGTTTCACCAATACCCATCGCATCACACACACGCTTACGTAAAACTGTTAGAAACGGACCTCCATTGTCCTTTTCCGCGGTAAAATAAGCTTGTACATTTAATATTAATGCATCTACATCTAAAACACGTCGCGGCATTTTCGCGGTCTATTAGGTATATATACACTACTTGAAATTACAATCGGTACTATACGATTTTATTTATGTAGGTACCCACTATGATAACCCAGGATAACTAATTACTTTTCTAGAAATCTAACAAAAATAAATCGATTGCAAAATTAACCGTGATAACAAATAAGAATATTGACCCTTAATTTCCAAACAAGAAGTCCCTTATAAAATAAAATTCGTTACCTACGAAATTTGTTTGAAATTATTAGGGGAATTTACTTTCGTACTTCTAAAATGAACAGTTAAATACTGGTTATCGAGTTTCTAATGATAATCCATTACCACCATATATTCGTGAAATAAGCTATAAGACCAGCAATCAATGCCAACGTATGTTTTGACGTTGAGCTTCAGATATGGAAAAGTACCACAGCGCTGGTCTAACATGAGCCGTGTAAGGCAAAAAACGTTACTGGGAAGTATTGTTGAAGTTATTGTGACAGACTCTCTAGGGTGCGTTCCACTAAGCGTTCACAACGATCACGACCACGGATTTTCCCGTTCCACTTAGTCCCGAGCGTTGAAATCGTAAACCTAAGTGGAGCGTTTAGAGCGTTGAAGTTAAGAATAACAAATGGCGAGCTAGAAAAAATATAGCAACAGCTTTAAGCTTTACATTGTGTAAATCTTAACAGTAAATTCTAATAATTATTGGTTAAATTGATTTTTATTGAAAAAAAAAAGTGTAATTCAATTTTTATACTTAATATAAGTGCAGTATCTAATCAATTTACATTTAAATAAATCATAATGTCTTTTGCGGTGACAGTAGGAGATTTGATGGTGCGTCGGAATAATTCATTAATTTTCACGGTCGCCATCTTTATTGCTTTCTTCTTCTTCTTCTTATAATAGGAGCTGGTTCTGTTTAGTCCGTCGCGTTTAGCCTCCTTCGGAGCTCTTCCTGTGACGTTGAGCTCCAGCTTTCGTACCATCTCTTCGGTGGTCTGCCTACCGGTCTTCGTGAGTTTGGTTTTTGCGACATGGCCCACTTTGCCCACCTTTCACCTGGCTCCTTTCCACATGGTCTTTCCAGCACCTCTTGCGTGTTCTAGTCCATCTTACTACATCCTTTATTTCTAGTTCTTCTCTGATATCCTGGCTTCTTATTCTATCCCTGAGGGTAACACCCTTGATGGTTCTTGGTATTTTCATTTCGTTCGTTCTCATTATTCTTTTCGTTGTTGATATTTCAGCTCTGGTTTCTGGGGCGTACGTTAAAATAGGTCTTACACATGTTTTATAAATCCTCAGCTTGCTTTTTGTACTCATCATTTTATTTCGCCATATGATTTCTCTCAGGTATCCGCTGACTCTTGTTGCTTTTACGGCTTGTGTTCGTGCTTCTTCAATAAGGTTTCTTTTGCTTAATACCTCCACTCCTAGGTAGTTGAATCTTCTCACCTGCTGGATTATCTTGTTGTCGACTGCCAGTTTGCGCCTTATGGATTCTTTAGAGATAACCATTGACTTTGTTTTTTCTGTTGCGATGTTCATGTTAAATTTGTGTACTGTTGTCTTGTATAACAGACGTTGTAGGTCGTCTTCATTCTCTGCATAGCATAATACTTTAATGGTGCGATTGCCCATCCTATATCCAGCGTTCACTTTTTTAATATTTTTGATGATTTGGTCCATAATGATGTTGATATTGCTTTGAGTTTTTAAAATCCCGCTAATTCTCTCAAGGCTCACTTCGACGCACCTCTTGAAATGGGTTGTCGGGAGCTTCACGTGAGCGTATGTCATGACGTCATTAGTGACGTTTTCACCGCGACCACAACGATCGTAGTCGCCATGTGGAACGGCCAAGAGTATGCCACGTCTTATTCGTTCTCTATAGAGTACTCTGCCAGCGGTCTCTCTACTGGCAAATTATGCCCGAGCTCAGCCGTAGAGGGTAGAAGAAAAAAAATATATAAAAGTGAGCCGCGCCACCGACTTAGACGGTTCAAGCCGGAAACCCCTAGGTCTTATAGGCACTTGCAGAGCCACACGATAAACAACTGAGATTATGGTGAACTAAATAAATGAAATTATAGCTAAAATATATTGGATACTTTACTCCTACAATAAATCAAAGTACACAGTTCAATAATAAAATTATAACAAATATAGTCAAAATCAACAGCTATGGTAAATTTTCTCGCTGGACACAAAGAATTATTGAGAAGTTTATTTTAATCAAAGCCCAGTCCTGGCATATTATCTAATGCAACAAATAGCTTTTAATACTGTATTATATTAACAAATTAAAACAAAACTCAATTGTGGTGTCAAAAACAAGTCACGTCGTTAAACATTCAAAAATAAATCACTTGTAACCTTTGGGTATACGAATGCACTACTCCTGTGGCCGGTTTGGTTATGGAACGGCACCTGCTAATTAACAATGGCTTCCCTCAAATAAATCCCGCATGCGGTCATTTTAACTCGACACCAAAATCCAAAATATCAACAACGGAGGTAAGATAGAATGGTCAAGTTAAAAATTAAATGGTTTTTCTTCAAAATCCAATTAAGATGGCCCAAATACAGCCAGATATGAAAGAAAAACCGTAGAGGTTTTGCACACTTGTTAATATCACACCGTCCCAAAAATTCTCACCACACCCGACTTCGAAGACTCTCACCACACGACTCAGACCACTTCCCAAGCCGGATATCAAGAAATGACACGGAATTGACGTCAAACAAGAATATTCGCAAGTCTATGTTCCACACTAAGAATCGCGTTCGTCAGTGTTGATAGCTAGCCTCATCTACACAGAAATGTAAACCAAACAATAATATAATCGATAATACACAATAATCGAGGCTATGCAACACTATTTACAACGAACAACGCGACACTATTTACGAGTACTTGAGGAATATAAAATTATCAGAGACATAATTATAATGGAACTGTAGAAGGGAAAAAAAAGGCACGTTACAAGTATTTAAGGCGTTTGTGGAACGCATCCCCTAAAGGAAAACATCTTTTGTAGGTTAATTTAATTGTGTAGTATTTGTGCATTGGCATTGGCATTGGCATTGTTGATAGTAAATTTGTATTTCTGACCAACTGATATATGGTCCACTGTGTATAAATTTCAACAAATGATAGAAATTAAATAAAATATCCATTTTTTTGTTTGACCTAAGCCGATATTTTAAGATTGTTTTATTGTTCTTGGCTAATTATGTGGTAAATTGTAGGTAAACCTGCTCTATTCTAACTGTTCTCGTTATAGGAAGTCTTCTGCGGAGGCACTTTAATCGCACCTCGCTGGGTTTTAACAGCTAATCATTGCATCAGAAAATTTCTCAGAGTGCGCCTAAACGCGCACGATTTGCGCTCTACCGATGGAAGCGACATCGAAGTGACTGTGTACAAGATGTTTCCTCATCCAAAATTTAATTATAAAACCGTAGATAATGATATCGCTTTGTTGATGCTACCGAGAGTTGTCAATACTCCCATTGCCTGTTTGCCTACCAGTAAACCGAAAACCAACCAAATATGTTCTGTAATGGGATGGGGAAAAGTAGATCCCGAACATTCTTATGGAGTTCCCGTACTCCAAGAGGCTAAGGTAAACTATATTTTTATTTCGTACGAGGTTTTATTGAAGGTTGTGAATTATTACTTATTTTAAACCACTTAACCACTGAATGTTTATGAGGTAAAATTAAGTAGTACATCCGAAAGTTGTGTATTTGAAGTTATAACCTAGAAATGTTGACAGTCATTGATACTACTAGTGATGCACATAAAAGTTAATATAATAATATTAATATTTATCTCAGTAATATTAATGTGTTGATAATATGTTGTATATTAAATTGTAAATATTGTTTATGAAATAAAATGTATTTTTATATAATACTAATTTACATATTAATTTCAAATAGAGAGGAAAATAAAGAGCACGTTATTATCGACATGCTGCCGTGCGATGTTGTCAGATTTTTCTATTGCAAACATATACCCACTTGTTTTTGGGCTCGAAAAATCGCAAATCGTCTAAACTTACCAAGATAAGTTTTATTAAAGAACATAAATTTTTCGATTCTTTTAAAAATTATTCCACTTCCGCTAAAAGTAACATTGAGTAAATGGTGACTCTAAAATGAATTATTTCCCTTAAATTATCGGAAAGGTACCTATGTCTTTATCTTAATCGATGCAGAATCATTTACTTAATAAAATATTTCAAATTCAGGCAGCCATTTAAAAATTCATAAATGTTTTAAGTATTCAAAAGTAACTTTTTAGTTAATACAATTATATTGTAATTATAAATATTATTTATCTATTTATTTATATATAAATATATATATATATATATATATATATATATATATATATATATATATATATATATATATATGTAAAAATTTATAAAAAACTGTAGTGTTAGTACAGTCAACTATAAAGGTATTTTCGAGAGCGTGAATAGATGCAAAAATGTGCAACTGATAAATTTTTACATTTCCATTCTCCATATTCTGGTAGTTACTTACCGGGTGGTGCTTGTTAAAAAGTACAGATGTCGCCACTAACGCTTTTGCGTGGTCCTTCATGTGTACTTAATAGGAGTCTAAGGTTGAATGTGTTTTTTCGAGAAAACCTGCCCTGTACTGATGAGGAGCAATCACTCCGAAACTAGTATACAGGTGGTTTCTTCGAGCAAATAAATTCAATAGCCTTTTGTCCTATTTAACAAGCATCTGTATATCTTGCTTTCAAAGATGGGGTGTTATACACGATTATACATTGGATGTAATTCAATACCTGTCGCGACACATAGTCAGGGGAGTAGTTGTTATCTGATGTACAATCGACCCACACATATACCTATATAAAAATAGTTATTATACAGCGAAAGTAAGCTGGTTTTTAAACAATCAGTTACACATTTTTGCATAAATAAATATATATATATATATATATATATATATATATATATATATATATATATATATATATATATATATATATATATATATATACACATGGTGGGGCACCCCATACGACACGGTCTCTGTAAACCAAACCAATAATTTGTTCGGGAATTTCCCCATTTCATTAGATGTATATTGATTAAGGCTGCAAAAAAAAATTATTTTGGAGATAATAGAATTTAATATTGTTCAGACCAAAAAAATACAGAGTGTTCTATTTGAAATAACAAAGTTATCTTTGTCCTTCTTCTTCTTCTTCCTTTTTATAGACTAGGACTTAGTCCTTTGTCCGAAATTATAAAAAAGTGACAATGATTTTTGAACATTTTGTATAATATTGAGAAACGGCTTCTATCAAAATCAATAGCCCAAAACCGCTTTTATGCTTGGTCAGAATTCAAAGGGATGATTTCTATACATTTCGAAGTTATTTAATTTCCAATTGTACCTAGCATTTTCAAAAATCAATAACTCGAGAACGGTTATAGTTAGCTACATAGTACCTTTCATGAAATTGTATTATTTTTTCCTGAACTATTTAAAAGTGTAAAAAAACACAACTTTGATATGTCACACTTTTTTGAACCACCCTATAGACTCCAAAATAATTTCTTTTTGCAGCCTTAATCAATATACATCTAATGAAATGAAGAAAATTCCGAAAAAATGTATGGTTTGGTTTACAGGGACAGTGTCGTATGGGGTGCCCCACCCAGTATATATATATATATATATATATATATATATATATATATATATATATATATATATATATATCGGTTTTAAAACGTCTTTCGACGTTTCAGTCGCTTTTATTATTTCACCGGTCTTCTCTCAGATCTCTAGCACTCATGGCCTTGGTTATTCTCTCTTTTCATGTCTTCTTGGGTCTTCCTTGCTTCCTACGTTTTGGTGGTACCCACTGCATGGCTACTTTCGGCAGTCTGGTTTCTTCCATCATTTGGACATGTCCGTACCATATCAACTGTTTTCTCTCGATATCAGTTGTCAGAGAACCATTCACTCCCATCCGTTGTCTGATGTCATTTCGTACTTTATCTCTTCTGGATATACCTAGTGATCATCTAAAGGCATCCATTTCAGTCGCCTCAAGTTTTCTTCGGTTGTGTTCTGTCACTCTCCATGTCTCTACGACATAACATAAGCTACTTTTAATAAAAGCTTCGAATATATTTCCTATCCGCGACTCCTTAATAACCCATTCAGACAGCCTATGCTTCTCCTGGCTTGTGTTATTCTCTTTTTTATTTCTCTTTCATCCTTTCCTGTTGTGTCGAACTCCACACTGAGATATGTGTAGATAAATATTATTTATGAAATTAAAATAGTTTCACTATTTAATGGCACACTTGCAGCAACCCCACTTCACTATTTTAACAGCAGCGTACATCAACTGCCGAATTGATTACCAATGGCGTAACCTAAATATTTTGTAGCGGTTACCGAATATTTACCCATCAGGAAATGTATTGAAATTGTAACTAAATAAGCTGTTTTAGTCAGTGAAAAATAAAATTAATGGTACCAAATATACTGTTAATAATTTTACAAATACTAGTATCATTTAAAAAACCATCGGTTTATATTATTAGGATATTGTGTGATACTGGTGGAATTGAGTAAAAATATATTCGATAGGTGAAATTATTATTTAGTAAAAACATGGATGTGGAAACCTTACTCTCTTAATTATTATTTTTTATCGTCACTGCCCAACGAAGGTCACGGGTAGGTAAGAACGATAACGTGATAAGGAATGTTAGTGTGGGATGAACATGTTTTTGCCACTGATAACCTAATTCAAGGAGCACTTTGCTAAAAATTCAGTGCTCACCCTCAAAACCTAATTGTGCATGGCGTACTTTTTGTCTGTCGTTGCTTTTGTTCTATTAAAAAATTATTGACGATTTCTTTAATTATTTGTCCCTGTCCGTCCAAGATGAAACCTCCGGAGCTAGCGCGACGCCCTCTGTTGGATGTTTTCGAAGATGAAATACAAGGTTGCTTATCTTTCTCCACTCCTTGAGCCGGCGACAATAACTTTAAATTAGAACTTAAAAGCCATGTTTCGCTTTATTTTTTATAAATTTAATAAATAACAATTACCTTTTACATTTCCGCAGAGCAGTTCTTCTTACCGTTTGTCCATTTGAAATAAAAAAACTAATGCGTGAGTGTCGGTTGGAACGAAGTTCCTTTCGTAGTTTATTATTATTATTGACAAACGTATTTATATTTTCTCTTACGCTTGTTTTGGCATTTTTCGGTTTTGTTGCTTATTTTTTGATGTTTTTTAGTCAATTTTTCAACTAATTGGCTGTAAAAAATAATAGAGTCGTAATATAATAAAAATTTTAGGTTAAAAATAAATTATTCACATATTATTGCAATTTAATTCTGGCACTTAAATAGCGTCATTGTTATTATCTTCTAAGCCACTATTACAATGCTTAATTGATGTGTATTAACCAATAACAAGAATTATTATCAACCAACAAGTGTTTAGAAATAATTCGCAAAGAATTTACGCAGCACGTGTTTTGATGAAAATAAACATAAGTATAAGTACACAAGTACAAGTAGTATAGACGGTTATCCATAGCGCGTATGCTCTTGGCTGTGCCCAGTCATAGGTGCGCGCTTATTGGTTTAAGGCAGCCAATAAGTTCGTACCGGCTGCGCAGGTATAGTTGGTACACGGCATACGCGTTAGCAGTTTCGTGACGTAAAAATCTTACACTTTCTTTCGCCTAACACCCATTCGTCAAGCCCGTACCGAGCGATAAGGAACTTCGTTCCAAAAATGTAAGAACAACAAATAATACCCCCAGAAATACACAATTTTAACCTATACATTATTACAGCTACCAGCTAAAATATTTCTAAATGAACCAGCTTTTGTAACAATAATTGCAAGTTATTAATAATGCATTAATTTTTAGATGCCAATAGTTAATCAGAGGACATGTCGAAAATCCTACAAGCAATTCCTCATAAGCGATAACATGCTCTGTGCCGGTTGGTACTCAGGCAGAGCTGACACTTGCGCCGGAGACAGTGGAGGAGGCCTGATGTGCCCCACAAAAAAAAACAACAAATTAACTTACAGCATTCAAGGCATCACAAGCTTCGGTGACGGTTGTGGTCGAAGACAGAAATACGGAATTTACACCACCGTTTATAATTACGTTGGCTGGATTAACTACATCATCGATCATTATTCGTAGTGATCGATTACAGTATTTTAGTAGCTTCTTATTTATTAAAAAAGTGATTCAAATCGGAAGTTAAATTACAGACTATGATTTTTCTTTTCTCAGATGTGATCGTGGATATGCTCCCAAAGTAATTATCCTCGAAGGACCGCGAAAACAATTATTCCTTGCAGCCATATTAGTAGCTTAGTAGTTCAATAATCTAGTCATAGCTACCACATTTTTATTGTCCTTAAGTTAAAGTTAATGAACTAAAACATAGCGCTCTTAGATTTTTAAATCGTTAATTTTTGTAAATAGTTAACGTATGAGGTATAAAAAAATTTAACGTATCTATTAACAACCAACCTAAATGCCTTAGCTTATAGAATTACATACCCATTACAGACATTGTAATTATTATCATTATTGTAATTTTGTGAAAATTGATATTTAAAATTAGTTTTAACTCGACTGCCACATAGAAATAATTATATTTAATGAATCATAAAATTTAGAAAATATTTTTGTATATATAATTGTAACTCTTTGGTAATATATGTATTCAAATGTAAAAAAAAGTTGTTTCATTCGGTGTTTCTTATGCAATAATTTCACCATTGTTGTACCTACACACAACCAAACTTATACAGGGTGTTTCATAACTAGTGGACAATACATAAACTGTAGAAAAAGGGGATCAATTGAAATATCCTTGTTCAACTCCCACAATTCTTCCAACCTATCTTTATGACATTTCCTGCCCTACCAAAGTAATAATTCTTTCCGTCTGTATTTCTAATAATCCAACATAAAGCATTTTTTTAAATATCGCACAGAATTAATTTATTAACTTGACTATAATTTTACAATTGAATAAAAATATCAAAGATACAGCTAACATTCTTAACAACTTTCTATGAATGCAAATTTTTTTCTTACATTCCTTTGTTTACATATATTTATTCCAAAAAAAATATTTTTCATAAATATTAAGTAATTCCATATGTACGGAAGTGAATGTTGGGTTTGGCAGAAGAAGCAAGAAAGTAAGATCAATGCTGCGGAGGTAAGTAGTCTGAGAAGTATAGTTGGAGTGACTCTGATGGATTAAGTGAATAGTGCGATAAGGGAACGCTGTGGTGTAAAAGAAGATGTACTAACAAAGATAGATAAATAAATGCTTAGATGGTTCGGAATCGCAGAGAGGATGGATGAAAGAAGATTGACGAAACAAATTTATGGGGTGAGTGTAAATTGGCAAGTCGGTAGAGGTCGACCTAAGCAAAACGTATCTGGATCGGATCGAAATTGTTTTGAATAAATGCCAGGTCAAGAGTACCTACCAGCAACTAGCGAGCATGTATGAAAGCGCTAATGAAAGTAAAAGAAGCGAAAGACGAGTGTAAAGACCGTAGCAAGTGGAAAGAAGTTGCCTCTGCCTACCCTTACGGGAAAAGTCATGACTATATATATATATATATATATATATATATATATATATATATATATATATATATATATATAAAGCTAGTTGTAAAGAACATAGTGTCGTCAGCATACTGGATGTTATTAATAATTTTTTTCACCTATTGGTATCAAATTACATACATTTTTATCTAAATAGTGGAAAAAATCAGCATAAAAACTTGTTGTAAGCTAAAATTGGGCTTGATAGATTCATAACAGCACAGGCAATACAGAAAATATTATGGATCATGGAAATTAATGACCATTGCAGTTTTCTATTCAAAATTTTGAAGACATTGATATGTTGATTTGCTCTCTTAATATGTACACGAGCTGCAGCTATTTTTGAATTAAGTAAGGCCTCTTTCACAGGAATCATCGATCATAAATCCTTTGTCTACCATAACATCTTGAAAACCTTCGAAACACTTATTATTTTTTATATCTATCAAATCAGGAAACCATATAAAGGATTTTAAGAATACTGACTCATTGAAACTTTGAAATCGATCAAAAATAACTTAATAATTGATGAAAGCAAAGCACTATCTCTTATGTAAATAAACTGGACTACTGACTAATTATAGTTCAGATTTATTCACCTGGCATTGCCAATTCCTTCGTTCGCAGCTATGAAGGGTTCCTGGTAATTCTTTTTCACAATAAATATTTCTTGTGGTGGCTAACCTTTAATATTAATATGTGTTTTCTGATTTCTGAGAAAAGTTTTTTTCATAAATAGTATTACGGATAATAAATTAAAAATTTGAAACTTATGGAACTTATTGATTTATCTTAACGAAAATGCGAAGAAAACAAGCGTTGTTGCCTACATGGGTTCTCATTTGTTATTCCTTAAAAACATGCAATACGCCATCATAAGAATTAAACAATTAAACATATTACAAACTATTTTTATTCACTTTAGTTAACATAAATTCCTAAAAGCTAATAAAAGTACATAACTTCATCATAATTTATTTCTAGGTACATGCTCTATTTACAAATTACACAGTTAAACTACAAATAAATCACTCATTTAAAAAACAATTTAAATAATCTTCATGAAATTATTTTAAAACTTTACACAATAGAACGATGTTTTAAAAATTAAGTTATCGTTACTGACTATTACACCATAGATTCGTGAGTAATTCGTCATCAGATTATTATTATTACACCAAAACTGATGAAAAAATTTGGTGTTTTCTGATTATATATATATATATATATATATATATATATATATATATATATATATATATATATATATATATATATATATATATAATTTCAGGACTACGTTATATTTTTAACTTATTTTATTAGTTTAATGACGAATGTCACTATTAGCATACGAGAGTTGATTTAAAATTACAAACATTTCCCACACGCAAACAATAATAATTATAATTAAAAACATTCAAAATTCAATTCAAATAAATATGCCACGGTCTTTAAGTAGTAACAAGTTTCAACAATATTTTATTTTCTTGTATATAAGTCAATTTAATGACTCCGAAAGTCCAGAAGTTTTTAAGACAACTTTAGGTCTAAATTTCATTAGTTTATATATTAATATTTTAACCAGTAAACTGGCAAGGACCGATAAAAAAATTAAACTGATATTCAGTGAATAAATATACGAATGCGATCCGATAAGTCTCCCGCCCGATGGCGCCACTATCGCAAGAAAAATTGACTATCTTGTAGTACATTCTCGTAGACGGCTATTATCGAAATTTCAGCCGAATCGGACTAGTAGTTTTGTTTTGACCGCGTGTCCGCGGATTTTATAAAATGAAAAAGAGCAATATCGGTCGGTGATTCGATTCTTGTTTTTGGAAGCGAAATCAAAGAGCGCTTAGATGCTGTGTAAGGTGACTCTTCTCCTTCGATGGCGATTGTCAAACATTGGTTTAAAGAGGTTCAACGTGATCGCACGTCGGTTTTTGATGAGCCACGCCCAGGTGCCTCGATAACGACTACCACGGAGGATAACGTGACAAAAATCCACGATCTCGTATTGGCAGACAGCCGCTTGAAGGTGCGCGAGATAGCTGAGACAGAAGGCATCTCAAAAGACCGCGTGGGTCATATACTGCATAA
The DNA here is from genome assembly GCA_950111635.1 of Agelastica alni. Classification (NCBI taxonomy): domain Eukaryota; kingdom Metazoa; phylum Arthropoda; class Insecta; order Coleoptera; family Chrysomelidae; genus Agelastica; species Agelastica alni. The sequence continues at coordinate 39,445,004 of OX467709.1, forward strand.
AATCTTGGGCATAAGAAAGCTGTCGGCGCGATGGGTGCCGTGTTTGCTCATTTCGGACAATAAGCGCAACCGTGAGACCACTTCAGAGCAGTGTTTGACGTTGTTAAGCGCTATCCGAATGAGCGTCTGCGTCGTTTCGTGACCGTTGACAAAACATGGATCCATTGGTACACACCAGAGACCAAGGAACAGTCGAAACAGTGGACTACACCCGGCGAACGGGCTACGAAGAAGGCGAAGACTGTCCTATCAGCCGGAAAGGTGATGGCCACCGTTTTCTGGGATTCACAAGGTGTGATCTACATCGACTACCTGGAGAACGGCAAAACGGTCACAGGACTGTATTATGCCGAGTTATTGGGCTGATTTGACTCTGAATTGCAGACAAAACGGCCCCATTTGGCGAAGAAAAAAGTGCTCTTCCACCATGACACGCACCGGCTCACACCTCCGCCCTCGCCATGGCCAAATTGGGCTACGAACTGCTGCCTTATCCACCGTATTCTGCAGATTTACTCCCATGCGACTTATTTTTGTTTCCAAACTTAAAAAAATCACTCGCCGGGCAAAAATTTGAGTCGAATGAGGAGGTCATCGCCGCCTACTTTACAGACCTCGAGAAAACGTATTTTTCAGACGGGTTAAAGAAGTTGGTCAAGTGTATCAAACTAAAAGGAGACTATATTAAAAAATAAATCGCCACTTTTCCAAAATATATGTTTTTCTTTTGTAGGCTAAGTACTTATCGGACCACCTCTTAAATCATATGTAAAATGTATACTTGTAAAAACTTCACATAGAAATTTAAAAGTAACTTTCTCTGCAACTTATTCCTTTTTTAAATTTCAAAACGCAAGTTATTGCAAAAATGATCACAGCCCATTAAAATCAATATAAATAGTTTCTAACTAGCATGCATTACTTTAAACAGTAATATTAATTAGAAGTTAGTAGAGATTTGGTTCATACGGATTAAAGAAAAAACTGTTGTTTTTTTGCCAACGTTTCGAATTTTATTAAATTCTTCATCAGGGCTCTGTAACAATGGATGAGCATACAAAAATACAATTAGTTTGTACTTGCTACGATGTATTATCATAACTGACAAAAAATGTGAAATGTTTGAAGGGTACTTTCCAATAAGTAGTTTTTGATGCGAAACATCTTATGGCGCGCTTGGGGGGCAACAACGACTGTTGGTGCCGTGATGCGAAAGTTTTGGCTTCGGGCAGCCTTCTAACTACTTGGCTCGATTAAAATTTTATATATATATATATATATATATATATATATATATATATATATATATATATATATATATATATATATATATATATAAAGAAATGATACACATAAAAAAAGAAAAAAATACAGTAAATGATAAACAAGACATAAAAAACCTTAGCCAAATTTACCAAAGTTTAATTAAATAAATACATTTAAGAAAAACAAAAATAAAAGCAAACTTTTTCAATTTCACTCGTATATCAGAAATTTATTCTAAGGTATATACTTGCTATCAAATATAATATGTTTTCTATACGTTTAAATATTAGTTTTTATATAAAACAAACTTAATGTGTGTATAAATTAAAAATTGTTAACATTTTCAATTTAACAATAAAGCTCCCAATCAAGGGGCGAAACGTTAAATTAAGTAAATTATATATTTTCATTTTGTAACCACAAACCCAAGAAAAGAATATATATATATATATATATATATATATATATATACACATAGATATGATTACTGTTGATATACAGGGTGTTTAATGTTATTGTATTAGATAGTTCTTGATAATGTATAAAAAAATGAACAATACGCATTAAGATGTTTTATTTTTTGCATAAAAATGGCGCCCTATACGAAAAAGAGGCAAAAAAAATTTTTGTCTCAAATTTACCGATGAATTCAAACATAATTTTTGATTTGAAATATCTGTGCCGTACCATTTTTTTTATTTAAAAAATTGGGATCATTACCCGTCTACGCGCCAATGATGAACATAAAATTCTTAATTGCATGTCAAAAAATGCCCACCAAATTTCATTACATATCTCGACCGGTTTTATAGCAATTAATAAATCGTCAGTTTTTAAGAAAAACTTCAACACCCCAAATATCTGAAACGAAGTATTTGCGGACATACGTTTATAAAGTAAACTGTCAGTATTTTTTTATGCAAAATCACTTCCTGAAGTTTGTCGCACTTATTTACTAACACCCTGTACATTTCAGATTTTATAGTTTTTAAAAAAGAAATAAAAAATATTATTCGATATATTATTTAAATAATATTCATCAGTAAATATTGGCGATTCATACCAAGTTTGCAATATTTACAGTCATTATATGACAAATATATTTGTCAAAATTTAACAAATGATTACATGACAAATAGATGTCATAAAATAAGATTGTGTTCAGAATTCAGATTTTTGGAAAAATAAAATTATCAAATTTAAAAATTGTTAAAATATTATTTAAATTTCAAATAAGAAAATTTATTTGAAAGTAAAAACTACAAAAGAAAAAAATACTTTTTGGTGAGTACCTTCTAAACATTTTACATTTTTTGTTAGTTATAACTAGTTGTTGCCTGAGACTTTGTCTGCGTGGAATTTAGTTTCATCATAATATATTTAATAAGGATAACGTTTTATCTTAATAGAATTGCTTAAGGAACTAAATTTTGTCAGGTGAATTGTAAAAATTTCTATAGCACGTTCTAAAACTAACCAGCGCCATCTATAGATTTTTTAAAAACTAAACTATAACACTAAATGAAATCTAACCGAATTTCGACGACAGCAATTATTTGCCAAGTAACTTCTGACTAAAAATATATATAAATAAGAATAACTTTTTTTTAAATTTTTGATTTAAATTTAACAAAGCCTATATTCTGCTACTAACCAAGCTCTATCTACCCGTGAGAACCGCATTAGAATCCGTTCAGTCAATTATGAGATGTGCCCAGACAAACAAACAGACAGACAGACAAAAAAAACTTAGAAACATTGTTTTATTTTGAAATCACAGACAGACACTTTAATTTTATTTACATGATAGATAATACATTGTGGCAAGTACAAACAATTTGTATTTTTATATACAAATCTATTGTTACAGAGTCCCGATGAAGAATATAATAAAATTTGGAACGTTGGCAAAAAAAAACAATAGTTTTTTCTTTAATCCCAACTATCCTCTTAAGTTAACTGTTCTGGAACACCAAACATATCATATTTAGTAAAATTAAAATTTATTTAAGGATACGATTTCGTTACAATAAATTTACTCATTTTCCGGTGATTGAATTAATCAAGTGATCAGAAGGTACCATAAAATCTGCGGCCAAATTACTTAAGAATCTCTTGCAGCTATCAATCAATAATGGAACTTACAAAATTTATACATTAAATATAACAATTTAGAATACTTTCACAGCTCGAACAGGAGATCCCCTAAGAAAGAATCCTCCAAGGAACTGGTATTGCCGCTTGATAAACTCGTCCAACTTTCGGAATCGCTGTCATTGTCTTCTCCTTCGCCGCGTTCGCTATCGTTGTTACCATCGTTGTTGTCGTTGTTATCTGTGTCTTCGCCTAAACTCGATAGTTAGTCGCTTTCAATTTATTTTAATTACGTTTAATCAACTATTAATCAATATTAATTAGAATTTCGTTTATTGTCACAATAGGCGTAACTTAAATCCAGACAATAAAAAAATGTAAATTTAATCAAAATATAGAGGCAGAAATAACCAGTCAACTATGCTATTTTGGTAACGTCGCAAAAAATATTTTGAGAGGATTGCAAAACAGTTAAAAGACACTTACCGTCATTGTCTGAATCGTTATCGTCGCTACCTTCGAGATCATCTTCTTCTTCATCGTCTTCCTCCTCCTGTTAAATAAATATATAAATAAACAATTCTATGAAGAGCTTCTAAATACACATTATTAATGGACAATTTTATATCATTAAAAAAATACTGATCCATAATAAGTTAAATTAGTTTCAATTTACACAAACTACTATTTGGCCAGAAGAAGATCTGTTGGCCGGCTTAGGAGATGGAAGGACGCAGTTACGGAGGATCTGAGAAAAATGGGTATAGCACATGGGAAATGGAACTACAAGATGGACAGAGCTGGAGGGCACCAGTGGATGCGGCCAAGACTCACGCGGAGTTCTAGTGCCAGCAAGAGAGAGAGAGAGAGACTATTTGGCCGAAATATCTACATCAATGAGATGTGGACCATAATTTGGAGAAAAAAAATAGTAAAACAAACAATTTGAACTATTAAACTGGTTTGGATAGCTTTATTAATATGAAACACAGATTTTATATTTTTTTTCGAATAATTTGGAGATCAATTTTTGGAAGGGTAAAAAAAGTAAAAGCATTGGAATAGAGAATAATTTTAAATGGATTCTGATGAAGAAACTAATTATTAATTAGATAAATAGTATTTTAAGTTTTTTTTAAGTAAAAGATAATAATTACACAAACCAAATTTTTTCCATACAATTTGAAATTATTAATGTGTAACATCTTTGCTCTCGCTTTCTCGCAATTTGTGGGAGTAATTTCGTGAAATTTCGTGTTGACTGTGTAACAGTGTAACAGGAAGTCGCGGAAGCGCGCTTTTTGATTTGACGAATGAGCGCGCGGTGGTAGAGTTTGCCGTCAGATAGCCGCCAACCCAGAGGTCGGTACTGTCAGCCATCAGCTGTGCACTTAAGTTACAGTGTTGTGAAAATAATAAAGACATACAGGTAACGTGCACGTGACGTTTCAGCTTGACAACGGTAGAGAGAGCGACGTACATGTGACGTCACAGCTTGAGATTCTATCTGTCAAATTGCTCTGTCGTGTTACTCTAAGTAATAAAATAAACAAGCTAACAAGGGAGAACAAGGAGCCAAAAATTAATACCACGATTTAAACATGTTTAACAGCATGTATCATACACCGCGCCATTAGAATTTATTATCTTTATTTCACTTTTAAAATTATATTTTGCTACTCGCAATTTTCTGTGATAAACCTATAAATGGCTATTAATTGAAAACAAAATTATGTTTAATAAGATTATAAAAAAATAATCAAGACTTATGGGTAACGTTTAAGCTCGACAACAGTAGAAAGAGCGACGTACATGTGACGTCATAGTTTGAGATTATTTTATTTTTTAAAAAGTGGCCTCAGCTACAGGTAATATAAACCACATTAAATTTTAATGTTTAGTCTTTAAAAATCACTAATAACACCACAAAATTGTTCCTTAAACCTAAATAATTATCAAAAAGCTTAATCTAAACTCAAAAAAACCCAAAAAAAGGTCAGAAAACTAAAATTGTTCACCAAACACTCATAAGCTAATGAAAGATGTCATTTGTTGTACCACGTGCACGTTACCCATCTCAAGCAGTGACGACACGTTTACGTCACCCGATGTCAAAAAGTGGCTACTTATTGTAAGTCACCCATAATTGGTTACAAAAATGATAATTTATATACAAAGTAAGATTTGCGAAAATTAAAACTTTGTGCATTTCATTCCTCCCGTAAGTACGCTAATGATAAAAATAATATCGAGAAATCGAACGTTTCTTAATCGTTGATAGCAACAGAAAAAAATTATTTAGTTTTTTTTTGTGCGGTACCAATTTGCATTTTAAAAAGTTAAAGGATAAAAAAGGGTAGGTATCCCTTTATATTTTTTATTAAAAAACAAAAAAACAAAATCATTCAGTTCCACTACCTTATGTCCCCACTACCTCGCGTGACTTAAAACGAACCAAAGTAAAGGCAGAGTGCGCTGTTGCCGTTTACCGATTATGTGCTTGTATTGTATTCATTTCAGCAAGTTTAAGATCCAAAATAATACAATTAAGTAAATTTATTGTTACAAAGCAAGAAATGGTGAAATACAAACAAAGGCCTGGGATATACTTAACAGAAAGCCACAAAAATCTGAGAAATTGAATTATAAAAAAAAAGGAAAAATTTAAAAAGGTGTGAACCAATTTCAGAAAAAATAAGTGTAAAGTTGCTACCTGTTCGTCTTCATCATCTCTTCTTCTTCCAACGTCGTAAACTCTAACAGCGGATTCTTGAACGGAATTGTACATCCCTTGGTTTTCCACTATAGCTATTTGAGAGTCGAAACGGTCACAAGCCAAATCATAAATGCTTTTTTTCACGTCAAACGTCGCTAAAAATTACATATTACCAATATAAGCATAATCAATATTATACCTATTTAATTTACAAATCAGTTAAAGGATCACTATATTTAAATAATCTGATACTTACTTTTACATTATTTATTAATAAATGTAATAAATATGTAAATTTTTAATACTAAAATGTAAAAGCAGAAAAATCTAGTTACTAAAAAAATGCACCAAATTAGAAGTTGAGTTAGGTTGAAGGTTAGCAAACATTTTGTTTAACAGTAAGATGTATATTTGGTACTGGCATATCCTTAAGTACAAATCCAAAGTAAAAAAGAAGCTAATTTATAAGTCATTTTCTGCTCTTGAGTCGATTTCGATAATTAAAAGCATTAAAGAAAGAAAATTAATTGCAGAATTGAATGACGTGTAAAAGAACTTGAACCTCGGTAAAAATAGTAGATGACAAAAATAGTAGATGACTTTCTGACAAGGATTGTAACTGAGAACGAAACTATCACTAATCAAGAGAGCAAGCAGACGCCAAAACCCAAAAAATTTCATACACATCTATTGACAAAAAATTATATTGACCATCCTTTTTAGAAAGCAAATAAATAATAGTTTAAAAAAACTAAGACAACACACTTTAGAAGAAAATCGAACTAAAAAATAAAATATAATTTTACAATCAAAAGCGTGATGGGGTGCTTTTTATGATGTTTATGTTTTTTTCTTGGAGACTTTACTTTTACCAATATCTGTATATTATTAAATATATTAATTGGTATAGCGCAGCATACGCTTTAGATTGTAATATTAATTTTTATTAATTATCATTTTTTAGTTCGGTTTTCTTATAAACCGTGTTGTCTTAGTTTTTTTAAACTATTATATATTTTTCATTTTTTAGTTCGGGTTTTTTTTTAAATTATTGTTACTTAACGACGATCTTTATTTCGGTATTAATTGTCATATGAGTCTGTCGTAAAACAGGATTCCGTGACAATTTATTTGCGTATAAAAAAACGCGAGCAGGTATTAAAATTACTAGGATTTAAAATGGTGATATGCGTGAGAGACATCTGTTGGAGAGTAGTTCAAGCCTCGCCATCTATTTAAATTGAAATCATGGGGGATATCAGCCATTTTTAATCCATATAAAACACTTTTGTTTTAAATATAACTAATCGTGGCCAGGATCTTTGAAATTTTTTATAAAATTATTGTATTGTTATCGGTCCTTTAGAAGTATACAAAGTTTCAAGTCGATCCGATGTTTTTAAGTGGGTGAAAATCGTGTCCAATGATTCCTTTACATAGATAGAAGATAATATGAAACGAGTCAAGCTAATGTAAATCGTGTAAAAAAGTTTCATAAGTTTACATTTGAGACTAGTAAATCTTATCAAGTACTCTTAAATAATTTGTTTTTAAATTAAAATTAATAAAGGTATAAAAATGGATAGTTAATTCTTACTTATACTTGAATAATCGATAGCGTCGACAGTCTTAAAACTGGTATCAAATGTAGAATCTCCGTCGTCCATTTCTTGTTCCAAGGATATAGCATAGATAGCCGTGTTTACCGGTGAAAATATAATGGAACATTGATTTAAAACTGGAACGGTTTTTAATAGGTGAAATGTCCTTATATCCCATACTTCTGTATTTGATACGATCTACGACAAGGAAACCAACTTTAATTAAATAGTTAAATAGTTTAAACGTGTTTTTTGATGTGAAACATCTAATGCCGCGAGTGAGAGTTAAAGCGGCTCTTGGCGTAGCTAACTTCAGTCTTCCATCCGACCCAAAATACCTTGGCTGCAGTAACTAAAAAATGAGATCTTAAACGAAAAAATGAAGAAAATTACTGATGACAAAGAACAGTTGTCAAAAACAATGCGTTTTTTTTTTTAAATTTATGTTATTGTTTTCGTTTGAAATTGTTAGTCACCAATGTACAATACTTTAGAACTCACATTTAAAATATAAAATAAAAGTATAAAAATGTAGAATATTTATATGAAGTGATATTCAGCAGTAGTATTTAGTTTTTTTAGTAAATCATGCATATTTTCTATACAAAATAGCTTCGATGTTTCGCATATGCCGGGAGTCCCGCTACGGCTCATTTTTTTAACATATTTAGCTGTGACAAAATAAATATTGAAATTACATTTTATCAAAGATGTGAAAACGTATAATGTATTTAACACATATTTTGCCTACAAATTGTGAAAAACTTTTGCAGCTATTTTTAGTGGTTAATGGTTTTTCGGGTTCTTAGGCCGTCGTAAGTTATAGATAATTCTTGACGTTTTGCCATCGCGAATGGATGGCATCTTCGGGAGATGTAGTTTTGTCGGCTTTTTAAGGCTGACGATTTGTGACATTTGTATGTCACGATCGCAGTTTATATACGTATTTGAGGGCTGTTCAGGAATTGGTCACGTTCCGGAGATTCATTCACCTTATGTTTGTAAGTACATTTTGCATTTTTAAGTACAGGTACCCATGTCCTATTGATTTTAAGTGTTCCCTCAGATTTATTAAAACCATCTAAGAAGATCGAGAACCATCTGAAATCTGTCAAGGATAAGAGAGTCCCACTAAGTTCTGCAGTTTTTTATGGTATTCCATGCACTTGTGGAAGTGTACATTGGAACAACTAAACGGTCCATTAACACCAGGATCAAAGAACACAAAGCCAACTGCCATCTTGGATATACAGAAAAATCTGCCGTCGCGGGTCACAAACATAATAATGATGATCACAGAATTAAATTCGAGGACGCCCAAGTTTTATGCACCACATCTGTATATTACCCGAGGCTCTATAGAGAAGCGATTAAAATACCCAAACACCAGCAGAATTTTAATAAATATGAGGAAACACTTAAAATCAATAGGACATGGGTACCTATAATTAAAAATACAAAGCAGCTTCCTTACAAACATAAGGAGAATGAATCTCCGGAACGTAACCAATTTCTGGACAGCCCCGAAATACGCGATCGTGACATACAAATGTCACAAACAGTCAGCCTTAAAACGACAAAACATCATCTCCCGAAGATACCATCCACTCGCGATGGCGAAACGTCGAGAATTATCTCTAACTTTCGACGGCCTAAGAAACGGAAAAACCATTCACCACATATTTTATTCTTATTATAGAAAAATAATAAAATTTAAATTCATTTATACAGAAATAAAAATTAAAAACTGCAAAGCAAATTTTTTCTAAAAAAAATTAAAATCGACTTACTTCGAGCCCGTTAGGATGAAATACTCCACTTTGAGTCTGATTCAATTTGTCCAATTTGTGTATTGCTTTTCCGGATGCGACATCGAATAAAACGCCATCGGACAACACCAATTCATCGTTGTAACTAAACGTAGCTTTATTTTTGGTGTATTGATTAGTTATTCGAGGTGTCAATCTAACCAACGATTGTCCGGTATTGATGTCATAAATCTAAAAAAAAATCTCCCAGTAAAATTTAGACAGTCTAATACATAAATTACATTTTTTTACCGTTGCAATTTCTCCTTTGGTTCCGATAACTTTTTCTTGAGTTACTTTGCTGAATTCCACATGTTCTTCGTCATCGAACGCCATTCTAAAACGGGAAGCAATACAATAAAAATGTCGATATTTATTTATTTTTGAGGAATACGCACTTCATTTCATAAGTTTTCATGTCCCATAAAGCTGATACGGGTTTGCCCCACGTTGAACTGGTTAACATAAAATCACCCGTTCTGTTTGATTCGAGATGGACTATGTAATTGTCGTGAGCAGGAAAATTGTTCACCTCAGTACCTTTGTGCAGATTGAAAATATGAATTTCGCCGTTATAATCTCCCACTGCCAGTGTCTTATCTCCAGGCTAAAGATACATAATTTTAATACACACAAATTGTTAATGTTTATTGTCAATTTATCGCAAACTTAGTATCTTTATTTTTATAAATTATTTCTGTATCACCATCATTAAATTTGGGTAATTATCATTAACCACACGTAGACCACTCAAATTAAATTCGATGTTTAAAGACTTACCATGAATTTAGCGCAAGTAAAGAATCCCTCGTCTGTTGAAGATCTAATAGTTTGAACTGGGCAAAATCTGGAATGTACGAAACGCCTATCCATCGTCTTCGATCGATAACCAATTTGTTTTCTGGCACTTCTTATCACGTAATTATTAGCCGTATTTATCCTCGGTTTCGGATCCGGACACTTGTGAGGCCTAACACAATACAACTTCAAATTAAAATCTCTTTCAAAAAAATAATTACTTACACGAATAGATTAAATTGCGGACACGTCGCCATGGGATTTTTACAAAGGGCATGTTGATTGGCAAGATATTCTGTAATAATTGAGTCCAAAGTCACTCTTGGCTGTTCGGAAGAAGGGGAGTTTTCGTCGTGAATGGCGCTCTGTCCTAACCAAATATGCGGCTCAACGCTGATTTGCTTCTGAAGTCGGGAATTATGCGTCGGAGTTACCGGCAGTATCGGGTTTTTTCTTTACAAGAACGAAAATATAATTCAATTGTCTAATTATATAAAAGAAATTCCAAACTTACTTAATTATTTTGATAGCATTAGAAGAGATGGGAGTGCCGTTAATTGATGTGGAAGATTCCGAAGAGCTAACTGAAGGCAAAGATCTGGGTACAGAGAAAGATAATCTAACCTTAAAAAAAAAAATAAAAATTTAATATTCAAAACTGACAGAAAATTGGTTACTTACCCCCCTTGAAGGTGTTATAGTGGAGGAATATCTGAATTTTGTAGGATGTTGAGTACTTAAAGAGGTAATCGAATGGCTCAGATTAGCTTCTTTTACTAGCACACCAGCAGTATCGCCGTAACCTTTCTGAACTAAATGATGATGAATAAGTTGCAGCAATTGCCTATCGTTAAATTGAATTTTGGTTTGAGCCACCACGCTAGCCTAGAAAAAATATTTATATAAATAAATATATATATATATATATATATATATATATATATATATATATATATATATATATATATATATATATATAGGACTCGTTGCCTAAGACACACACTGACATTTAAAATGTCACTTATATTATTGTCTAAAAAAATCCGCTTTTAAACAAGACTTGTCTCGTTTTGCAAGTTTTAACGTTTAAGTGTAATAATAAACAGAAAGAGACTCTGTACTAGCGTCGTGTCAACAAATGCCTGAATAAAAAATCGAACAGCGCATCCATTTAAATTCCTAAATAAATAAAAAAGCGCTCGAATACTAACAAAGGTGTATAGAGAGAATTTAATGTCCCATTTAACATTTTACATGTTGACACAAGAGGTTTCTGGAAGGCTGAGAATCGGTGGAAAACAATGATGGTGAGGGACGTCCTTCATCTTCAAAACATGACGACAGCGTGAATAAAATGAAAAGAAATCCGATAGAAATGATCGACGTTTGGGTATCAGAATGATAGCAAAGTTGGTCAATATTACCAGAGATAAAGTAGGATTTTGGACGAGGATTTGAACAAGATGAGCAAATCATTAAGTGATTTCAGTGCTCGTACCAAACTACCGCTCAGCCCATACATAGACATGGTCGACCACAATTCATTCCTCACCACTCTGTCATAGGCCAATAATTTTTCGACTATGCTTCACAAGGAAAAGACCTGATCTATACATCCCCTACTACTCCTAAATCCTGTATCTTCTCGTCAGTTTCTTTCTTCGCTCTTTTATTCAAACCCTTTGCATACAGTTTGCCGAGCATGCTGAGTAAGCTAATGCCTTGATAGTTTTTGCAGTTCTGCTGTGAACCTTTTCATTTGTAAAGCGGAATGATAATGGCCTTGTACCAGTATCCTGGTATTACCAAAAATATTGTATAATTTAAAAAAATACTAGTTTGTTAAACAAAAACTATCGATTTATTTATCAGGATATTGTGTGAGTTGAGTAAAAATATATTTATTAGGTAAACTGAAAATAAATCCCTATCCTCGACCAGCCCCATATTCACTTAATTTAGCTCCCCGTAACTTCTTAAAAATATAAATTTTTTTAAAAGAAACCCATTTTCAGTTTCTAGAAGTGAAGGAAAAAACGAAGAGGTTACTAAACAGTTTAAAGAAACGCCTGTAATGGTGTATAGATAGACAGGAAAGTAATTAAAGCGGAGGATGATTTGATTGTACTATTTTGAAAATAAAGTAGCTTTACCGTACCAATCCTAGTACTTTATTGTCAGACCTCGTAGACCGTTTTAAAAAAAAAGTGGAATAAATTAAAATATCAAAATTAGTATACTATGATTTAACAACTTACTCGATGAATGTTAGCCAAAGAAGCTTCCAAGTTAGTATCGGTATGTTTGCCTTTGCCAGAAAGAAGTTCTAGTAATTCTAGAGCGTATTTCTGAAAAAGTACATGTTCTTGACGTTTTTCTTGTAAAATTGGGTCCCTCATCAAATCTACAATACAAAAAAAATCAATATTAATATATTGTTAATGGAATCACAGCGCCTGTAGGATTACTCCATTGTCAAAAATTACTTTATTCTAAAAATGGCAGAGTGCTGATTTATTTCTCATTGTTAGTAAACACTGGTGAGTTGTCACAACCATATTGGTTTATTTTTTAATGTTGCTATTATGGCAAAATGTTACAGTTCGAATTTTTAATCATTTTGAAACGTATTTAAGGAAAAATAAAGATTTTGGCGCGTTCCTTGTAAACAAGTCTAAACTGTTGCTAAAAAATAAAAACTTACTTTGCAATTGGCCACTAGTAAACAACGGTAATTTGGAAACGATTTGCCTGACCGTTTCAGATCTGGCTAAACCAGCTAGAGCTTTACAAGCCAGTGTTCTGATGCAATCTGCATCAGTTATCGGAGTTTTGACTTGCATCAGTTGAAGAAGAACCATTATACCACTGTTGGATCGTACGCAGTCCCAAACTTTTTGAATTAAATCTTCAGAACTTTTGTATTTCAGTTTTTTATTTGGGGAATTCGTAGTGTTTGTTGAAAACCTTGCAACCGAACCTCCCACCTGGGTTAATTCAGAAAATACAGATATTCTTAACATCGGAAATTTGTCGATGAATAACAAATCCAATTAAAAAAATTAAGCAGTATTAATAAAAGTTTTTTAATAAATTATAAATACAAAAAAAAGATAGGCCGGCACGAATAATTCCCAATTTACTTACCCTATTTATGGGCGCACACACACAATTTCCTATAACTCTCAGTGCAGCTTTTTGAACGTCTGCATCAGCAACTATCTCACCTTCAGCAGCACCAAGTATTATATTTATACCTAAGAAAAAAGATACCCCTAGAAATTTAAAGAACAATACAGTATTTCAAATACTAATTCGAGCAAAAACAACAACAGCAACAATTTTAACCCAAAGTACTAATCTAGAATAAAAATTTCCCAAAATTTTAATTTTACAAATCAAATCACGTCTAGCATAAAAAAAATGCACCTACCGACTGTTAAAGTTTCTTCTGGTAAATCCACTCGCTCGCAAAACAGCAACTGAACTTTTGGCATGACACAAGAGATGGCGAGCACGTCGAGGGCACTTCTAACTGTCTCAGCTCTGCCACTGTAATTCCATTCATAGGCGAATGCGATGATTCTTAATAATAGCGTGATGCCACCGAGTTTCAGCAAATGATCTATCGGCGCCCAATGACTTCTGTAAGGCATATTTTGAAATAGCATGTCGATTTGTTGTTGGATTTCTTCGGGAGACGATTTGCAAGCCTGCAATCCAGAAAATTACATATGATAAACAACAAAACATATTTTGATAATAAATAAAATAACAAATTATTTGTCAGGAATAGAGAAATTAAATAACATTAAAGTATAATTCGTATGTATATCCAAGTATTAAGATGACATTGTGCATAATTTTTATTGCAGTAGATTGTAGGGGGAATCGTGAAGGCTATGCTGCCTCTCAAGCACTTCGACCTATCAGATCTTTTGTGCATAACCCTTAATCTATTCAAGGCCCGGGATTCCAAGACTTCGTAAAAAGTTTTAGTGTTTTAGGAAGGCCCCTTCCAGAAACTTTAGCCTCTTGCAGAAAAGTGCTGGGCGTTTGCAAAGCAAACGTTCTGCAGTAGCGGCAACTCACAAGTGTATGACTTCAGAGCTTTTAGTGCTGCTTGGCTATCTGATAAAATATAGATATCTGCCCTTCAGGTGTTCCTTTCGATGCACTCATGGGCACATATCTCTATGGCATGTAATTCTGCTTGAAAAATGGTTGGGGTGTTACCAAGGGGTTTTGAGAGCCTAAAATTCGGCACCAATCCGATTTCCTGCTTTAAGATTTATTATCTGGCTCAGTCTGAAGGCACTGATTGCTACTTCTTTCATTACACATAAGGTTCAGCCTTACCTCTACGGCTGCAGTTGGGCACGTGAATGTTGCCACTGTGATTCCCAGACAAGCTAGCCGCTGCACTTTTTTCAGCTTGATTTGTTCCGAAATTTGTTGCATTTTTGGCCACCATATCAATGAGGCATAGGTGACCATGGGTTTAATAATCGTTTGGTATAACCAGTAGATTAACCTCTAAGAATGAGCCACAATAGACCTACTAAAGGTCGCAGTGGAGGGGCGACCTACACCCCACTCACATTATACCTATATAACCAGTAGATCATTTTTGGTTTCAGACCCCATGTCTTGCCAAAAACTCTGCGGCATGTCCAGCTTGCCCAAATATTTAACTTCTTTGGAAAAGGTAAGCTGGATTCCATTCAGAGTTGGGGCTTTAAGTACATACTTTCACCTCCTGGTGAATGGAACCAGCACTGTTTTGCTAGGATTAACTTTTGAGTCCTTCCATTGCACACCAGCTTCTGATTGTGTTTAGAACTACTTGCATGCGATTGGAGATTACTTCATCATGTCTGCCCCTAATGGTGACGACCAGGTCATAGGCATAACCTTGAGTCATGTAGCTTAACTATCAGGTTGTCTACAACCAGTGACCACAGCAAAGGCGATAGAACTACCCCTTGCGGAAAACCTTTCTACTGTCATCTTGACTGTCTCTCCCCCAAGAGTCGCCACAATGATTCTACTTTTCAGCATTGATTGTGTCCATCTAATCAGTGAGGCATTTTATATTTCTTATTGCAGTAAGTATATTCGATATTGCTAAAGAGCGGGAAAGAAGTTTTCCATGAATTACACATAAGTTAAAAGAAAAGCTCGTTGTACTTTCTCTAATAAAATGATCAAAAAATTTGACCAAAAAAATTGTAGAAATAAATTACTATTAAAAGGGACCTCACGTCTAAAAAACACGATGATTGCCAAATAACCCTGGTTGACTATTGCATAGAAGTACGCGCGAAAATTTTTAGCGGGCTATAATTTATAGGTTACCGAAATGAATGATTCTCTATTTTTGTGATATATTCGCAATTCTTATATGATCATCCCACACTAACATTCCTTATCCCGTTATCACTCTTACCTAGTCGCGACCTTTACTGGGCAGTGATATAAAATGTTAATAATTAAGAGAGTAAGGGTTGAGACATTATAAATGTTTCAGCTACTAATCTTTAAACCCGTTCCAAACCCATTTTTTTAATAAATAATAATTATTTCGCGTAGTTTGAATATATTTTTATTCAACTCCACCAGTTTCACACAATATCCTGATAATACAAACTGATGGTTCTTATATTTGGTAACAATTTTTTGGTTTGTCACTGGAGAGAAACTCTTGATATTAAAAGTATACATTTATAATTTTTTTGTTTATTTTACTTTTTTGACAAAATTTGATGCGAATTCTTTGATCCACACATGTTTCCATTTTAATTATCACTGACAATTTTATTTAGACACAAAAAACGCTGCAAGTTCCAACCTAATAAGGCAAATGTCATGAAATTTAAAAAATAAAATCTCATTACTTTTCTTTCAGAATAGTATAAGCCACATTACACATCCGCATAAAATACCAAATTTTTTTTTTTTTTTTTTAATAAAAAAAAAAAGAAATTACCTTATATGATGGTTGAACTGGCAATGGAGGAGCAGGTCTTTCGTTTGGCCTTAATTGCGATCTTCGAATCGCCTCGACTTTTAAATACAAATGTGCCTCTAGATATCTACGATACGCCACGCAAACGTGTCTTACTATTTGTCTGTATGCTCCTTCTTGTTCTTCATTCATCTGTCCAGTATCAGCATCCGGCAACAATATTGGCAACGTAGAAATCTGCAACACAAATTCACTAAATTTAGCTTACATTTTTACATGACGAATGAAATGAAACTTTGGATCACCATTTTTATATTTAATTCTGACAAAAAAAGATATTTGTGAAAAATACCATAACTTACCACGTTATGGAGTTTTCTGAGACCGTCTTGAGCATCAAATTCTTCTAAAATAACTTTAAATTGAAACGTTAGACTAAAAAACATTATCGACTGGCATCTTCCGGAATCGTGGGCGCATTCTAATAACCACAGGGCGTATCTAAAAATACAACAAAATTAATTTATTTTAAATTGGATGTTTTTTTTCTAATTAACTTACTTTACGAGATTACTGACTACATATTTGGAAGAAAGACAAACCCTTTCCATGGCTTCTTCGCAATATCCCAAGTAATAGAAACACATAGAAACACCTGTGGCTGCTATAGAGGGTCTCGGGATTTCCAACAAAACCTAAAACATTTAATTAATTTCTCTTTTAAACATAATAAAGAAGCTTCACAAACCTCTAATCCCTTGTAATGTATGAACTCAATAGAAAACTTCTTATGACAAAGTAAAGCGGAAAGGTATTTTAAGGCTTCAAAGGCCAATCTTGCTTTTTTCGTTAATCTAACGTTGACGTAAAATAATATTAGTTCTAATGCATCATGCTCAAAAACGTGACTCAAAAACTCTTGGTGGTCACCCATCGCTGTCAAATATCTGCCGAGAAAATAATAGTAACAGTATTCTTTTTTTGTAAATTACTAAAACTGATACATTACAAATTCATATAAAAAAGGTCAAAATACAAATAAATAAAATGTTGGGAATCAAAAATTAAGATTCAAAATGAATCAGTTTCTAAGAGCAAATTTATTACCTAAGGATCAAAATTTGTCTGGTGGCAACTGATGGTGGAAATATTTGAACTGTTCCAATCATAAAACTCTCTAACTCTGCCCACGAGGAGTTGCTAGTTTCTGTAAATAAATGACCAGATTTCTGGGGACTGCCCAAATAAACAGGATCTAGGCCTGCAGCTTCCCCTGGAGATTCTAACCTTTGGCGCTTTTTCACTGGAACACTCTCCGTCTCATCAATCTATCACATATTTGTAAGTATTTATTACATAAACATCTAAATAATATTTAAATAAGGAATTTAAAAAAAAAGGTTACTTACATCCGAAAAATCGTTCCTTATGTTTGGAGATGTTTGGACTTCCACACTTTTTTTTCTCTTCCTTTCATGATCTTGCTCCTTAAAATTATTTTACCGAAATTATAAAAAAACTATTCACATTTATTAATATACTTACTGGTGGTTCTAATGCTGTTGAAGGACTTTCACCGTGTGAATTTTCAGGAGAAAACAAACCATTTTCTCTAACCGCTATAACAAAGAACGTTTTTATTATACACGTGATAAATAACAAGATCATAAATTATTACAGACTTTTAACTGGTTTACTACATTTCACAAAATACCTACCAGATATTTTTCTGGTATTATTAATTTTTTTTTAGCTTTATTAATTTAATTATAATTAAATAACAAACCTCTTCTTAATGGAATAAGTGGTGGAGATTTTATAATCCCTTCTCCTCTATAAGGAGGGGACCTCAATGATGATAAATGAGCAAAAGGTCTGGAAAAACTAGTGCTGTTACCAAATTCAGAACTATTTTTCAGTCTTCTAAGTCTCTGTAATAAAAGAGGTACTAATTTGCCATTTTGTTCTCTGAATCTTGCTGCTATCTCTGGTATTTCCATTGCTGCACCTAGTAGACCAGTAGCATAACTTTGGAGGGGCTCTATGGAGTTTGTGACCCACTTGATTAAGCGTAGGATCAGACCATCTGATTCAGGCTAACAAATATAACACATGAAAAATTGTTAACTACAATCTATTTATGAACTTACTTGGAACACAACAGTAGTATCTAGACCAGGCATAATATCAAGCATTAATCTACAAGCAGCTATATTTAATTGGTCAATATCTCTACCAGTAACACCACTTCTGGAGTAGAAAGAATCTCTGAGGTAATCATTGATAAGCTAAAATCAGGAATTTTAATTTTATAAAACATACCTTACCATTTTTGTTATTACTTACCTTACTAGTTAAATTGTCTTTTTTGAAAATAGCTTTTAAGATTTGTCCTAAAATACATTGAGGGTCTGTTCTTGATGGATGACGCTCATCAAAAGGATCTGGATCCATTTTTAAGTAATGTTCAGTTTCAACTTCAACTATTTCAGCTAATCTAAAAACGCAAATGCAAATTATTAAAGTAAATTATAGTTTGCTTACAATTGTATCAGAAAGTAACAAAAGCATTTATTATATAAGTACCTAAAAAAGCTGTTTCACTGCAACTTAAAATGCTAAATAATCTATTTTCACAAATATTCAACCATTGTTGGTCTTACCTGGTCAGTGTTGGGACAGGATCATAATTAGGTTGACTTTGCTCATCTTCCCACTTTCTGATAATAGAAGAGAGCTCGCTCATCACAGAAGTGTTGGAGTTATTTGATGCCATATTATGAATTGGTTTTTATTTTAACAACAGCATGAGGTAGTTTAGCATAACCTAACTTTAAAGATTTTGTTTTTGATTAAGACGTATTATAAATTAAAAGTATACTAATAGTATTAATTTGTTACTAAATAATATTACAATTATAAATAATTCTGCGAACTTTTTCGTTTCTATACAATGGAAATAATTGAAAAAATACAATAAAGCTACACATCCACTTCACCATTATCCTTTCACAAGATGACTGATGAATGAATAAATAACTAACTGTAGCCAACTTTTTAAAACTAAAAATTTTGGCCGGGAAAATTTATTAATAAAAATTGAAATTATTTCGAAAATGTGAAATAACTTTCATAAAAATTTAACATTTGATATCGATTACATTAAAATTTGCAAAAATTATTTAAACTTAGATCATAAACTTTTTTAAAGTAATTTTTAAAAGAACTGAAAATATTATCATAGTTACCAAATTTTCAACAGTTACTAGATTGTCTGAATTGAAGTTTTAGTTTGACAGTTAACCGCGTGTTTGGTCGATAATTGGGTATTCCAATATTTTCCGGTAGTTTTTAGTATTTTTAACTTTTTATCAATAATTAATTACCGAAAATGAGTGGTGATGGTAATCAGACAGAACAATTCGATACGTTATTTTTATCTATTGCTCAACATCATCCTCAGGGACCGACACAGGTAATAACTTTTTTAAAACATAACCTTAAATTTTTAAAAACAATCAAAAATTTTTAGCTTCTCGATACTTTCGTAAGTTTTTTGAGCAGAAAAACCGACTTTTTTACTGGTGTTAAAGGAGAAGAATGGGAAAAGGTATAGTTTTCAAATAATTATTGGTTCTTTTTTAATCTTTAAATTTTTTAATAGTTAGTGATGAACACATTCAAAAAATATGAAAAAATCAGTAAAGAAAAACACGAAGAAGAACTAAAAGAGAAGCGTGAAAAAGAAGCACGAAAAAAAGCAGCAGCTGAGACAAAAGCAAAAGCTGAAACTGCCAAACCTGCTCAAATTACAGAATTAACTGATGAAGAAGCTGAAAGGCTACAAGCAGAACTAGATGCTAAAAAGAAAGGTTCTAATAGTTCTAGTAGTTCCTCAAAAAATTCTGTAGATGTGTCGGTTCCCAAAAAGATTGAAGATGATGAAGATGAATCTGAGAAAGGTAAAATTTTACCAAACAAAGGAAATGGATGTGATCTTCAAAATTATAATTGGACTCAAACATTAGGAGATATTGAGGTAATAATTATTTTTATATCTAATAGGCGGAAAAGATTTACTAATTTTCTTGTAAATGCAGCAAATTGAATAGTTTCATTTAAACAGAACTACATTTTGAAAGAAAAACAATTAAAAACAGTGATAAACACAGGATTTGTATCATGCCAATTTTTAGGTGATTCTAATGTATTTTGATACCATAAAAGTATATTTTAAAATTTTTTTTATCACTCTGGAACATAAACTTTATAATTTGCAATACCCAATATTTCTTATATTACATCATGTTGTGACATCCATTTGTTGACGCATATAACCAGTGACATACCAGTCAAAAAATAGCACTTAGCTTAAGCATCTAAAGTGTGCTCCTTCATTAATTATCCAATTATAAAATAAACAGATACACTAAATAAGACAGTCACATATCTAATAAAACAATTTTATTTTTTGTTTTAAAATTGTTTGACATTGCAATATTAACTCGCTTTCCTTTCTATCTGGTTGGTACAAATTTTAGACTAAATTTTTGATGTCCTTAAAACTAGCAACCAAAGTTTTTATTGAAGGGAATTTTAGTTATTTTAGAGATTTGAGTTGATTTTTTCTGTTAAACTATTGGATTGAAGCTGGATTTAAGGTTTGTTTTTGATGTTTCAGTTTTATTGTCAATGGATTCTCGTTAAATGCCAGTAAAGACCAAGTGTGTGCATCAATTTTGGTTTATTTTCAAAGTTTTTTTAGTTTTTTTGCCCCTGGAATTCTTGTTGCAATGCCTATGAAAGTCGAAATATCAATTTTGGACATATTGTATTATGTGGGTGAAAAAGTTCAACCAATTAAGGATTATATATTATAATCCAATTAACTTCGGTCACTTCTACCTTTTCTAATTATGAAATGTAGATACTTCAACACTTGAATAAGTTTCTGGCTAGGAACAGATTTATCTTTTAAACGCTTTCTTTGTGTTGTTGAAGTCACTATGAATAATCAAAATAACATGATAGATCATTGGACAACAATATCAAACTTACCACTGAAAAATCATTTATCACAAAGTGCTTGCTGCAAACAAACATAAACTTTGAGATTGGTTTTTCTATCTTTAAAATCATCTCACAAGATTTGAATGAAATTTATGCAAAGACATAATCGAATTGCTATAATATAGAGCATTGTAGAACAGAGCATATTTTTCGTAATTTTATCTCCTCATCACCTTTTTTAATCCTTTGTATTTTCGGATTTTGTAGTTTATTAACACCAATTGTTCACAAAATATTGTTCAAATATAACACTTTCAATGCTTAAATTGCTCAAAATAATTAATAAAGTTCACTTTTCACCCATATAAACAAATGAAGGTTAGCTTGTTGTTCACACCTCGAGAGGTTCATATGATCAATAATAGATGTCGCCCACTCCGTGATTCTTACCTATATGACGGTAGGCAGTGTAGAGAGTAGCTGTCACTAAGAAAACTCGCACAACAGGTTAGGTCATTTGTAATACAATAAAATTGGTAGTCTCTTAGGTGAAATATTTATGCCTCAGTTGTCTATTTTGTGCGCCACACGTTTTTCGTTTTAAGCCTTGCAAGTATTTTCATAGCAATTAGGAGTTCACAATTACATACTTTTAGGACAATCTGTGTGGAGGTTAGGAATTTGTATGGGGGTAGGAGAAATTATTTTATAATTTTTTGGCTGTTTTATAATAAATGGTTTATTTTAAGAAAAAAAACAACTTGGTTTTGAATATGATTTAATTTTACACAAATTTACTAAATTCATCTCTGATTGGTCACACATAAATGACATACAGAAATGTGATAAATATAAATAATTTTACAGCGTAATCATTTAATACTTATATCACAGTAAATATATTACCTACATAATGTTATAAATGTCCTATTTTGGTGCAAATAAATATAAGAAATTAATTTTACTCTATGTAAGAAAATGTCTATTTATTTTGCAGTAAGCATTTTAAGTACATCCTATCCTATTAATCTTAATAAGACAATTTCTGCATACATAACTCTTTTCTGAACAGTTTCAAAAAAAAATTTTTACTAAAAAGATGATAAATTACTAAACTATGCAATAATAAACATCATTCAAAAATGTTCTGATAAGGCATATTATAATGAAACTTGCATAACTAAAAAGTGTTAAATAACTTTTATAAATAAAATGGCTAGTTATAGGAAAAAATTAACAAGTGGGTGTATACAAAAACTGAATATTTAAAATTTTGTCTTGTGGTTATAATTATTTTAAGTTAAAAGAAATTTAACTTTGCTGGTTTTAAATTTAATTTTTAATCCTGTTAAAATTATTTATCAAAATGTTGACATTATATAATTGTTTATCAACTTATTTTTTATGCTTTTAGTGGATCAAAACAGTAACATTTATAGCAAATAACTTTAAGCAAATAAAAATAAAATATTTTTGTCTAGATAAATTGCAAATAATAATAATGATAAAACCATAAAATTTGTTTTTATTTTATAATTGGTAATTTTTTTAAAATTTCATCATTTTTATTTAAATTAAAAGTAGTTTAAGACTCATATACACCCACCTCAAAACAACATTACAATATTCTAAAAATACAACTATCATCTTCACTTTTTTGATTGATTCTCTTTTTATATTACATTTTTATATTATATTTAAATATTACTTTAAAAGAAACACAGCATAATTTTTTTAACTCTATTCCATTAGTAATTAAAAAATATTTGTAAGCGGGGCTTTCCCATGATATGACAGTAAGTGAAAATTTAGCTTAGTTGTTTCTTCCAATAGATGCCATCATAGTAAAATACTTGTACTTCAAAATGTCTTGGGTATTCAGTACCTTTGGTTTTTGGCTCTCACTAAAACAAAAAAAATGTTATTTACCCATTTTTAGTAGAATTTTTATGTAGAATTTGTTTTTAAAGAATTAACTTTATTCTTAAAATTATTTTTACATATAAAGGTGTTTTATATTAACTTGAAGTAGATATACACTATGCGTCATATAAAATGAGCCACCTATTATTATACTTGATTGTACATATTATTAATTTATTTGTCCCAGTAAATCTATTGTGTATTGATTCAATACCTATTTTAGCATATCATTCATCGTTTATTATGAGTTACAAAAATTCAAGAAACCATAAAATTTATTGAAAAATTACACTTACAGTTTACATTACATTTTTTTAACTAAAGAGGTAAGAAATGAGGAGAATCAATTGCCAGCTCAATTCTGGATGACACTTCTCATTCAATTTAGCATAGAAATCAGCACGTTTTGGATGTCTGCTTGGGAAAATTTGGTCCATTCCTCAATAAGGGCCAATCGTAGCCATTCACTTGTGGTTGGAGCAGCTATGTGATAGTCCATTTTTAAAATACCAACCTCTTCGAGGTATTTTGTTACCATCCTTGTCGCGTGTTATCCTGAATTACATGCCATCACATAGTCTTCTGGAATCTCGGCTATATATTGTCGTGCTATAATGAGCCTCTATCAATCAGGAGGAGATGCGTGTGTGCCTCAAAATAAATTTCTGCCCAAATCATTACCGCTGCTCGAAAAGCAGAAGCAAAGCGCTGACTGCTGTTCCATGAGCTTGTTAAAAGCCGCTTTGGAGCATTCTAGTGGTTTGCGTTCGGTCCCGCAATGCAGTAATCGTGACAAAATTTCTGGCTGTTATTTTTCTTTTAGCACCTGTTTCTTTGATAAGAGCAGGTCGCAACAGATCGTTGGTGTGTTTTTTGAGCGGTGAAACGACTAATATTTCATTGTTTCGCTACATCCCGTTGGCTTTTTTTTCTGTGGAGGAGAATATCCTTTATGGAGAGGTTATGGCCCTGAAAGCTCAAGGTCTACTGTGAGACGCCACTGACTGTTTCAGGACTACTCACTAAAAACTCCACCTCTGAGTAGGTCCGTCTGGCTGTTGCCTCCGGTGACACTTAGGCCTGTTGGCCCACATTGTATCTTACCTACAGTAGAAACGGTGAATCTTTTCCATCACGTCAGCAACAATATTCATATAAATCAAATCAAAACTTCTGTCGACTCTATAAAAATAATCGTGTATGATGTTATGTTTGATTTATATTGACAGAAAGAGACAGTATGTAGAAAATATGTGTTGTATGAATCGTAGATTGGGTCACGTGATGGAAAAGCTTCACCGTTTCAACTGTATGTGATTTTATGTCATTGTACCCAATCCAATACTTTCGTACCTTGTACAAGTTCTGTGCTGGGTGGGAACAATATGGTTATGGGTCGCCGGATGGCTGCCCAAAAATTGCCTGTCTTTTGCGGTCCAGTGCCTGCACATACATTGCAGCAGCATAGTATGTGTTTTACTGTTTCGGAACCTTGCGTGACCGGTTAGGAGCCCCATAGTGATTCTTAGCTGATTCCTGTTCATCGTTAAAAGGTCTGCCATTCTTTTGTGGCACGGTCCTTTAATGTATTCTTTTCCGTGTTTGTTTCCTGGGATGCTTTTCCAGTAGTTTTTGTGTTTTTCCCCAATCCAATATTTTACCGACACTCTTACTGTACGCTTCGGTACCCCTAGTATCTGCCCTTGGTTTGGGGGATTTTCCGAACCTCTTCTTGCAAGTTCGTCCAAGCTGGTCGAGGAATTCCACGTTTGCCTGAAGTAACTGGCAGGAGGCAATAAAATCTGCCTTATTTGTTCACCAGGGCATTCCGGCGTGACTATATATGTTTGTATGTCTTCTTCTTCTCCGTCTGACTAGGATTGCTCCTGTTTATCTGCCTCTCATTCTGTTTCTGTTGTTTTTGTCAGTAGGTTGTCCTTCCATCTTTGGCCTTCCTGTTGGTCTTTTGCTGTAAGGTTTATTATTTTTGCAGATGTTAGCTAGTCTATTCTATCCTTGCTTTTACCCATTTGTTGATACTCTGGATGTTACATGTTCCCGTATGCTCTAATTTGTTTGACTGTCTCTGATTGTTATGTCCTTTATTGTTCTTAGAGTCTTCATTCCTACGTTACTCATTATCTGTTGTGTTCTTTTTGTGTCGGCTCGAGTTTCTGCCGAATAGGTTAGGATCGGTCTCACAGTTGTTTTGAATATTTTCATTTTGCTTTCTGTAGACATGTGTTTGTTTATTCGTCCATATGGTTTCTTTCAAGCATCCGCTAAATTTTGTTGCTTTCATTGCCCGTCTTTTTGCTTCTGCGGTTATGTTCCTATCACTGGTGATGTCGATTCCTAGGTAAGTAAATGTCATAACCTACTCTATGCTTCTGCTGTCCACTTCCAACTTGCACCTTCGAGGGTTTCTACTAGTCACCATGCATTTTATTTTTTCCGCAGAGATACTCATGTTATAAGCTTTCGCCGTGATGTTGAATGTGTGAAGTTGTCTTTGTAG
Source organism: Agelastica alni (assembly GCA_950111635.1). NCBI lineage: Eukaryota > Metazoa > Arthropoda > Insecta > Coleoptera > Chrysomelidae > Agelastica > Agelastica alni. The sequence goes on from OX467709.1 coordinate 39,470,706, forward strand.
GTCGTCTTCATTGTCCGCCACCAGTAGTGCGTCGTCCGCATAGCATACTATATTGACTTTGTTAGCTCCCATTCTATATCCTTCTCGCTTCTTCACTTCGTTTATTACTTTATCCATTATTAAATTAAACAGTAGAGAGCTCCCTGCCGTATTCCTCCATTTACAAGTATGGGTTTTGTATCTTCTTTTGGTGTTATGATTTTTTTTTGTTGTCTTTGTATATTTCTTCTATTAGTTTGATTAATCTATAGTCTACATATTTTTGTTTTAGCATTTTTAAAATGTCATTTCTTTTTCTCCGATGAAAGGCACTTTTTAATGAATGCTCTTTACAGGATTAGTCTGTCTTCGCAGTATACATACTAACCTTTTACAAAAAATTAAAAACTTTAAAAAAAAGAGGTTAATTATGTAAATTTTTGGGTGGCCAGTTTTCTTTGATACGCTGTGTACTTTATGATTAATTGTGATTGTTTTACCAAAATATCAATTGTAAATTACTAAGCAGGCCATTTAAAATCTAAAAATTAATAGTTATAAAAATACATTGTTTAAAATTCGCAATTGTGATCTTTGCCTATTAGTATTAATTAATCTTAAGGTTAGTCCTATTCTCTCTTACTTTCCAAAAGCAATATCGCCGTCATAATTCCCACAGTGAAGATGGCGGACATCGTCAGCACCAATATCGTCAGCTGATGTTTCCTGCAGAAACTCCTCTGTGGCGGCCTCTGACGAGTATTCACGTTAACTACGGTGAAGTGTGTGCTGCTCGCTACTGATACTGTATCGGGTTCTTTTTTCTTATTGAGGTCGATTGATGCTGGCAAATGATCGATACCGTCTGGCGATTGACTTTGCAAGTAGTAACGAATGTTTTGGTCACGCGTAGAAGATGGAGGATTGTCGAAATCTGGAGGATGCTGAAGATGGTGAATTTGAGCCAAGTTGGCTGCGGTTAGAAGTAGAGAACCGGATCTAACGCTCTGTAAAACAAAAATTAATTGTTTATTGGAACCAGAGTACCTATTCTAACGCTTCTTATAACAACCAATTGTCAGAAAGTACCATATCTTGTTTTATGGATCAAAAAATGAAATTTGCTCCGACCAGCTCGTATAGTGACTAGAATTAGAATCCACTTAAGAAAAGTATTTATAATTTTACCAGATACCTTAAACAGTAGAATCTAATACGTTGAGTAATCATATTTTTAAATGAAAACTTAAGAATTTATAAAATAAAACGAAACCACGTGAATTACTACTCCACCTTTTTACTTGCCCCTTATAAGGAAGATACTTTTATTAAATTAATCGTTGAAGGTGAGGCTTTATGTAAGCAATCATTAATATTAATAAAATTCAATTGGCAATAATAATAAATAAACTAAATAGTCGATTTACCTTGAAAACATGCAGAAAATAAAGGATCCTTCAACTTGAACTTGAATCAAGATCAAAATCGTTATGATTTTAATCTAGTTAATTGTTCTTAAACGATGTGTCGGTAAACGTTACAACGCTTTTTTTTTATAAATTATTTATAATAATTACTGTGCGAATCGTTGTAAACGGTAAAATGTTAATCGATTACTGAGAAAAGCTCGTGTGGAAATTTGCATGATTATAAATAGCGCTTTAAAGATGGTATGCCTTAAAATATTTAAACCAGTAGTCCAATACTGGAAATATCTTTATACGTCGTCGGCAAACTGTATGCAAAGGTATTGATTAAAGGAGTGACGAAATAAAACTGTTGAGAAGATATATGGGATGTGTAAGCGGGTTTTAGGAGAGGAAGGAGATGCATAGATCAGGTCTTTTCGTTACGAAGCATAGCCGAACAATTATTGGCTAAAAGTTGGTAGTCTTGGAAAAGGCCTATGATAGATGGGAAGAAATGAATTGGGGTCGACATTGCCTTTGTATGGGGTGAGTGGTAGCTTGATACGAGCGCTGATACCACTTTTCAAGGATTCTAGTACTTGTGTCAGGATAAACGGAGATTACACAGATTGGTTTAACATCAAAAAAGGTGTTAGGCAGGCTTCGCCATGGTTTTTTAGCTTTTTTATAGATGTTTAATATATTTGAAGGAGGGTGCGTATGAATTAAGAATGAATCAATTGCCTCCTTTACGCCGATGATCAGGTCATATAGCATCATCTGAGAAGGGGTTGCAGGAGATAGATTATGCTTGATGCCCTAAAAATCATAGTGATGAAAGGAATGCAATCAAGACGAAAGTAATGGTTTTTAAAAAAAATGTAACAACAAAGGTAGATAAAGGAATGGTTAGGACACGTAGAGATGGATAAAAAAGATTAACGAAATTGATTTATGAGGCGAGTGCGAATGGGCAAGTCGGTAGAGGTCGACCTAGGCGATCGTATCTCTATCAAATCGAAATTGTTTAAAAGAAAGGCCAGGTCAAGAGTACCAGCAACCGACGAGCATGTATAAAAGCGCTGATGAAAGCAAAAGAAGCGAAAGACGTGTGTAAGAACCGTAGCAGGTGAAAAGAAGTTGTCTTTGTTTACCCCTACGGGATAAAAGGCGTGATTATAAATAATAATTTTATACTATTAGCAAATAGCAAATTCTTTCTAATAGCCAGATTTACAATCAACGTCATAAACAATTGTATATTTTTGTTTTGCGAGGCTTAAACCCTTTTACAATTATTACCACAGTAAATTTACTATGCCAACTGTATTCTGGCTGTAAGTACTTCTTGTAGAGTCGGGGGGCTAGGAAAACCCTAAGGTCGGTAAAATTTGATTGTACTTCTGTATATTGGTATTTTGTGCACATTTTTTAATTTTTACTTCAAACAATTATTATCAAAAGACTCACATGGGTGCTGTTGTTGCTTGAAGTAGAACCTTGACTACTTTTTGAGCTTCGAGCTAGTGTGGGTCTTGGAATGTGCCAACTCTTGTCGAGATCTGCTGCTGGGATCTGAAACAACGTAAATCAAAAACTCAAATCCCTTTCTACTGTAACTTTGAAAAATAGTCATTATCATGAAGAATGTCTTTTTAATATTTCAGATGCTTGGAATGTTTTAAGTTTTATTTTTTAAACAGTTTTCATTTTGTTTAGTTTCATGTTCTGTAGTTTCTATTTTGGTTTCCTTTACAGTTAGTAAATTGTTCGTTTGTAAATGTTCTGTTTCTATCTAGTTTCTATTGTCAATTTTTTTACTTTGGATTCTTTTCCTTTTTTTATTTAATTAAACAAAAAAAGTTGATTGAACTGTAGCTTTGAATGTTACTAAATTTAGAAGCAACAATACGTCACAAAGTCTACCCACCCATCAATATTCACGTATCAATAAAAATTCCTAGCAAGATGAGCCATTTAAAACGAAGATCCGGTATTACGTGAAAACCGATCGTATTTGTTAATTTTTATTATTGTTTTGTGTAATTAGCATATGTTTGTCAAATGACGAGGTCGTACGAAATATTTATACAAAATTTATTCAAAAAATAAAAAAAATACGAAATGAGGAAACATTTTTATTTTTGTCGTGTTCAAGTCGAAAGTTCAGAATGATAATTCGTTAAAAATGAGTATTAAATATGCACATTTGCGTGCATCCATATAAATAATAATTTTATCAGTATATTGGATATTTTTCTTCATTTTTAATTAGAAATATGTGAAAGTGTGTCGGAAATGAACTGTACTCTTGCAAGTTGTACTATTAGTTTTCTTTTAATTTATATTTAGATTTATCGATACCATTTTATATTTTAATTTATATTATTAACGTTTACGTAACGAACGATGATTTCTTCTGGATGAAACGAGAGAGAAGTGAAATTGAATATTTTATTAACGATTCGTTGGTGACAATGGGCTTTTAGGATTGGCTAAACAGCGGGATGCAATCAATCCTTATAATTAATTGATAAACGACTTTTTGCTATTTGTTAGCTACGGTATATATATTTTTTAAAAATATGCAAAACAGAATCATAAATGCAACGTGGCACCCGAGAACAACAAACCAATAAGAAGCTACATAAGCCTCTTTCAAGCGAACGGTTTTTGAAGGCGTATGACAAAAAATAAGGTATAAGGTATTAATTAACATGTACATTCAAATGTTCCCACTTTATTTCCAAGGAAACCGATTTAAACCGAATTGGTACCTCCCAACCACACATTTTTTCAAAATGATTACATATTCATGCTTAAAAATATTCGCGCGAACTTCTCTGTTAATCGTCAAGCAGGGTTATTCGGCAATAGTCGTGTTTTGTCGACGTTTCACCCTATTCCGATCAATTTATTCTTTTGCGGTCTTTTTTAAGTAATATTAATTCATTTCTATGACCTTTTAAGTTTTTACTAATAAATGGCCCTATTGAAATTTGACACACTTTTTGTAGTCTAATTAAATATTTGTTTGTTATTGTTGAAATAGTGACAGCTCCGAAGTTGGACGAGTAATTTTTTTTATGGTAAGGATTTAAAAAAAATTCTTTTTGTAAAAAAATGTCTGCTGAATGATTTTCACGATTTTTGTCAAGGCTTAAGGAGGTTCGGGGGTCAAAAAAAAATGCAGCCAAGTTTTTAAAAAAACATATATATGTCTTTAAACTTGGTTAATATAGTTCTTTGTATTATAATATAATATTTCACCGATAAAAGTTATTAGAAAAACTAAAATTTTTTTTGTTTTCTTCAACATGGGTTCTTATGAGAAGTCATGAGTTCTTGATATTAAAATAAACAAAAACATTGTAAAAAAATGCAAAATTCGATGAAAAAAGTTACGTGTGTTTAATTACGAAGAGTTTGGGTGCTTAAAAAGTATTATCGACTGTCTAGTTTTTGAAATATTTTATTTTTAACGATGAAAAAATTTGATTTACGGCGTAAGAACGTGAGCTTTAAAGAAGCGACGGCAACGGCGCATTCGTGCAGACGACTCAAGTCTCAAGTTACTCATGTAAATACACATAACCTGTGTGTTGTGCACTAACCAAGAAATAATGATTAGTGAAAGTGAAAAGTTAATAAATATAGTGTATTATAAGTAATAATAATATAATGTTATATAAAGTTAATATTAATGTAAAGTTTTCTGTACTTTAAATAAATATTACATACATATTTACAATTTGATCATAACTAATGCCAGATTCGCATAATCTTTTTTGCATACCCAAGCTTAGAACATTTTTTATTGGTGAATAAGAACTTAGTAAGTATTTCACATTCTTAATACTTTTGATTCCTAATAAAACATCCTGGATAGTTTTTTTGTGGTTAATGATATCTTCTACATTAAGATAAGTTAATGACAGATTTTGTAGCATTTCTACATCGTAACAGGCATCGTGTGCACCATCATCTGTCATTGATAATAAATCACGGCTAAACTTAATTTAAAAGTTTCTTTGCGATTTGGGTATTTCAATTTGACGTAGTTGTTTATCCTTGTTAAACGTTTGAGGTTATGTTATCAGCTGTCAGCTGCTGCTAATAAAAGTAAACACATACTAATTTCATTGCCAATCTCATGGCCACGTTTTTTTACAACTACACACATGAATTCAGACTCAATTTTCATCATTTAAATAAAAACCATATATTTTATTAAATTATGATTAAATATGATTTGTCAATTAATTTTGTAATGATTTTTTTGTAAAAGTGTCTGTCAATTTTAATTAGAAAAAAAGTTAGCAGCGCTGATTATTTAACATGTTTAGCATATGACCCCCTCGCGTCCCGCTTCATCACCCCGCTATGACCACCGAACCTCCTTGACTTTATAGCTTTGTTTAAATTTTTGTAAGGAAAATCATCCATTAATAAATTTGGACCAAAATTGTACGCATCATACGTGATGAAAATTGGAATATATGTATTTAGTAAAAGTATATATAACAATTATTCAAATACCCAGTGACAAATCTGTCAAAGTCCCCTGTCCAAATTTGTCACTTCGTAGCCATGATACATGGGGCCTCTAACAGTATTTGACTTCGTAGCATCTTTAGGTAAACTAAAGATTCCAGTATAGTCGAATTTGCATGAATATTTCGGTGTAAAAAACATCCGTTATTCATGGATTTTGCATAAATTTACTGAGGTTAAAAAAACTATTATCGTTTGGCGAAAGGAAATGCTCAGAATATGTAAAGTTTAAAGTGGCAGACATACTGACTTTCAAAAAATCAATTTTAATAAAATTTATAAAGAATGTGTTTAATTAAACTTAAAAAGTATCATTTTTAAATTAAAATATTAAAAAACAAGCCGTGTGGTGTCATCGGACACTCGATAGAAACGAAGCTACTTGCGCTATTCGACAAATATTTTTTTCATTTATGATCAAGGTAAGTAGTTTACAAAAAAAAATAAAATTCTTATGTATAAATATTATTTTATGAGGTTCAATAAATTTACAGTTATTTATAAACTTATAAATAAATGATTAAAAAATGGTTGTTAACATAAAATAATAATATAATTAAATCTAATGATATTCTATCATAGAAACTATAGGCTTGCCTTTCTTTCGATTCAGATTTTTAATTTGAATAAAAAGAAGCTTTTAAGTTAATTAGGAGCGGCAGTTTATTGAATCATACGGATCTTTTTTATTAAAAAATTAATAACTCGAAAACTATTGATTGCAGAAAATCCAGAATGGTCTTATTTTTTTCTTCCTAAATATTATATGCACCCTGTCTCGATCTTCAATGTGGTTTTTTCGAGTTATTTAATAATAAATGTGCTGTGCGAGTAGTCGGATTACTTTCTCACTCCCTTTCTCTGCAGGCAGTAAGTGTAAAGGAAGAGAGATAGCGACTAACGCATTTTTGTTACGCACAGTTTTTGCCGGTTAGCACCGGTCTCCGCAACGTGCGATAAGGAACTACGTTCTAATAACATATTTATTCAATAATGGCATGCTTGAAATTAATTGATTTATGGGTATCCTGAGGAATGTTATTCAGGGCTTCTTAAATTCGATGACGAAGATCAACTAGGCTATTTGGCGGTTGGGGTTAATTACCCAGTCGATTGCCGATTATATCTCACATATGTTCTATTGGTAAAAAGTCTGAGGGCCGAGAAGGTCACGAATGTAGTCACGTTATTTTCTCGTGGGAACCTTGTAGTTACAGTGCAACAGAAGTAGCTTGGCGGGCGAAGAACACACAAATCTGCGCACAACGAAAACGATTTCAGATCTTTTAAACAATTGTCTATGTATAAGTTAAACAGCCATGGCGAAGCCACACATCCCTATCTCACACCTTTATCAATGTTAAACCAGTCCGTGTAAGCTCCGTTTATCCTGCATACAAGTAGTGGAATCTTCGTAAAGTGATTGCATTGCTCGTATTAAACTAACACTCACCCCATACTTGGATAATTTCGACCACAATTCACTCCTCACCACTTTGTCATAGGCCTTTTCCAAGTCTATAAAAGCGCAATAGACCTTCTGACTTCTAGCCAAATTGAAGAAAACGCAATTTTAAAAAGATAAAACAAAATTGGATAATTGTTTAGGTTAATTTTTTTTATCGCATTGTTATCATTTTTGGTAAGAGTCTGCGTACAGAAACTGTCATTGCATGTATGTCGCTAAACATTCCAAAATAATTTTTGTATATATTTGTAAAATAGAACAATCTAAAAAGTATTAAAAAATCTTTTTTTCTCTAGTTTTTACCACAAGGATAGTCTCTTCCGTGATTAAAAAAATTATCATTTTTAAACAAATGTGCCAGAAATATACTCTTTTTATATTAATTGAAAATAACCGTGCATAAAATTTACACTACAAAAAAAAACTATTTAAAAGTAAAAACATTTTAATATAAAAAAATCTACACATCGTGGATGTAAATCAGTTGCGTAATTTTAATTACGCGGCACAACTAAAACAAAGTTAAACAAAAAAAATATCTCTGCCATTTTTTGTAAACCTTGTGAATTTTTATGAATTTTTAATCGAATTATCGCAATTTTTTCGGATCGTGAATGTATTATCTTTTATATGGGTATATTTTTTATTTTTAATTACTTAATTCTGATTCGATACGTAATTGTTAAAAATATCTTTTACCATTTAACAAAAGATTTCGTTTCCATATTATTATTCAAAACATTACCAAAGATAAATTAAATATGTGTTTAGACTTAATTGATTTAATGGTGCTGCAAATGAAAATAAGGAATGTTATCTTAAATCAATCACAATTACAGAAACTGTACAGCTCAGTTTATCGACAATGACATCTGGATCTATCACTTACTAACTTATTTAGTAATTCATTCACGCATTAATTCACTTACTAACTCAATTATTCAATCAGTCATCTCATTTAGTAGGTCAATAAGTCGTTCACTGACTCATTTAGGCAGTCATAGAGTCTCATACTAACTTAATTAGTTAGTAACTCACTCTCATTTGATCATTCATCTAGTCACTTATTCAGTCAGTAGATTAGATTATATATAAAGATATAATGCCAAAGAAAGTGATGAAAGCAAACATAAATATATGGAAATAGAAGAAGAGGAAGAGATGAAGGGGCAATGTGATAGGAGACTTGCAAACCATGAGAATGCAGAGATGAGGTAATCGCTTGAGAGACAGACCGTTATTGAGGCAAGTTGTACAGAAGGCTAAAGCCTATACTGGTCTGTAGAGCCAATTTATAATAAAGATATTAGATTATATTTTTATGGAGCTCATGGAATAGGAGCATCTACACTGGGACATTTGCAGATCTACTGTTTGTGCCCTCATGTTGTATAGAGTTCCCTGTCTAGACCCGTATTTATTACTAGACTTCATGGGCCGGACATCACATCCTCCATATATTAATAGTGTTATAGTTTTTCCTTTCCTATCGTCGAAATCCTTGCCAGACCTTCACAGTAGCACAGTATGTTTGCAGAGGTTTCTTATTTTCTTGGCAGAACCAGCACATGTTTGTGTCTGTCAGTCCGATGTTGTTCATAAGTTTGTTGAATGCCCTGTTAGGAGCTCAGTCATGATCCTAGTTGATCGCCTATTCTGGCTTAGTAGATACCTAGCAAATTTTTGCGATGGTTCTTTAATGAACTCCTTGGCCTGTGTCATTTCTGGTGCATTGTTTCTCCATTCTCGAAATTGCTTTTTCATCCAAGTACTGTTATACTACAAAAAGGTTCTTGACCAATTAAGCCATATATTACCTACTCCTGGAACTAGTAAATTAGCCATTTAATCACTCAGTCAGCCAACTAACTTACATTTGGACGTTCTTTTAGTTATTAAGTTTAGTTCACTAATTTGGTTCATTTCATCAGTTAGTTATTAATTTCTCAATTAGTTAGTACCTAAATCACTAACTCATCAAAGTTATTATGTGACCTCACTTATTATTAATCAGTCGGTTCATTAAATCAGTCACAAACCTCAATGCATTTACTTTGTCATTTACTTAGTCAGGACATGTTAATTTAATTTATTAAGTAGCCGCAAAGAAACATAAAAGATAAATCATATTTCTCGCACTATAAATACATAATAATTATTATCGATATCGTAATGTTTTCTGATACGTAATCCGGCATCTGAACGGTCACAAATCCAATGAAAATTTATGTAACGAGTCACAATTTTATTCAATGAAATTATATTGATTGAGAAGGTCGTCGAGCTTTCTCGAATTTCTACATAAAATGTAACGCGAACACGACTTGATATTATTAAGAAAAACAATGCAATCGGACGGTAGATCAAATGGAAAACGACAGAAGCAGATCGCAAATTGGATTAAATAAATATGCACCTACAGTGAAACAGTTATCAATAAACAGTTAAAGTAATCTTATGCAATGGTATGACGTAACTGGGTAGGTTTCTACCTGTGAGGTATAAGATATATAAAAATAATACTTGGGTATCCTGTTTTTCTAATGTCACGTAAGTTCCTACGAACTGATGTACCGGCGGGATACCAGCGAGTCCGATGTTTATGAAGAATATTTCTCTCTAATGCTGAATTTAGTTCACAGTAATTCGGTCATGAACAGCCAGAAAGTGTCAAAAAAGTCACGTCTGGCTGTGTTGGTTGCTACACTTATGTATGGTAGTGAATGTTGAGTTTGGCAGAAGAAGCATGAAAATAGGATTAATGCTGCGGAGATGAGTAGTCTGAGAATTGTATAGCCGGAGTGACTCGGTTGGTAAAAGTTAAAAATAGTGAGATAAGAGAACGCAGTGGTGTAAAAAAATATGTGGTTACAAAGATAGATAAAGGAATGCTTAGATGGTTTAGACACGTAGAAAGGATGGATGAAGGAAGATTGACGAAACAAATTTATAAGGCGAGTGTGAATGGGCAAATCGGTAGAGGTCGACCTCGGAGAACATCGATCTCGATCAGATCAACATTGTTTTGAAGAAAGCTAGGTCAAGAGTACCAACAACCGACGAGTATGCATGAGAGCACTGATGAATGTAGAGGAAGCAAAAGATGTGTGTAAGAACCGTAGCAAGTGGAAGGAAGTGGTTTCTGCCTACCCCTACGGGAAAAAAGCGTGACTATATGTATGTATGTATGTAATTCGGTCACAGTTTTGGATATTGCTAGCTATCTTCATGCTTAAATGAACCATTACCCATAGCTAAATGGAAAAAACATTGCAAATAAGACTGTTTAATTAAAAAAGGAATTTCTACTAACAATGAAGAAAGTACTTTAAGTGTTGGCTAAGCAATACTCACCGGCATTTAAAAAATACTTTATTGATGAAATGGCTTAGAAACGTGAAGTTACTGTTCTTCAATTGCCACCACATCCTGCGAATTGATTTCATTGAGTTTATTTTTCCACAAATAAAAGGATATGTGGCTCGTCATAACACAACATTTAAAATTAATGATGTTTGGTAACTTTTTTTTTGTCCATTATTAAAAATTAAGTTTTCTTACATCATTAACAGGGTACTGTGGGTACCAGGGCACCAGGGGGTGGAGGGAAAAGAAAAAGCCGACATCCTTGCAAAACAGGGTGCCGAATCTGCGTTCACTGGACCAGAACCGGTTTTTGGAGTCACCACAAGTGCTGCCAAAACAATTATTTCGGACTGGGCAGAGAGGAAAATACTCACGTACTGGTCCGATATACCAGGGTTAACTCACTCAAAGGCGTTTCTACCTAAACCCTCGAGAAACACAACTAAACAGACCCTAGAATGGAGCATAAATGACCTGCGAATTCTAACGGGACTGCTTACAGGACACTCTCGTCTAAAATACCACCTCAGAAAGATAGGTCTGAACCAACAAACGGACTGTCGATTTTGCTGCGTGGAAGACGAAACTGCTGAACATGTACTATGTTTATGCCCCGGCCTGTGAGGTTTAATATATTTGGTTATACCACACCAACCTAGAACCTACCGATTTAAAAAAAATCTCACTCTATACAACCATGAACTTCGTGAGAAGGGCTGTAATCTCTAGGGGTGAGCCACAATAGACCTACTAAGGGTCGCGGTGGAGGGGCGACCACGCCCCTCTCACATGATATCTAACCTAACCTAACCTACATCATTAAAAATATTGAATTATTTAATTATGCGCAATTGAATATGGGTTTAAAAGTTTTATCCTTATTTATATTTTGTAGTCGTATTGTTAGGTAATGTACCCAAAAAGGAGGAAACAAGGTGGCCAAACTAAAATAAGATAAAACCGTATAAATGTGTGCGATCATACGTTTATTTTACACACCGCCACTCTGTTAAAATTAAATTTTCTTGGTAACGTGCTACATACATGCCAAGCAAACGGAGTATAATTTTTGTTGTACTGGTAGAAAGTTTTTTTTTATTTTTTATGTTTAAATATAATTTATGTTTCTTTTTTTAAATCAAAGTGTTGTTTTCTATTTGATAATTTGACGGGATAATTAAAAACATTAATTGTTAAATGATTTAAAAAATTTAAGTAGGTACGCCTGTGAATGTAATGCTAAACTCTTCTGTGTATCGTATTTTCTGGCTAACTCACAAAGTAGCGAAGGGTTGTTGGTTATCACGTAACCTTTCGTTATTAGCCGGACAATTGGTAAACTCTCAAATTATCTTTCTTTTCGTTTTGGTTAATTCATGTATGCCGACTAATTCGCGAATTAGTTAATTACTCGTATTAACCTGTATAACACAAATACTGTACACACGATATATCTACATATTTATAATTCGCTTAATATCGTGGCACATTTCGACACGATTTTCGATGATGGTCGATTAAAAAAAATTGCAAATTTGACGACTATATTAACAACTAAAACTTTCATCTATTTCTATAGAACAACGATTGGTTAATCTGATAAAAGAATGATGTCAAGGTCGGTTAAAAACTAGGCGATGCCTACCTACTACGATAACCCCGTTAGTTGACTCACAGTTTCTTCATTTCCATTGCATTTCTATTTGATCAATTAAGAGCAAATAGTATTGCATGACTTTGTGCTGCACTGAACAGAAATTGACAATTTTATCATTGAAACTCCTCTGATGTACTATACATTTTTTTGTGTGTATCATTTTTACGTATATTATTGAAAATAATAAAGACTTATATTATTATATTATATTATTATTAATTTATGTTTGCGACAACATGATTCATTTCTTTACGTTTTCTGGCTGTATGAACCGGACTTTCGAACATACATACATATCATACTTAATCTTCGTTTGTAACTCGGTGAATCCACGTGATACAAAGCATGCGGCGATATACGTACATCTCAAAAGCCTCGATCCTTCTCTCAGTAATCGGATCGAGAGTTCAGTAATACACTAAAGATATAGCACTTGACTATGCGCATTCTGAGCTCCAAGCTCAAATCAAGACTGGTGAAAAACTGCTTCATTCTGGTGAAAATTCCACACCTGCAATTTTGAACCAATCAAAATAGGTTATTGACAGATCACCACGGCAACGGAGAAATTTTAGTGAAAATTTTTTTCTCCCAACAGCGAATTATACTGGAAATTTTTTGACGTTTACAATAACAGACCATTTTTGACTTTGATAACACTCTCCTTGTAGTCTTCGGAGTTCTTTTTTCTCTTCGAGAATAAGCGCCAATTTTTCCACAGGTATATCCGCTCTAATGAAATTATACGATTTTTCTGCGCAAAAGTTTGTAAACTGCCTCCATACGCTTGACTTCGATTTCCTGGTATTCAAGAGGGTCAACTGCTCAATCTCCTGGCGAATATTTTCTCTGCTTTCTTGACCGAAGCGAAACATTTTACGTCGTGCCACTTGACAGCTTCAAAAGTAAAATAATAATTTCGAAGTTAGGGTCTCACTTGGTTACAATGGCAACTCAACAATCAAGTCGACCGCACATTTTATGTTTCGCTGGTGACTTGAGGAAGAAAATAATTTGCATTGTTGAGAATCGAAAAATAAATTTTAAAAATATTTGATTTTTCACCACAATTAGGTGTGGAATTTTCGTACCAAATACCACGCGAGGTCAAATTAATATCTGGAAATTTTTTCTCGCTCATGCATATTTTTAGAAAATTTATGGAAATAATTTGACCTCTAGTGGTATTACTAATGAAAATCACCCGCTTCAGGTCGCACAGCGAATTAATTATGGTGCCAAGATATTTGAAGGAAGATAAGTTGATAAGTGCCTTGGAGAAAACGATCAATTTGGTTTTGGAAATGTACCCCTGTCATGCTTTAAGTAATATAAAAAAATTTTACGGGTTGCACTCTGGGAGTGCCGGCAGAAGTGAAAACTTAAGTATTAACGTTGTGCGCCCTGCGCCGCCTAAACGAAACAGCCGGCGCAGGCATACAATTTCGCCGCGCCGTAGAAAGAGAGGGGGATACTCCCTCTCCTACGCCACGCCAGCTGTCTACTCTCCATCCGTCTTACGAATTTTCGATCAGGTCACGTGTCCTGACGCGAGTTTAACATTTTTTACCCATTACAAAAAAAGTGTACAACGCCGCTAAAGAAGTTTTCACTTCAAAAAATATTATTTTGAATCTGAAAAATATTGTCTCCAGATTTCCATAGTTTATGAATAATGCATTATTTTTATTAACGCTTTATTATAAATCATATATTAAACATCAGTACCAGATTTGAATGTTTTCGATTTCTTTCTTCCGCTTTTTGCTTGATCTTTCAATATGGCGCTTTTCTTCCTACCTCGACTTTTTCGTTTTCGGCTACCTCGTTTTCGGTTTTGTCGCTTTTGGCTACGTCGTCTACGGCTTCTGCTTCTATTTTTTCTTCGTCTTCGAGCCTCCGTTATCGGTAAACCAAAACCTAATTCAAACCTTCCCCCGTTCTCTTTGATCAAACCAGCTTTCAGTCCAGTTTTTAATGATTTTTTAACACAAATTGATGCATTTTTTAACGGCTTCTTGCACTGATAAATTATTTGATCCAAAATTTTGTCGGGGGGAGAACCATTAGAGTCATTAAGACACGCTATGGTGTCCATAACATCTGCTAAAAACGACACCTCTCCTTGGACCATTTTAATGCAGCAAAAGCAGAACTTAATCAATAAACTAATGAAAAGCACTTAAATTTTAAATTTAGCTACTAAATTAATTTTTCAAAATGACATAAAAAATGTACTTGAATTTGTCAGTTTGTTGAATAAGGTTGCCAAGTTACCAGTCAAGAAAAGTCGCATTTTATATTGCTCCAGTGAAATACATCCGTCTTACGAATTTTCGATCAGGCCACGTGTCCTGACGCGAGTTTAACATTTTTTACCCATTAAGTACAAAAAAAGTTCACAGCGTGCCATAAGAAGTTATCACTTCAAAAATGCATTCATTTACTAATCTATGTATTTTATAATCGTTCGTAAGGAGCAAACTCCCGTCGTGCGTCGGAGCTGAGACACACACACTTTTTTTGACGTGATAACGTCTTATAAATCGATGAACGCTGGCTGCACGCACGAAAAAGCATGACTCATTGTCACTTTTCGCCTGAGCCGAGCGTGCAAGCGAGAGCGCGGAACAAGCAATAGAGAGGCACGATCGGCCTAAGCGTTCGGCTTCTGACGCATCTATCTCTCTTCCACTCTTCCAGATTGGAGGATCTTAAATATCACACATGTATATAAGTTGTAAATAAATTGTTAATAGCACATTGTTACTTGTAATTAATCTGTATAATTTAAGTAAAAAAATATTTTGAATTAACGAGTGCAAATAAATGTTACTTTAGGTTTTGAAAAAATTGTATTTTCAATTAAATCCTTTGTATTATACAAAATAATGATAATTCAGTGATAATAATTTAATTCGATTCATAAAAGTATGCAATTTTTCATCGATGTTTCGTATAAATTTTAAAGTAACACGGTGTACCTACAAATAGAAGTTAACGGGTCGAAAACAATAAATAAGCCACAAACAAGAAAATGCTAATGATTTGGTCGGACGAATAAATAAATGATATTTAATTGGTCGACTATTATTATTTTTTGTTTCTTATATTTGTATTTCTTTTGCGAACGTTGTTATTAATGATTCGAGAACAATAAGTACGTGAGCATTCCTTAATTATTTCACTGTATGCAGTTCGCGCGGTGTTACAACATAAACCGATACTTATTTGAATAATGTTAATAATTTTTTTTTAATGTACTGGATTCGTAGTAGTATCTTTCGCGGTGCGTACATATATTTATTTAAATAATTTCACTTTGTTATGTAAGTGGATATTTATATCTGTTATATTTTGTCTGCGTTTTTTGTTTTTAAATTAGGTTTTTGTAGGTTACGCAAGCGTTCTATTTTTAAGATTCATTGATAAATTAGTTTGTTGTAATTTTTTTTATACATCCATAAAATTTATTGTGGGAAATAACAATACTGCATGAGATCTCGGCGATTAAATCGTCTGTTGCACGAAGCGTCATATAGTTTTTTAGTATTGTTACGAATCGCGAACAACATCTTAAAGGCCGCACCTGTCCACTTCATCGTTCGAGAGTGTTCTAGCGCATTCTCCAAAATCGATCATTCTTGATTCGTGTGTTCTGGAGATTTGGGGAATGTTCCATGACGATATATATAACACGTATCGGCCGCGGAGGATTAATTGATGACAATTAGTTGATTGTTGAATAGTGAATTGGAAATAAAGAGAAATAGTTATAATTAGTTATTAGTGGAAAATAGATAGTGAGTTTGAATTAAATTGTATTTTGTGAGTTTTAAATAAAAACTGTTGTTTTTAAGTGTGTACCACTTTTAAACAACCCATAGGCGTAACAGTATGTACCCCTAGTTTAATTACGGCACATAATCTACACTCATATAAAATTGAAAAAATGTTTGTATGTATGTATGCATATCCTTCAAAAACTCTCAAACGGCTGGATTGATTCGGATGAAATTTTCAGAAGTTGTTTTATACATACCAGGGGTGGTTTTAGTGAAAAAAAAAACTTGTAAAACGTGTAAAAGGAATGTGAGGGGGATGAAATTTAAAAATTGTTTAAAACGCCGTATCTTTAACGTGAAAATAAAAATGATAAATATACCAAAGAAATGTTGTTGTTTTTCGTTTGTCATTCCAGAATTCATTCATATCTTCAAGATCATAGACAGGGAAACAAATAAATGAGGCGCTGCATATCTTTATGAGTAGCCTGAACGTGTGCTAATTCCTACACTTATTTAAGGGTTTGGCAGTGAATATTGGGTTTGGTAGAAGAAGCATAAAGTCAACTCTCCATAACTCCTCTCACAGATCAGATTTAATGTGCCTGCAAGAAGAACGAGAAATTTTCTTATGTTCAATATACCTCTAGTTTGTACTTGTAACCGATTATAATGTTGCGATTAGCAAATACATTCAACTTATCGATGGATATAGATTGGACAGTTTCATTGAATGTTTTCAAAGGGATCGTTACACAGTACATCAGAAACTTCAAATAATCTCATGTATTAGACTGTGAGCTATACAATTAGTATGTAAATTCGTGACTCCTCAATATTTTTTATTCGTGTAATAAGGCCTTCTAGGCCTGTTTGAATAATAAATAATTAAAAAATAAATTCTATGGAGTTGAGTAGTCTAAGAAGTATAACTAAAGATAGATAAAGTATTGCTTAAATGGTTTGGACAGGTAGAGAGAATGGATAAAATCCTAGACTCTTATTAAGTACACATGAAGGACCACGCAAAAGCGTTAGTGGCGACATCTGTACTTTTTAAGGATTGAATGTAGTTGTTCGAGAAAACCTGCCCTGTACTGATGCGGAGCAATCACTCCGAAACTAGTATACAGGTGGTTTCTTCGAGCAAATAAACTCAATAACCCTTTCTCTTATTTAACAAGCACCTGTGTTGGGGTAGTATACACGGTTATATATCAGATGTAATTCAATGCCTTTCGTTGGCATATAGCCAGAGGAGTATTTTGTTCTTTGATATATAATCGACCCACCTATACCTATATATTAAAAATATGTACGTACATACAGCACTCGTAATTCCCACATCTAATTTTCGCTGTCGGGGTTAATTATACTTTTATAGTTTATTGCAATAATGCAATTTTTGCATATATATATATATATATATATATATATTAGTTTCTCTTTGACTAACAATTATTGGGCATTGAAATTTTGAATTGTTAATCAATTAATACTAAAAAAATATTGGATTAATTACATCACCTTTCTTTTTCTTTCTTCATTCGTATTAGTCAAGTTTATTGCTGTATAAGTAGCAGTAAAAGGAAACTATGTAATTTGTTTAATTGAATGGGCATGATGATTACAATTTTGTTGTTGTTGTGTAAATAGTATTATGGGGCGTCATTATTTGGTTATGATCTATTTGGTATCTTCGTGTTGTAGATTTTCTCGTCAATTAATGCTTGGCGAAACAGTGTGTTAAGCATGTCACGAAGCGGTTATTTTTACGAGTACATATTATTTAGAAAAACCAACTTTTATTTCTTTCATAATATCTTTTCTACATCGCGTATTATAAATAATGCTAATAAGCAAGTGCTTCTTGAGATATAGTAGTGCTAGAAATTAAAAAAGTATGTGCTCTTCATGCATTAACAGTAACACAGCGGCGTAAAGAATTGTGTTGAAGTATTATATTTTTTTTATTTATTAAAAATACTGTTCTTGACTTATTTATGTTACTGTGTGTAATGCCGTTAAATAATTATTATCAACAATGGTGTCTAGTCTTTAACATTCGTATGTATAAAACGTATCGAGAATCACCACAAAATTTAATATATTCCAATTTCTGGCAACCCTTTTCTGTTGGATCACTCTGTAGTTTTATGTTTTGTTAACACCGACGAACGTGAAAAAGCGGTCAGCGAGTAGAAAAATTTTTGTTCCACTTATTAAAAGCAAAGTTTGTTCATATTTTTGTATCAAAAAAAATTTACATGGATATTATAGTAATAAACTTGCGTTTTAATTACATAAGGATAGTTGTTCGAAATAGATTTTTTAATTAATGTCTATTTTAAATTCATTGAGTCACTGCTCCAAGGACGTTGTTAACTAGATCAACTTATAAGTATTATTACTAAATTATACGTTTAAGTAAAATCAGAAAAGCAAAAAATATGTTTAATAGTTTTCTTATATTTTTAAAGTAATCTCTAGTCTAGATGCTATTTTTTGAATTCGTTGTTTTTTATGAATAAAATTATATTTTCATAAAATTAATATTGTTTTGAAAAAAAATGGAGGTGAAGAGTACAAACAACCGACGAGTATGTATGAGAGCACTGATGAAAGTAGAAGAAGCGAAAGATGTGTGTAAGAACCGTAGCAAGTGGAAGGAAGGGAAAAAGGCTATATATACGATTAAAAAAAATAACAAAAAATATACAAAACCATTTACATAGTAAAATATTTAAAAATCGCCAAATTATATTTATAAAAAAAACCAGTGTGGAATATTTTCAAGTATTTTTTTTAATCAAGTTTTTATAATAATTATCAGGGTTTTTTATACTTAATAGTAATTAACTAAAATTTTTCATTCAAAACAAATTTTATAAATAAAATTTCTACTCAAGGACTGTTACTTTTTTTAAAAAATGCAATAAAATATTAAAAAAAAATTAAATAAAATAAATTAAATAAAATTAAAAACAGCCAAATTATTGTTTTTAATTTTTTCCAAACAGTTTATTTTTTCGTTAGAATGAATGAATGAATAAATAGGAGTTAAGGAAGAGATCTAATTTTTTCCATAGGCACTGCACCATTGTCTGCTTTTTGTACCTTTCTAGCTCCTTAGTTTGTTCCCATTTCTTCAATTCTCCTGTTAAGGAGTAGATTTTCATGTACTGCTATTGCCTCAGGTGGTTCACTCCCTTGGTCTTGGATACACCCCAGGTAATGCCTTCACTGGGCGGTGGCTTTGCAGATAATATAAGTGGCTGTTTCCTCCTCCTCATTACATAATCTGCATATTGTTCTGTGTCAGACACGCCTATATTGTGCAGATTTTTCCTGAAAGACCAGTGTCCGGTACAAAGCCCTACAACTATTTTGCTTCCTCTACTTTCATCAGTGCTCTCATACATGCTCGTCTGTTGTTGGTACTCTTGACCTGACCTTTCTTCAAAACAATGTTGATCTGATCGAGATATGATAATATTACCAGAAATACCGTTATGCCCTGGCACCCACGACGAAGTGACCTTGTTATGGTTAGCCAAGATTCGTAGGTTTCTGGCACATTTCCGGACAATTTATATATATATATATATATATATATATATATATATATATATATATATATATATATATATATATATCGCGTTAAAACGTGCGTCGGCGTCTTGCGATTCCTAATCTCCATTCCTCTCTATTCGTCCACATGTCCTCTCTCAGATCTCTCTCTTCCATCTCTTTTTGTATGCCTTCTCTCCAGCTCTTTCGTGGTCTTCCTCTTCTTCTTCTTCCTCTGGGGTTCCACTGTAATATTTTCTTTGGGATTCTGTCTGGTGGCATTCTTTGAACATGCCCGTACCATATCAACTGTTTAGTTCTTATTTCGTCTGTGATGTCGTGCTGTACTCCCATTATTTGTTTTATCCTCTCATTTGTAACTCTTTCTAGTCTTGATTTCCCCGCTGCTCGTCTCCAGTAATCCATTTCTGTGGCTCTAATTTTTCTTTCGATCTTTTCTTTCAAAGGCCATACTTCGCAACCGTACATTATTATGCTCTTCACTATCGTGTCGTAAATTCTTTTTTTGTTGTTGTTACTTATTGTTCTATCCCACAGTACTCCGTTTAACATTGATATTGCTCTTCTTCCTTTCATATTTCTGTCCAATATTGCTTCTTCGAGTGTCCCATCCTTTGATATTCTCATTCCTAAGTAATTGTAAGCTGACGTGTGTTTGATTTTTTGTCCATTTGATAATTGTAAGTCCTGTTGCACTCCCCCAATACACATATATTCCGTTTTTTCTACATTAACCTCTAGTCCCCAAATTTTATATTCTTCTATAAGTTTTCGTGCCATATACTCTGTGTCGTCTATGTCTTGGCCGACTATAATTTGATCGTCTGCGAATGAGAGTGTGTATAATGTTGTGTCCTCATCTAAAGGTATGCCCATGTTTTGGCATTTCCGTTTCCAATTCGCTAGTGCCCGTTCCAAATATATTTTAAATAATGTTGGTGACAAGCAACACCCGGACAATTTTTGAGTCTATTCTCCGTGATGCGAAAGATTTAAGCGACGCTTGACTATTTGATCTACTGAGGATTGTTTTCTTTGTGTATTTTCGTAAGAAAGTTTTTATAAATAATTATTACGCTCTTTTAACTTATGGGTATGGATATGTAGATGCGATTTTTACCGTTTTTTATTTAAATTCGATGCTCTTTTAAGTAAACGATTAAAAAATATAACATCGCATTGGAAGATTCCCAAAAAAAAGTTAAAAACAAAACAATCGTTTAATCAACGCCACCTAGCAATCGTTAAAACTACCGGAATAATATGATGGTATAATTTTTTATTAGGCATTGAATTCTCTTTCAAATGATACTAAGTTTGTTAAAATCCATAAAGCGGAACAAAAGTTATATAACTGTTTTATTAAGTCAGCTTTTCCACTCACCCCTACCAAAATTGAGGAAAAAGTACTGAAGCAAACTTACGTAAAATGATCTGAATATTTCGGATGTTTAAATTTTATGGTACTATTACAGTGCATTTATTGTAGAAAAATGATGTTTTTGCGTTATTATTGCGAGCTACGCCTTCTAGCGGTGAATAATGTGAATAATTTCTTATATGCGAATTTGTAATACAGATTTTTTTCCTAAGTTGTTCGATAAATAGTTCCTGAGATACAGCGGGTTACCTCTCTTAATCAGACACCCGGTACACTTAAAACAAAAATTAAAAAAAAAATTCTTGCTATAGGACTGTTTTACTTTCCTTAAAAATACAATAAGGTATTAAAAAAGAAAAAAAAGTTAATTGTGCCCTTTTAAATTTTAAAATTGTTGAATAGATGGCGTGACAGGGATATTTTATTATTATATTTTTTGTTTTTTTTTTTTGTACACACAATGTGGAATATTTTAAAGGAAGTATTTTAAGTATTTTTTTTCTTAATGAACAAGATTTTAATAAATAATGTGTTTTTAACTTAAAAATTAACATTTAAAACAAATATTAAAAATAAAATTCTTGCTATAGGACTGTTTTACTTTTCTTAAAAATACAATAAAGTATTAGAAATGAAAAAAAAAGTTAAATGTGCACTTTTACATTTTAAAATTGTGGTATAGATGGCGTGACAGGGATATTTTATTATTATATTTTTGCTTTTTTTTGTACACACAATGTGGAATATTTTAAAGGAAATCTTCAAGTATTTTTTTCTTAATGAACATTGTTTTTATAAATAATATGTGTTTTTAACTTAAAAATTAACATTTAAACAAATATTAAATATAAAATTCTTGCTATAGGACTGTTTTACTTTCCTTAAAAAATACAATAAAGTATAAAAAAAGAAAAGAAAAGTTAATTGTGTCCTTTTACATTTTAAAATTGTTGTTGTCGTTTCTTTTTGTACACACAATGTGGAATATTTTAAAGAAAGTCTTCAAGTATTTTTTTCTTAACGAACAATGTTTTTAACTTAAAAATTAGCAATAGTTTTTTTAGTACAATAAAATATTTAAAAAAATGATCAGATAATTATGCACTTTTATTTGTATATTTATTCTTTTTATAGACGGTAGTTTTTTTAACTTGGCAAGGTTTTACTTTCACGTGAAAAAAATAAAAATGAAAACGCTGAACCATCCCGTAAATTATTATTTCATAATTGAGCATTGGTAGAGGTCCGGTTGTCTTAAAAATAAAGAAAAAACGAGATTTGACACCGGACAAGGTTGTGGAAAAAATGCAAGGTTACCGTTTCGAAATTTTCATGATATAAATTTTTTTTTTGTATTTGTAGATCTCGTACATGCTTATACGTGACTTTAATTTCAAGTTTTAGTTCGACCAATTTCGAAATGAGTCAATTCGAAAAACGTTGACCTTTCAAATTCAATTCGGCTGTCCGTAGATCAAAAAACGATAAATTAAAACTTGAGACATTTAAAAAATATATTAAAAAAGTTTTGATTAAATTTGCTGTCAAAATAAATAGCGAAGTTAATAATTATTTTAAAAAAATATACATCATTTTTTATAATTGAATATCATATAAAATAATTTTTTTTAAAATATATTACGTAAACATAATTTATTTCAACCGGTATTATATATTTTACTGACCCCTCTTCAAACAAAACAACGCTTTATTATTCATCAAAAATTAAATTTTATTTAAAAAAAAATTCAAAATAGGCAATATAATTATAAAAATATTTAATTAGTGGCAAAAATTATTTCACTTTAAAAATATAAATTTTTTTTTTATGATGAAAAGTTTTATAAAAATAATTAAAAGTCAACGAAAAATAACTAGTAACCCATAAAAACTTACGCTATCAGGGACAAAGTGTTTATTTTCCATTTTCCTCAAAATAGTATAATGAAGAAAAATCGAAGAATTATTTAGAAAAATCCCCTAATATTCATCCACACACACCACTCTCTTCGCGCTCTTAGCTATCGTCTCTTAAATGGAGACGATCTTGCGACGACCGCAACTAGGTGATTACTGCCAAACTGCAGCATCTCGAGAACATTTTCTTTCAAACATTTTTCTGCAAATCGTCAAACATCGACCGCAATCGCCGGCAATGCAAGACTCGGAAGTTTTTTCGCGGCATTGCCACGACACAAAAAATGTTGATTGCTTGATGAAATCGCTTTGGAATTAACTAAAATATTAATAAGAAAATATTTGTTTAGTATTTTGTGTTATGCATCGTCTCGCCGATATCTTAACTCTTAGCTGACCAACTTTCAGTTCGTTTCCTCTGTGTTACGATTGTCAGTATTAATAGATCACAGGAGATTTTACAGATTGATTAACCTCTCCCAAAAAAACTAATTCCAAAATAGTTTTCTTTTTTAAATAAAAAACCTTTTCTTACTTTTCGGCTATCCATAATGGAGCCACTTAAAACTTTGCCATACATCTTTTTAATATATATCAATGTCAATTTACAAAAAAATATATCAGTGGTCTGGGTGCGACCCGAGAGGTCCCCACGACTATCTTCCCAGTGGAAAGAATGAAAAAGTATCATATGTTTTGTTGTTATAATTATTATTATTATTAAAATTATTATAAAAAACGATTTCAAATTGTTTATAACAAATTATAATTGTCATTAACAATATTCTGTTTACGTCAACTGTATTCTTTCAACCTTTTTCGTATCATTTCATAAGCGGCAGCTATCTTCAATTGTTTATAACAATCAAAATTTTTTATTAATTAATACGATCAATAAACATTTGTTAGTAACAATATTCAATTGTTATAAACAATGCTTGATTATTACTAACAATAATTTTTCACTGTTATAGCGTCTTCAATGCTATTCTCTCAATACTTACTCAAGTTTAAAATTCTCCAATTCCTTTTTTTGTTTTCTAAAACTATCTCTTTTTATGAATTATTGTCATCATATTTTTCATACAAATACTCCTAACATGCAATATTATATATATTATTCAAAAGATCTTAAAAGTCTGTATTAAAAATAGTATAATTTATAAATTGCAAAATTCTGGTAGTAAACCATTTTTTTTATTCTCC
Organism: Agelastica alni; assembly: GCA_950111635.1. NCBI lineage: Eukaryota > Metazoa > Arthropoda > Insecta > Coleoptera > Chrysomelidae > Agelastica > Agelastica alni. Next base: position 39,495,019 of record OX467709.1, read on the forward strand.
ATAAAAAACAGCTCGACTGATTTTGCTTAAACTCTAATTAGTTCTAAGTTGCGTAATTATGCGTCGAATGCAATTGGTCCCACGTCGATATCATTTTTTGTTCTCGAGATAATCGAGACGAAAAATAATTCCGAAAGTTTAACATTTTTTTTGATTCTTCATAAAAAACAGCTCCACTGGCTCATTTAGTCCCTCAAGGAACACCCCCCATTTTAACACTGATTTTGCTGAAAATCTAATCAGTTCTAAGTTGCGTAATTATGCGTCGAATGCAATTGGTCCCACGTCGATGTCATTTTTTGTTCTCGAGATAATCGAGACGAAAAATAGTTCCGAAAGTTTACCATTCTTTTAAATCTCCATAAAAAACAGTTAGAACGATTTTGCTGAAAATCTAATCAGTTCTAAATTGCGTAATTATGCGTCGAATGCAATTGGTCTCACGTCGATATGATTTTTTTTCTCGATATAATCAAGACGAAAAATAATTCCGAACGCACATACGAACATACGTACATAAACACAAACACACAGAGTTCCACTTAAAAACTATTATATTCGACTCTGGGGACCTTGAAATGTGGAGATATGTCAAAATTCGGGATTCGCAAAATCGGACCCATTACTATAACTTCCACTGGGAAGTTAATTATTCCTTAGTGGCTTATTTTCACGATCGAACATAAAATCTTACACACGATATGGCATGAGTTAATGAGTTAGCTCTTTTTACAGATTATCATTTTTGATTTGTTAAATATTCGACAAGGTTTGGCAGTCTGCACCACTCGATTTACTTTTTAAGTATTACTTTTTCATTAAATCACTTTTTTTTCTTAGGTTGCAGCCTGGTGGCTGGTTGGCAGCAAAGCTCGGCAGCGTTTCATTCATTGCGGTCCTTTAAGTATTTCATCACTTTTTCTAAATATTCTTTCCTAAGTCGTCCCTGCCTATTTGTATCTTCTGTTGTTCCTTGCATTATACACTCGGTATATCGGTTTTGAAGTGTTTCGAACCCTTTTGAAAAAATTCAAAGCTTTGAGTCTTCAGCTATTCATCTACCGCCGACATCACTTCGTTATCATCAGCAAAGCGGATTCCACGAAGATGTTTTTTTAATTTTTGGGAATAAATGGTAGTCGCTGTGGGCAAAAATTTCAAATCCTGCATTGTGGAAGAGCTCACCTCGACTCAATTTTCCTCATCTCTTTTCTCTGATCGCTTCGCGTACTTTTGGTATTAAACTCGCATAATATTCACCTGTTATGGTGCGCTCATGCGGTAAATAATTCTCGAAAATAAAACCTGCAAAATTCCAAAAAACTGTAGCCATGATCTTACCAGCTGATGGTATAATTCATGATAAAATTCCTGATGCAAAATTTTTTCAACGCTTCCAACAGAAAACCTACATGTCTCTGCTATAGCATTGACTGTAATTCTTTTGTCATTTAATACCATGTCATGAAATAAATTCACATTTTCTTTGGTCACCACAGTTTTGGGGGCTTCTGTATCTGGTGCATGTTGACAGGACTTTCTTCCCAGCTTAAAATCTCTTGACCAGTTCTTGATTACCTGGTACGAAGGGGCGGAGTCACGCAATACTTCTACCATGACCTTATAAATTTCTTGCGGTGACAACCCCTTTTTGCAGAGGCACTTTATCTCTTATCTCCATTTTGTCAATTTTTCACACCTCAATGAGAAAAAAATTAATATTTAACATACACGAACTGATGCGCTGATGATAATTGACACACGCTAATGTAATAAAATAAGCTGTTGCCTGACACTTTATTTGCATTTGTCATTCAACGCCAATTATGTTAGGAACAACAATTCGTTAACTATCCTCGTACATATTAAAATTGTTAATAGTTTGTTTTGATCATAGTGGCACTAAACTATTACTGTTAACTATTGTTCGATTATTTAGTTGATTGTTTCATGTTGAAGAAACCGCGGCAACGTCGCGGGTTTACCGATGACAACTTGTAATTGCTATTTACTCCGGATCTCGATTTTATCATGCCGGATTGGGTATTTTGTGCATTGGTACACAATATGATGGATAACATTCTCTTATCGAATAATAACAAAGCTGAATATGTATGTGTATAGAATACCTACTTCAGATTACGGTTACTGCAAAATTCCATTTGGGTTACCAGTTGTAAGTTAATTTTTCGGATTTTTTCACACAGTAAGTTGGTGTTCCGATGTCAATGTACAGGACATTTTTTTATCTATCTCCGCTTGTAAACCTAAACCATTGCAGTAAAAAAGCAATTTTCTGGAGTAATTTAAATTTTCATCGAAGGTTTTTGTTAGATAACTTTTTACAAAATTAATATGGTAAGCGTTTACTTATTAACAACGTGTCAAATCGCGGTAATTAAGCACCGTCAGATAAGACTATTTACAACAGGTTTTTAAAATTTCATGATCGTACTTCCGTCAATGATAATTTTGGTGAAGGTCGATCAAAATCGGTTATGCGAATAATAAGAGGATCAGTGTAAAACTTTTTAGGCATACTGAAATTGGGAGTATGTTCGATTTTACATGAATATTTTATTGTAAAAATGAAATGTTTCTTCTTCTTCTTTGTAGGATTGCATCCTGTTTGTCTTCCAACGATTACAACCGTAGTTGAGATGCCGAGCTCCAGCTTTCGTGCCATCGTAATGGGGGTCTTCCAGAAGGTCTTTCCGATACCGGGATTCCCTCTTTTATTTTTGGTAGACTCGTATTATCCATCCTGTCGACATGGTCTCTCCACTCTCTTCTTCTATTGCGGTCCCATCTCACCACCATCTTGAATGTCGCACTGCGTTTTAATGTCATGGCTTCTAATGCGGTCTCGTAAACTGCAGCTTGTCATGCCTTTCAAAGTTCTCATCTCTGCTGTTCTAAAGAGTCGCTTCGTTGTGGTGTTTTCTGCTCTGGTTTCGATAGCGTATGTCACGATCGGTCTTACACAGGTCTTGCATATTCTCGACAGACATGTACTTGTTACAACTGCCACGTCTTTTTCGTTCTCTAAATAGTACTCTGCTAGCGGTTTCTCTACTGGCAAATTATGGCCGAGCTCAGCCGTAGAGGGTAGAAAAAAAATATATAACAGTGAGCTGCGCCACCGACTTAAACGGTATAAGCCGGAAATCCCTAGATCTTATAGGCACTAGCAGAGCTACAAGATAAACAACTATGATTATGGTGAACCAAATAAATAAAATTATAGCAAAAATATGTTGGATACTTTACTCACACAATAGATAATTAAGGTACACAGTTCAATAGCAACATCATAACAAATATAGTCAAAGTTAACAGCTATGGTAAAATTTCCTTGCTAAAACAAACCAAAAATGTAAAATTTACAACTTTATAAAATAACTAGAACAGAAGTAAGAGTAACAGACTTTTACCAAGTTACAGAAAAAGGTAAGACATATAAATTAACTCATTAATAACACTAATTCAAACATTTACATAAAGGCAAAGAAGATTCACTAGTTAACCGTTTACATAAAGATTTTCACTGCCAAAACAATCGAGTTCATTTAAGAATAATTTTACAATGATTGTCCTTTAAAATATCAAGATTGTAGGATATTTAAAAATAAGTAGGAAGAATATATGTTTTTACTTGGACATAAAGAATTATTGAGAAAGTTATTTTAATCCAAGTTTAGCTTTGGCGTATTATCTAATGCAATAAATAGTTTCCAACAATGTACTATACTAATAAACTAAACAGAACATAATAGTGGTGTCAGAATGAGTCACTGCGTTATATATTTAAAAATAAATCACTTATAACCTTTGGGAATACGAATTCACAAAGCACTATATTTATAAACTGAAGCAAGACTTACTCGTGGTGCCGAATGAGACACGGCGTTATATATTTAAAAATAAATCACTGATAACCTTTGGGTATGCGAATTCACATGTACTCCTGTGGCCAACTCCTGTGGCCGGTTAGATTATGGGGCGGCACCAGTTAGCGAACAATGGCTTCCCTAAAATAAATCCCGATAACGGCTATTCAACTCGACACCAACTCCAAAATATCCACAACAAAGGCAAGACAAAATGGTCAAGTTGAAAATCAAATGGTTTTTCTTCAAAATCCAATTAAGATGGCCCAAATACTGCCAGATATGAAAGAAATCCCATAGAGGTACTGCACACGTGCTAATAACACACCGTCCCCAACAACTTTTACCGACACCTGGCCTCCAAGACTCTCAAAACACGACTCACGCTCCTATATCGGAAATCAAGGAAAATGGCGCGGAATAAACGTCAACCCACAATCTTCTCAAATCTGTGCCTCGTTCGTGTGGATATCCAGTCGCATCCACACAGAAATTGCAAACCAAACGATAATCCTATCCCTACAAGTTATGCAACATCATCTACAACGAATGATATATTTGAATTACAGCATAGTGTACTGTATGCAACAAGGAATACGAAACTCACCTGAGACAATTATAATGAACGGTAGAAGGGAGAAAATAGGCACGTGACACAACATATTATATCTGTTCCTGAATGCCTTAATTAAATAGAAGCTTGAAAAAAAGCGTAGTCATATCAACTGGTGTAAGCAAATATTTAATAAACTTGAGGAACTTTCAAATGTGTATACAGGATCAGGTTTTTATTATTAATTTTTAAAACACAAATAATTTGGCAGAACGACAACATAAAGTCTATAAAATACACCGACGGTGAAGGAAAAAGACACATCATTATTATCACGACAATATGGATACAGAGATGTTTGTGAAATGGTTAAAAGAGAAACTATTACCATCGTTACATGAACCATCTGTCATTGTATTAGATAATGCTCCGTACCATTCGGAAATTTTAAATAAGCAAACCAACAAACTCCTGGACGGTACATAAAATAAAAGAATGGTAAACGAACGAAAATATTTCATTTCCACAGTATTGCTTCAAGCCGGTCTTCCGGTCTTCCGTGGTTTCGTTTGTCTGACCATGGCCTCTATTCCAGAAGTTTTTTCGTCCATCTCTGATCTCTGTCGTGCTACATGACCGGCACACCTCCATTTCGACTTTGTGACCTTTTCAATTATGTCTTCTCCCTTTGTTCTTCTACGAATCTCTTCATTTCTTACTCTGTCTTTGAGTGATATTCCCAGCATAGATCTTTCCATCTTTCTTTGTGTGACACTCAATTTCCTTGCTGAAGCCTTAGTGAGCGTTAGGGTTTCTGCCCCATATGTGAGAACCGGTAGGATACACGTGTTAAAAGTCTATGTTTTTAGACTTTTAATTTTGTCCTTAAATATGTGTCTTAATTTGCCGTATGCTGCCCATCCGAGGTTTATGCGCCTTAAAAGTTCACAAGTTTGGTTGTTTGGTTGTCCCTGCTTAGTGTGCGACAAACCGTTGCTTTGAGGAATCGAAGAAGAGTTAGACTTTAGATTTAAATTCGGCCAAAAAAGTTTTGACTATCACGATGATATGAATTCAGATAATTTCCTGAGGTGGATAAGAACACAGTTGGTTCCGAATATAAGACTAAGACCAAACAGCGTTTTGGTTGTGGATAATGCAAGTTATCACAATGAGAGTATTTTTTTATTTTATCACGGGTAAAATTTATATTTTTTTTTATTTACTTTAAATTTTAATACATTTTCTGCTACATAAATATTTGGTAACCGTTACAAAATTGTACCCAATTCGTTTTGGATCGGCTCACGGGAACATGATGTGGACCGTTGAAATGTCTCTTTGAAAATTCAAGTATGATACTGAATAAACATTAAAAATTGTTCGCAGAGTCGCCAATAAAATTGATAAAAATAATGAAAAAGGTCACATCATTCTTTATGACAATGCCAGCGCTCACACAGCATTTTAAACAGACGATTTAAAGAAGGAAAACATTGATGTAATATCTTATTATCCGTCGTATTCATTTCATTTATTGCCTAACGACATTTTGCGATCTCGACTGTCAAAAGAAAAAGCAGGTGAATAGCGATTTTCATCATCTCTAAAATCTTTAAGTCATGTTTTGTAGGATGTTTCGAGATTTGGTTTAAACGCTTGCAAAATCAATGAGATGATTTGCACCATAAACTTTTTTCATAGTTTTTGTTAAAACCCAGAGTGTATTTTGCTCTGTTGGGAAATACAAACGTTATTTCCCTAGTTTTTTGTTATTATAGAGGCTCGTTTAAAATTTCAAATGATAAATAAGGCTTGTTAAAGTTGGTCAAAATGTTATATTGATCAGACATTTTAAACGTCGAAAATTCGACAATATTTAACACACATTCACCTACTTCTTTTTTCAATCACTAAAATCAAGGTTGCTTTTGACATAAGTAATCCGAATAATACCCAGAAATGAAAGTGGAACAGACCAGTCACATTAAATATTCAAATATAAAAAAATTGTAACGGTTTTGTGACAAATTTTAACGCAACCTCCCACATCTTTATAAATGTTTATTGATAATTTTTTGAGACAACAATGAAATTATTGAAATTCTATAAAATCACGAAAAAGATGCAACTGTGTTCAATTTATTGTTGGGACATGAAAATAAATTTTTTCCATGTGCCGAGATGAGGAAATCTCTTGTACACTAGTCTGGACTGCAAGGTGGATTAAACTATACCGCCCAGCTTGCTGACGCAAAATCTTTACATTATTCTAAAATTAAATTCGCTATTACCCAAAGAATATACACCAATCATTAAGCAAGAAGTAGAAAATTAGATCCTAAACAAAAATTTGCAGGCGTATGACAAAAAAATATGTTGGGTTTATTCCTGTATTTCTTAAATACTGTTACGATTTTTTAGTTCTATCTTGGGTTCGGCGATTAAAACTCTCGATCCAATAACAAGACAATATTTATTTCAATACAAAAACTTCTATTTTCATTAACCACTTAGATATTCACTTAGCAATACAACTTTTATAACTCTATATAACTATTTACATTTAATAATTCGTAAACACATAAGCTAATACTGACAATCGTTATAATCGTTTCCCTTTTATATTTCCGATATCACAGTTCCAGATCATTCTACCTGTTTCTCCATTATTCAACGCGGTTCCCCCTTTTTTTATACCTGAACGAATAAACACGAAAAGGGTCCGGTTATCTCTCGAATTTCTATGCTCATTAAATATGCAACCTTGATTCGGTTGTAGCCGCCAGAGACGGATTCAGTAAATTCGTAACAATACTTTGCTGCATTAAACGACAGTTCAGACTCTACATTTGCAGATGTATTAGCGGAAAGTATATGTCAAAGTAACCCATTTCATACCAACCCAAGAATGTGTACTGGAAGGCTGAAATATTTTGTACAGAAGAATATATTGGTAAAAACGATAGACTATACATAATAAGTATAAGTTGATATTAACAAGGTGTTTAGTTTAAATAAAATATTAAATTTGACTCTTTTTGTGAATCTGCACTGCAGTTAATTATTTACATTTTTAAAAGAATTGCTTACTGTCGAATATCTTCACTGATGATTATCTTGTGCACCTCACGATACTTTACTAACCGTTATAATCTTTCGTAAGCCCAATAAAGGAAGTGGAACGAGAAAATATACAAATAATAACCTTACGGAACCCATCATAAATAATACGGAGTAATTTTATCAGACATTTTTTATCATCTATGATTCGTTTATATTATAAAAATAACTTGTAGATGTTTGAGAAATCCATCATTATTAGACGTTTATGTTTTCTGATATTTCTCTGGAATAATAAATCGTGTGAAACTGAAGTGTGACTTCGTTCTTTCATTGAATGTACGAGGGCAGTTTGATAAGTCAGTGACTTTTTGAATATCCCGCGCAGTTACTCCAAATGCAACAGTGCTGCCGTCAACTATAATCTATCAGTGGGCAACTTTCTAATTTTGAGCAAGCTACGTCGTGCAGTTGGTGTTTGATAGCCGTTCAAAGCAGACAACCTCGCGAATTTTTACGAAAATGGAAAAACGTGAATTTCGTGTGCTGATTAAGCATTACTTTTTACGTAAAAAATCCATCACTGAAACTAAGGAAAGACTTGATAAATACTACGGGGACTCGGCACCATCAATTTCAATGGTTAAGAAGTGGTTTACAGAGTTCCGTTGTGGTCGTACCAGCACTAGTGACGCCGAACGTCCAGGTCGCCCAAAAGAAGTGATCACGCCGGAAATCGTCGATAAAATCCATGAAATGATATTGGATGCGTGAGTTGGCTCATGCTGTAGGTGTATCTCAACTGAACGGGTACATCATATTTTACACGAATATTTGGACATGAAAAAACTCTCTGCGAGATGGGTGCCGCGATTGCTCACACTCGACCATAAGCGCAATCGTGTGACCACTTTAAAAAGAGTGTTTAGCGATGTTCAGCCGTAATCCGGACGAATTTTTGCGCCGTTTTGTTACTGTGGATGAAAAACATGGATCCATCACAACACGCCAGAGACTAAGGAACAATCGAAACAGTGGGTTGCTCGGGTTGAACGTGGACCAAAGAAGGTCATGGCCACAGTTTTTTGGGATGTACGCGGTGTCATTCACATCGATTACCTCAAGAAAGGTAAAACGATCACCGGCGAATATTATTCAAAGCTTTTGAACAGATTCGACGTTGATTTGAAGCAAAAACGGCCGCATTTGGCTAAGAAGAAGAAAGTGCTGTTCCATCAAGACAATGCACGTGTGCACACTTGTCTAGTCACGATGGCCAAAATCCACGAATTGGGATACGAACTGCTACCCTATCCAGCATATTCTCCAGATTTAGCCCCCTTCGACTTTTTTCTGTTTCCAAACCTAAAGAAATGGCTGGGCAGTAAGAGATTTGAGTCGAATGAAGAAGTCATTACCGAAACAAACGCGTATTTTGAGAGCTTTGAAAAAACCTATTATTTGGAGGGAATAAAAAATTAGAAAAACGCTGAAATAAATGTATGGAGCTAAAAGGTGATTATGTAGAAAAATAAAATGTTTATTTGCGGAAAAAAATTTGTTTTTTTCAAAAAGTCACTGACTTATCAAACCGCCCTCGTACTATTGGTTTGTTATTTTGGTAAATAAGCCACTTTATAGTGACAATTTCTCGCTGGTATAATCTTCAAAAAGTTGACTCGACAATTTTAAAATTTAAAAGAAAAAAAATGTACCAAAATGTGCTATTATGTGCTACGCAAAAAAAATTTTATTCAAAAAACTTTTATGACTAGGTCTTTTTTATGATGTTTAGTTTAGCACAACATCACTTTATTAAAACCAAACCAATTGTTCTGTAATGTGCTCAAGATGTGTCATTAAAAAAAAATTTACTTGAAAAATTGAATTTTTATTGAGGCATCCTTTTTGTGATGTTTAGTTAGCTCCGCAAAATCACTTTATCAAAACTAAACATGTTGTGCTGTTATGTGTCAATGTGAACAAAAATATTTGAATAAAAAATTTAGATTTTTCGTAAAATGTTAAGTCTTCATAATACTTTTTCTACGCATGGATAAGTGATAGTAATACCAAGCATCGATATGGATGACTTCAGTGGTATAGTTACTCCTGACAAAGTTATGTTAGGCACAGTGAGATCAGCTTTTCTAGAGAAAAGACATGCTTGTGTTTTGTTTGCATTGAATTCTACCAAGTTATTGGATCCCCATTCGAGAATTGTTGCTAAGTCCATATTTATATTGTTAACATTTCTTCCTCGTCCATTTCTGGTTTCACGGGCTGATATAGGGGCCCTGGAAGAGAAAGCGGTATGGAGGGTACTATCATCGGCAAAGCTGTGTACGGGACATGAAGTTGCTTTCAATAGGTCGTTGATGTGAAGTAAAAATAGTGTTGGTGCTAGAATGGATCCTTGCGGAACACCAGCATTTATGAATAGAGTGTCAGATGAAACTCCATCGACCACTACATGGAGAGACCTGTTTGAGAGAAAACTAGCAAGCAGAGAACACAGCTGAGGGGGCAAGCCATAAGATGGAAGCTTGACGAGGAGTCCCTGGTGCCAAACTCGATCGAACGCCTTGGTGATATCTAATGCCACAGCTAAAGTTTCTCCATACTTTTCAATAGATATCTGCCATATATGTGAGACGTATGCGAGCAGGTCACCAGTTGATCTCTGATGGCGGAAGCCATATTGCCTATCATTGATAATTCCTGAGTCTTCCAGATATTTCATGAGCTCGATGTTGATGGCTTTTTCCATGACCTTTGAAATAATAGATAGCAGTGCGTATTATTAGCTATGCTATTTTATCGCATTTTATCTCTATTTTATCTATGCGTAGAAAAAGTATTAATGAACACTTAACATTTTACGAAAAATCTAAATTTTTTTATTCGCATTGGCACATAACAGCGCATTATGTTTAGTTTTAATAAAGTGATTTTGCGAAGCTAACTAAATATCACAAAAAGGATGTCTCAATAAAAATTCAATTTTTCAAGTAAATATTTTTTTGAATGTCATAATAACACATCTTGATGAGCACATTACAGCACAATTGGTTTGGTTGGTGATTTTGTGGATCTAACTAAACAATAAAAAAGGACCTAGTCATAAAAGTTTTACGTTTTTTTAAATATTTTGGCACATTTTTTTTTCTTTTAAATTCCAAAATTTTCGAGTCAACTTTTTGGACATATGAGTATCCATGAATTCCCGTAAATGTGAATAGAACAACATTTTACCGTTATATAATTGGTGTTGGCAGGGAAACAAAAAAATGGGACCCTGCATTACTGCAAAAATAGATAAAGGAGTGTTTAGTTAGTTTGGACACGTAGAGAAAGATTGATGAAACAGATTTATAACGCTAGTGTGAATGGTAAAGGTGAACGTATTTTAATCAGATCCAAATTGTTTTAAAGAAAAAACAGGTCGAGAGTGCCAGCAAGTGACGAGTATATACGAAAGCGCTGATAAGAGTAGAAGAAGCGAAATATGTGTGTAAGAACGGTAGCAAGTGGAATGAAGTGGTCTCTGCCTACCCCTACGCGAAAAAGGCGTGACTATATTTATGTACGTACGAACTGATATACCAGTTGGAAGTTATAGACTTTTATTAATAATGTAGGTGTCTTCTACATATTATGTAAAAATAATCAAAGCATATATTTTTCCTTTGTCACAGACGCTATTTGTAAATGAAGCAAAAGTCGGTATCTGTAGGTATATTTTCAATGATAAATAAATTAAAATCGTATTAAAATAGAAAACATATGGACTTAACTAATTTTATACAGTCGAGAATAAGATCAGAATCGTTTTTTTTATTAATTATTACTTTTAATATGCTACTCGGCAATCTTCCAGACAAGTACCTATTAATATTTTTAAAATGCCTAAAGCGTTCTTTTTTTTTTAAAAAAAGTACATAATTGTCAATTAAAATAAAGATTAATCACCTATAAGGCCAATTATCCTAATATTTATTGTAAAAAATCGTGGCATAATACATATAAATATAATAACAATAATACCACCGATAACTATTATGTTAAATTAATAAACAGGTAAAAAAAATCCTATTTAAAATTGATCATTATTTCATCAATAATGAATAAAGGCTCGGAACCGTCTGTTAATTGGTTAAATGGATATTTTTTTTAGGTCCGGGTAGACGTAGAGACTAACAAAAAAACTATCAACAGGATACTTCTTCTACCATGACGTTATCTATTTGTAATCGGTGCTGTGAATGTTAATTATGTAACCATCTTGGATTAACACCTATTACACGAAAGTTGTACGCACCGTTGTATCTACGACCATTTATTGCTTTACTTAAAAAAATATCCTCTTTGTTAAACTTTGTTTAAAATTTAACAAAACAGTAACGAGAGATGATCATTGCGTACGGTTGGTACACTCAGACGTGTCTAAGCTGGTGTAATAATGACCTCCCTTCATCTCTATCTTGCCATAAGTTCTCCGGCAAGTCTCTTTCTTTCATCTCTTTGTCAATGCCCTCTCTACAGCTTCTTCTTGGTCTTCCTCTTCCTCTCTTCCCTTGGGGTGTCCATGTCAAAATTTGTTTTGGTAACCTATCGTCTGACATTCTTTGTACGTGACCATGCCATATTAACTGTTTTGTTCTTATATCATCAACAATCGTATGTCTGGCACCCATTATATCTCTTATTCTGTCGTTGTATATCCTGTATCTTCTTGATTTACCCGCAGATCTCCTCCAGGAGTCCATCTCAGTTGTTATTAGATTTTTTTCTGTAGACTGTTTTATTTGCAATGTTTCACTACCGTAGGTTATAATGCTTAAAGGATGGTATTATATATTCTTTGTTTATTAGGACGGGCCCGCACTGCGACTATTAGAAGGGGAAGGGATTATAGAAAGGAGATGATTGTGGACCCGCTTTTTGAAAAATTGCAGGTCATAGTTTTCTGGAAAAACTGATTTTGGAAGCATTTGATTATCTTTATCTACTACGCATCCTTACTTTTTTTTTTTTTTATGTTCTGGTTCCCACGAAAAGGGATATCCTGTAATGTTCAGAGAACATCGTGGGAACGAAGGGAAAGAAGGTAGGAGTTGGTGTTCTTCTTAAATTTCTGGAGGTTGTATGCCTCGGGGAACACCTCCCTAGGCAATGAGTTCCAAAGCCTCGCAATTCGTTGGATGAATGAGTCTTTGGAAAGTGATGTTCTGCAGGTCTCCAAAGTGACCACGAAGGGGTGTGAAGACTGAACTTGACGGGTTAATCTCGAAGAGACTGCCAAAGGAGGAACGATTGTTGATATTTCAGAAGAGCATCGCCCATGAAAATATCTATAAAATAGAGACAAATCGCCAACTTTTCTACGGTATTCCAGACAAGTGAGCGAGTTTGTAAGCGAGGCATCACCGACGAGACGAATTGCCCTTTTTTGGACAGAATCCAGTAGCTGAAGGCAAAAATTACGGAAATTGCACATTTACAGTAAAAAAAATTCTGTTTTACCAAGACAATGCGCCATCTCACACCTCAGCGGTTGCCATGGCGAAAATTCACGAATTACGGTTTGAACTGCTTGACCACCCTTCTTGCTCATCAGATCTAGCCGCAAGCAACTTTTTTAAAAAATTTGCTTCAAGTACAGAGATTTTCGTCACATGAGGAGGCCATCACAATTATTTTGTAGAGAAAGACGCCGAGTACTATTTGGACGGGTTAAAGCGATAAGAGCAACTCTGGGAGAAGTGTGTAGGCTTACAAGGAGACAATGTAGAAAAATAAATTTAAACCTTTTGTTGTCAGAAACTTCAGACCACCCTCGTATCATGTCTCGAATAAGAGTAAAGTTTTCGGTATCAATTAATGCGAGCTGCTTCTATTTTTTATCATAAAACAGTAGTTAGAAGAATATCTTTTTTTGTAATAAAAACTTATTACTAAGCGAATTATATTATAACATTTTATACAGTGTCGCGGTAAATTTGGTGGTTAACTATGTCAATGAATCATGATAACAATGACGAAACTTCTTCTAAAGTGCTGCTATGAATGACAAAGGCAGCAAGCATTTGATTTTATATAATTCAATGGGAAAATAATATTTGCACGATAAAATTGATTACTAGCACAGCAAGAATTAAATAACAAATAAAAAGTTATGTCAACTGTAAAATTGAGTTATACAAGGTAGAATTCTTTACTTTCTTTAAAGGCAGAGTCATCATTTATTTGTGGATGAAACCAGTGTATTTAATGAAGTACAATGGTAAAACTGGGCTGAAAAAGAAACTAAATACGAAGAAAAGGGCACGTTGCGACAGTAGTTTTAACTCTCGTTTTAATTATTAACATTGATGTTCTGCTTTAGACATAAATATTGCACTAGGATAATTAGCACTTTGCACTTAAATAACTTGTCTGCTGCAAACCATTAGATAATATACCAGAAAATTAAAGAAACAACAAACACAATTCCCTGTATTTTCTGATGTTATTACTTTTTCACACAAAAAACTTAGTAGTAACATTAAAAAAAAAAAAATCTGGTATTGTTTAGTTCCCGTTTATTCTTCTTCGCCCAGTATGTGGTTGATTTTTCGAATCGACATTTCATTTCTAAATTTTTGCGAACCAATGGCAAGTCTAGGTACGAGAATTTCCAAATACTGTGAAATGTAAAGATGATAATCTGAACTACACCACATGCAAAATGGCTTAAAATCCCGGCTCATCTGGTAATCCGTAATCCTTTACAACATTTATTTTATCCAACAATTACTGACAAGCTTGTCTTAACCCTGATAAACTTGGGTGAAAATTTTTTCCTTAAAACTACCCCTCACGCCAAATTCACTGGTATTTTTTAAATTTACAAAAATGGCTACCACTCATCCCGTGCCAAATAAAGAACAAAATGATTGAATAGTCGCTGCTTGCTTTGACAATTTAGGACTTATGTTTCTGCAACAGGAGAGACACATTCGCATCGTGAATTGCCTGAAAGTATTTGAATCGAAGAACTTTTGACAGAACACAAAATTCTAACGTCTTAATTTTGAATCATTTATTAAACTCACGATTTTAGTACAGAACCCCCAATTAAACTATCATAGTACGACCTTGTTGTTCACCTACTCAAATAAATTAATCTATAAATTTGTATCCAAGGTTATACCAGATATTCCGATGGGCCATTCTTTGCATTCATAACAAATTTCAATTAAATTTTAATAGTAATTATTTCTTAATTATTTTATTATCTTAAAGACCAGTCAGGTTCGTGCGTTGTGACCCCCGGGAGAGGACAAATGTTTCCTATAGTTACGGTAGGGTTTGAGCAAGTAATTACTTTAATGACCGCAGTGAATTTAATTAGATAAAAATCAGTTCCCTTGCCCAAAGCAAAATAATATCTATTAACGGGATGTAATTTAATAAAGAAATTTTAATCAATTTTTTGAGTTGGATACAAAACGCTTTGGTAAAGAACTGGAGCAAATTTTATTCAAAACTTTTAGTTAATTTATTTGTTAAACATTATAGGCTTGATGATGATATACCCGCAGAAACTAGTCAGTTTAAGACCGTAGTAGGTGTTCGCGCTGCGTTTTATATTTGTAAGAATAAGTTAGCGCGAAGCTTTTGGTAAAATGGTTGATTACAGTCCTGTCGCTTTATTTAAAAAAAATAATAATTGTCCGCATTGATAACGGCACAACTTTCGGCAATTTTTCGTCGAGTACCCACTTTATCAAAAAGTACAAAGATTATGATTGACCCAGAGCGCAGTATTCACGTGTTACCTTTTACGTTCTCTTTTCTCTATCCCATCATATCTCAAAGAATAAAAGGACCAATCTCCATCAAGAATCCTTCTTTTACAGGGCTGCTACGGAATGGAATAAGCTTCCAAAATCAGTTCTTCCAGAAAACTATGACCTGCAACTTTTTAAAAAGCGGGTCCACAATCATTTCCTTTCTATAATCCCTCCCTCTTCTAATAGTCGCAGTGCGGGCCGTCCGCGGCCCACACGATAGGTCTACCCTTTTTGCGACTATTTTCAGTAAAAAAAATATCTCAAACTAGCGTCAAGCCGCTGTTTGTTCGCTCATTTGCCTAACGTAATTACCACAAACACTCCTCCATTAAGTTCGCAAAGATATTTCAAGATCAGTCACCGTCGCCAGCTTTAGTCAAATCCAAAAAGGGCATGGGTCATCACTGGAGGCCGAAGCAATCGATTGTGTACACTCAAAAAGAGAATTTAGCTACGGGAATTAAAATTACCTAACATCTGTTTTATGGTAAGCGCATTTTACCTAAAGCCGGCTACATGATTCGGGCATCATATCTCAAACTAGTGTCAAGCCGCTGTTCGTTCGCTCAATTGCCCAGCGTAATTATTACAAACACTTCTCCATTGAGTTCGCAAATATATTTCAAAGACAGACACCGTCACAGGTTTCAGTCAAATCCGAAAAGGGCATGAGTTCTCGCTTGAGGCCGAAGCAAACGATTGCGGTCACTCAGGAAGGGACTTCAGCCACGGGAATTGAAATTGCCTGTTTTATGGTTAGTGCATTTTACCTAAAGCCGGCTACACTCTTTCTAATCGATACATGTAGATTTCAATTCCATATCCATTGCTCTAACCCTCAAATACAGTCCATTTATAAACCGCATTGTTAATTAATATAGGGCCTTACACCCTTGCTAATTATTTAAGAACTTACAGCCTTGCAGCTTACAGAGAGTTTTACATATTTAAAACATCTTCTGTAGTTAAATTTTCAGTCAGTCGCCGTAGAAATACATTGATATCAAACATCTACGATATGCTATGATAATGTATCTTCTATAGTTCCTCTTTTCGCCAGTCAGTTCACGACTGAAATGTTGACAGTAACCATATACGAGAATGTACTACACCATAGTAAATTTCTCCTGCGATACGTAAGCTAAACAGCTTTTCGAGTTGGATAAAAAAGATTTAAAACTGGTGATGGGACTCCTCACTGGACACCGCCCTCTAAGGTATCACCTGAAAAAGATGGGCAAAACAGAGAGTAATATTTGCCGCTACTGCGAGAACTCCGCTGAAACTGCAAAACATTTACTATGCGAATGCCCATAGCTTTTATGCAAGAGGCTCGATTTCCTGGAAGGGGCCTCCTTAATTAAAGCCTTTCGATGTCAGGAACTTAGCCCCCAGGAAATTGATAAACTTTGTACGAACTCTTGGAATCCCGGGCCTGGAATAGATTAAGGGTTATGCACAAAAGATCTGATAGGTCGAAGTGCTTGAGAGGCAGCATAACCTTCACGACCCACCCTACAATCTACAAATTTGTTGCCAGCTGTTGAATAATGTATCAGGATCCAACATATCTAAGGAATCATGTCCATTCATCAACCTTTAAATTAACCTAGTATTACATGGATCTCACAACATTTTACGGTAGAAGAACTGAGTTGGCATTACATTTCCTTATATGTATTAAAGATCTTCTTTAGTTACTTTACTAGCAGTCACTGTAGAAATTCAACGGTATCAAACATCTGTGATATTCTGAGATTATTTCTTCCATAGTAATTAGTCAACACTATCTTTTATAGTTACTTCTTTAGCTAGTCAGTTTACGACTACAAATTTGGGGCATCCAATAAAAATTAGTCTTCCATGATAAATTTAGGTCCCATAACGAATTATGTTCATATTTATCTTTATGACAATATATTTTAAATAGAACAGCTTTAACATTTTTAACCAGTAAATTCTTTTACTAAAGAACATTCTTACCAGTCTTAAATTTGATTTTGGCTAGACTGTTATTATTTTGTAGAATGCCGTTTGTAACTATAAAACTGATTAGTCCTGCGACTAAAAAATAACAATACCAGCATTGTTTTACAATCTAGCGTATTTTTGCAATTATTAAGACCTTGCTTGAAAGGTCAACGTGTAAAATTTCTCACATATTTATTTTTTGTTCCTCCAATTTCGATTTTGTAATAAATATATTATTTTACAATAACCGATCTCGTTATCTGGTTTTTCTATTACAAATTGATTTATTCGCTAGACGGTTAATCAGTGGCAGGTGCTGCAATATCGGTGTTGCAAAATATTTGCAAACGTGTAGATAGATAGACCGATTTGCTGATTTATAATAGATAGGAAATGCAACTGGTAGTCGATGGTTCGACCCGTTTTGATCTATATTTTTACTCATTAATGTCAATCAAAGGTGGATTGTTTTGTATATTTTTTTAGAAAGTAAGGTTAGGTCAATTGGTGAGTGCGTGCAGTATCAATAAGTCTGTATATAAATTATTTAAATTTTACTTCTTTCAAAGAATTTTTATTCTTTACCTAGCGGACCCGGCAGAAGTTGTCCTGCCCTAACGTTGGCTTGCCTGCTTTGTAAATATCACTATCAAACTCGGCGACCCCTAAACTATGAATTCGACACTAATATAGACGTTTTTAATAGTTTTTATATTATATTCCCTTCCCACCCCTTTCGTAGAGGTACTAACAAAATTGGGAATGTCACTATCAAACTAAGCGACCCTAAAAGCTATGAATTTGACACTAATATCGGCATTTTTAATTGTTTTTGTTTCATCCCCTTTCCATCCCTTTTGTATGGGTGTTAACATAATTGTGAATGTACAAACTCGGCATCCCCGCAGATTATAAATTCGACACTAATATCAGCCGTTTTTAATAGCTTATATATTCCATGCCTTTCTGGTGCTAACAGAATTGGGAATGTCATTGTTAAACTCAGAGAACTCAAAAACTATGAATTCGTCACTAATATCGTCCACTTTTGATATTTTTTATATTTTAGCCCCCTCTCACAACTTTCGTGGGGACTTATCGGGATAAAAACCATTCTATCTTTTAAGTTGAAGCAATCAATACACATAAACAAAATTTCATTAAAATATGTCTAGAGGTTTGGAAACACATAAAGGACAAACAAACAAACAGTTTAATTTTTAAATATAAGAATACCCCTGGTGTTGTCAGTAGTAATAATCCAAGGACATTGATAATTGTTAGAAAAATTATTATAGCAGATTTCGAAAGCTTGTTGCTTGGAAACTGACCTACGCCGCGCCATAGGCAGAGGTCTGTTGTCTATAAGCAACAAGCGTGAGAAAGTTGTTATAACATTTTTGAGCATTTATCAGTGTTCGAGGATTATTCGGATAGAAACTTTTTTGCTGATTATGAAAAAAAAAACAAAGCAGAAACAATTTATTTAAATATGCAATTAACAATAGACAATTAAAAAAATTAAATAAAGATCCAGACGTGTTAGTTGGGATTGTTAAGCCCCATAATTTTTATAATCTCTTGCTCTTGTACACCACTTTTAGCCAACCGACTGACCGCGGTCGATCTATTGGAGTGATTGGTAATTTTTTTTCATTGGTTTTTAAACCAATCGCCCCGGCAGACGTTTTTGTACAATTTGGAATAATATTTTTTTCAATAGACTTAATGCCGCTGAACTTTGTTTCTTTTTACATGGATCTGATTGTAGTTTTCGTCGTATAGAATCGCTTGTTGAAATACAACGCTTTTGAATGGGTCAATAATAACTTTCATTTCCTTATAATATTTATCTTGTAGAAGCTTACTTGTTAGATTCCACATGGTTTTGACAGTAGCTTCTTTTAACTCTGTACCATCTTTTCTTCTCATGTTCCCAGCCCAATCCTTTAAAATCGACGCCAATTCTTCCACCGTCCGATTTCCATCTAATTCATACTTTTTAACATTGCAAAAGTCCGCTTTCCATACAAATTTTTTACTGTAAACAGTATTGTTTCGTATATTTGATTCGATAATTTCAGTAATATTCTCATGAGTATTACAACCAAATCGTGACATTTTCAAATATTGAATATTTGAAATGTTAAAATCGAATTAAAACAAAGTGAAAACAGCCCATGGGATCTGTTGGTTTAATCGATTGTGTTCAATCAGATGACCACAAATTAACTGATTTCATTGGATTTTTACTTGAGCAAAAAGTTTTCAAGTAAATTTACTATCAGATTTTAAAAATAGAAAGAAATTTTCCTTTGGAGTTTTTTTTAAATATTCTACAGCATTGGTTTATCCTTAAATGTAGTATAATTTGGAATTTCACCGTTACGAACGTTCCCAAAAAAAATAATATACCGTTAGTGAACGACATTCCTTAAATACAAAATTTTCCCAATGAAGAAACGGTAACCTAAAGCCGGGTTTCCAGTGGAGGAACATTTTGTTGCTAAACGCTTGTTCTTGTTGCCATGAGTAAAAATTTAAGGCAACATACGTAAATTTTTTGAAGCAACTAAAAGTGTCAGTAGTCTTATTGTTTTGTGAGTACGCAACTAGAGCGTTTCCACTGCATGTTGGCAGTAACATACATAGAACAAGATGATGAGCGTTAGCAGTTCCGATTTTCTTCGCCAATTCTGTTCAAGTATCGCGTTTTGCGTTCCTGCATTTATAATTTGTGTGCCTTGAATTCCGTAGAAACTCATAAGTCTATAATTTTCAATTAATTCAACGGTCAACTCATCATAAATAATATTACCTCATTGCACACTGTAACCCTTTGCGACAAGACTGCTTACTTGTTGCATTCTCGACATTTTCACTGCTATATCAAAACGGATTTGTTTAGCCATGTTTCCTGTTTCCCTTTGAAGTAAAAATGGAAGCCAGTGACAATATTCACTATTTGTTGCTGCAACATATGAATTTTAAGAAACTTTTAGGAGTATTTTCGGAAACAAGCAACAACAATACAATAGTTTCTCAATGTTCCTCCAGTGGAAACCTGTCTTAATACAATTTATTGTTTAAGAAAAATACTTATGCCTACACACACAAAAATCCCAACTGGAAAGTTCTTGTGTCCAAATGGGTATGTACAAACTCTAACAAAGATCAGATAAAACCAAGCCCCTCATTTGGTGCAATATTTTTTTTATATTTAGCTGCTGATCTCTATTAAAAAAAGCAAGTCCTCTCACCAAAGTTGAACGGATTGCAAAGAGTCACTTTTTTTATTTATCCATCAAAGACCATTGGCAATTGGCTACTTCTTAATCCATTTTAAAACTGAATGGTTTAATGCGGCACAAAGCTATTGTAGATTGTAGAGGGGGTCGTGAAGGCTATGCAGCCTATCAAGCACCTCGACCTGTCGGATCTTTTGTGCATAACCCTTAATTTATTCGAGGCCCAAGAGTTCATACAAAGTTGATTAATTTTCTGGAAGCTAAGTTCCTGACATCGGAGGGCTTTACGAAGACCCCTTCCAGGAAATTGAGCCTCTTGCATAAAAGAGATGGGCATTCGCATAGTAAATGTTTTGCAGTGTCAGCGGAGTTCTCGAAGTAGCGGCAACTATCACTATCTGTTTTTCCCATCTTTTTCAGGTGATACCTCAGAGGGCAGTGTCCAATGAGGAGTCCCGTCATCAGTTTAAAGTCTTATCCCACTCGAGAAGCTGTTTAGATTTCCTTGACGAAAAGCTCACTAGTTTTTTCGCTTGTCTTTGTACTGGATCTTTATTCCAGTGAGATTTCATTTTATCTGTTTCCCAGCGTCAAACCTCTTGTTTCAAGTGGGCCTTGGAGAGTCCACAGAAGGGTTCTGGGCCAGAAAATTGTGTATTTACCACTTTCTTTGCAAGGCAGTCTGCTTTCTTGTTGCCACTAACTCCTTTATGACCTGTAACCCACATCAAAGTGACCTGGTTGTTTGTTACCAGTTGTCTCAGAGATTGTTTACAGTCCCAAGTCAGCTTAAACTCACAAGTGTATGATTTTAGAGCTTTTAATGCTGTTTGGCTATTTAAAAAACTAAGTTTGGCGTTCACATTGTCTAGGTACCTGAACACAGGGACATACCAGGCAACTGTAAGGCGGACGAGCTAGCAAGAGAGTGCACCACCCTCCCAGCTGTATCTGTCTCATCTCATCAAGGAGTACCGATTGCAAACTGCCGGCTCCTCCTGCACAGCAAAATAGTTCAAAAAGCCAACTTGAGGTGGCAAAATAAACCCACATACACATCAACAAAACAGTTTTAGCCTAAACTAGATCTACGTCGAACTAATGATGTTTTAACTCTATCCAAAGAATCCATTGAAAATGCGACCGCGGCCTTAACAGGACACTGGGCAGGTGGATCCCATGCACGACGCATGGGAATCGCAGAGATACGACACGACTTTTGTAAAAGCTGTCACGATGAGAAAGAGGACAAAACAATGGTACATCTTCTCTGCCCCTGCCCTGCACTAGGCAAAAATATATGATCTCAACTCAGTTAGCATCAAAGACCTTACACTTTTTATTAAAAGTTTCAACCGGTTCTCACGGTAGAGGGAGAAGCACCGATGTCCATCACGGCATCACAACAGGCCAAAAAGGCCTGAGTGGGTTCCCTCTGAACCGCCGTTTTAACCTAACCTAACCCAAGCCCCATATTTGTTGCAATATTTCTTTTATATTTAGCTGCTGATCTCTATTAAAAAAAAGTCCTTTTACCGAAGTCGAAAGGATTAAAAGGGTCATATTTTTTATTTATCCATTAAATTCCATTGGCTATTGGCTACTTCTAAATCCATTATGAAACTAAATGGTTTAATGTGGCATAAAGCTATAGAGCCGCACGTAAAAATTTTGCAGGATTTTTTGCCGCGCAGTCGAGCATAACCTAATCTTATTAGAAATGCTCAAGAGAAGATAGAAGAAGAAAAAAAATAGGTTAATACTGGTAAAGATTACACTAGTCTCGACAAGAAAAGTTTGTTGTAACATCGACAGAAAAATAATTAATTTTTTTCCTGTAAAACTAATCCGTGTCAAAAAAAAAGCCCCACGGGACCGTTTTACGGAAATTCGAGAGTAGATAACTATTATTTACCCATCGCTGACTGTTAACTTTGTTTTTTTTGTCAGATATTAACGTCAAAAATAAAATGAATATAAATAATAAAAACAATTAGACAAAACAGTAATTATCATTCAGTGATTGATCATCTACACGTTCGGCTTTTTATTAATTTCGTTTCCAACGATAACATATAATTTCAGGGTTCGACAAAATTGAGGTAATTAATGTCTAAAGTTTTACGAAATATTGACTTTGTTTTAAAGTTTACAATTTATTTGATGTCATCAGTCACCACGTAGAGACATCATAGACTGCTATTTTAAATGTACATAATTTTGTTTTCGAATATTTTCGCCTTAAAATCGAATCCATCAATGTTGGGTTTGATGGGTGATTTCACTTACCATTTTATCATAATATTAATAAAATACAGATAAAGCATTTGTTTAGGGAAGTTCGGATATAGTGACTAAAAAATAATGGCTGCTAATATATATTATTAAGATGATATTGACATGCCCGCCATATTAAAAATCTAATTATTCTACTCACGCTGTTAATATACATTACTTTACTTTGCAGCAAAATTTTGGGGACAATTTTAATAATTACAGTTAAATGTCGGAAAGTTATTAACTTTTTTCAAATGAAAAAAATAGCTGGGAAATTTTTTTTATTTTGAAAATATTATGATTTTGGTGACTTTCCGACATAATTTACATTAAAAGTAACAAAATATTTCAATTATGTATTACCATAAATTATTTAGTTTTTAAATAAAGTGAAGAACACATAACATTAAATTATCGTCCGCTGCGAAATTGTCGAACGGTGTAATCAACGACAAATGTTCGCAAAAAGTGCCTAATACAATGTAAGAGAAAGTATATGAGAGATATGTCGTCACTTATTTATTGGATGTGTGGGGAGATTTGACAGAGCGGTTAATGGCGGGCGTGAGCAATTTCGTCTTAAGTTATCTCAAAGTACCATAACAATGAATTTAACAACACCAAACTTAATTTACTTTTATCTATTGTACACTGCTCAACAATTGATGGGAATCGCTTGAATGTTTTTATTTATTTTTATTTGACCTATGTTTTAATAATGTGTCAATTTTTCTGTCACAACAAAAGTATATTAAAACGAATTTTGTAAGACAATTTGTTTAACATTGATTTTAGTAAATCAATTAAGGTATTTTTTAGATAGGTACTTTAAAATGGTAAACAGGGTGGTCAACCAAAAACGAAACAGAGCCATAAGCAAGAACCTCGTCAACATTTTAAAAAAACGCTCAGACCCGTCGATTTTTTATTAAAGGGGACACTCTTTTCCGGTATTTTTGACTTCACTACTTTCAACCCCAAACGAGGGTGATAATTACCCCAAAATGCCTTAATGGCATTGGCGGCTGAATAAGATGTCTTATGAAAGCTCTGACAAATCTCTTTACAATAGTTTTTAAATTTTACATTTCCTCCCAATACTTTGAAAAAAATTAGATGTTAAAATTCCAATTATTTTAGTTGCTTACTTATTACTTAATTGATTAAATGTTCAAACTGATGACCGCCCGCTTCCATACAATAATGAAGATTTTGTTCAAAATGTCACGCACATTTCGAAGAATTTCCGGAGTAATTCGACGGCACTCGTTAACGATTCTTTGACGCAAATCTTTCAACGATGCTGGTTGTGTTTTATAGATTTTACTTTTCAGATGTACCGACTAGAAGAAATCGAATGGCGATAAATCTGGCGATCGTGGAAGCCATTCAATGCTGCCTCTTCTTCCAATCTAATGCCGTGGTAAACGTTGGTCTAAATATTGACAAACAATCGCCGCATAATGCCGAGGAGCACCGTCCTGTTTAAAATAAAAATTATCTTCGTCATACTGTGGCTTATTTTCAAATACATTTCGCCAGACAAATTGCCTGATAAACAAATGTAAATATCGAAAAAAAATCCTGGATTATCATATGCCCGAATACTTCATCTAAATGCCTTTCTAATGATGTGCCTCACGTGGTACATTCCCTATTTTAAATTAAGGGGTTGGGGGAGTGGAAGGGAGGGAGTGCACAAATGACAGATATATGTATCGTAAAAATGTGTCCCTTTTACAACTAAAATCGACGTGGTTCAACATTTCCTTAAATTATTATGAAAGCTGCCAAATGTCGGGATGGACTGTTTTCTGTGGACCACTCTGTATACTTTATTTTTATTACAATAATAAGTTAACGCAGAATCAATTCCTAAGAAAGCTGTTATTAATTGTAATTTAAAAAAATATATTGCAATTATATTTCTTTCATGGTCGATAACGTTCTTCGTTATTCATGTGTAATAGCAATTTATTTTAGTAGTGATTATGAACTTTACGAAAATAGAGAAGTTGGTTAACAGAAATTATTTGTACCCACTTACATTGTGGGTAAGAATTTTTGCTGAATAATCTTTTTTTAAATGGTAATGTTTTTTAAACTCGGTTAGGTGCTTTTTTTTAACTTATACAAAATGTCATCCGAGCAGTCAAAGAATTTTTTTATTATAATATTAAATATTTAATTTATTATTAAATTATTTGAAATTACTTCTAAATATTATATGTCATTATGCAGAAGGAGCAGGAACAATAATTTTAGATTCTAAAAATTGTTTTTTTCGGACCCTGTGTAGATATTTTCGTTAAGTCCATTGTTGGGATTATGGATAAAAGTGACGGTGTATTATTTTAGAATGAATGAAGATTTTATTCATTGGAAGGTTTTATTTATCGAAATAGAGTTTTCGGAAAATAAAACCTTTTTCAAGGGTAAAATTGTGTTCACAAAATGTTACTTAAGAAGGAAAACTTTTACTTTCAGAATAAAACATTTCGAATATTATATCTTAAAAAAATGATTTTTGTATAGACGAACTCAATATTTCAACATCCATAGTAACAATTAAATAAACGTATTCTAATTATTTGGATCTTGCTGTCAATATGGTTATTAAAAAAATAATTAAAAGGACTTGACGTCACCTAATTTGACATTATAATGATCTTTATAAAAAAAAATTGTGTGTACTATTAACTTGCGTAAATGAACAATAATTAAATAAAATCATAATTACCAAAAAATGTTCGCGCGTTATTAAATATGCATACAAAGGATATTAATAACTTATGCAAATTTGACTAATAATTATGCAAAAACAAATCGTTCGATTTAAATAAATAAAAATAATGTTTAACATAATAATGCGTACTGTTGAAAGTATGAAATTTTTACAGTTGATGTTTTTTTAGCAAAAGCACGTTTGGATTTTTACTATTCGATCTGTTATTGGCATTTTTTTTACTTTTTAAAACATATTGATGTAATAGAGTTGAAACTTTTTGTGATGTTGGTCTCTGATTTTTGAGCGTTGTTAACTTAACTTTCGTTAGAGGTTGATGCTTTAACCGTTCGTTAGTGTGGTGGAAAAATGTTACATTTAAAGTATTGTGAGGTATGTCATACCCCAAACTTTTTTTTGGTTTGTTTTTGGAAAGATTTATCAAATTAATGTTTTATTTTTAACAAAAAAAATCTATGACAAACAATAACATAAATAATAATTTTTCTAGGCAGCTACAAAGTCAATGCAATTTTTACAAAATAAATATGCGTGCTTCGTACATACGAGGGCAGTTTGATAAGTCAGTGACTTTTTGAATTTCCCGCGTAGTTACTCCAAATGCAACAGTGCTGCCGTCAACTATAATCTATCAGTGGGCAAATTTCTAATTTTGAGCAAGCTACGTCGTGCAGTTGGTGTTTAATAGCCGTTCAAAGCAGACAACCTCGTGAATTTTTACGAAAATGGAAAAAAGTGAATTTCTTGTGCTGATTAAGCATTACTTTTTACGTAAAAAATCCATCACTGCAACTAAGGAAAGACTTGATAAATACTACGGGGACTCGGCACCATCAATTTCAATGGTTAAGAAGTGGTTTACAGAGTTCCGTTGTGGTCGTACCAGCACTAGTGATGCCGAAAGTCCAGGTCGCCCAAAAGAAGTGATCATGCCGGAAATCGTCGATAAAATCCATGAAATGATATTGGATGATCGGAGAATGAAAGTGCGTGAGTTGGCTCATGCTGCAGGTATCTCAACTGAACGGGTACATAATATTTTACACGAATATTTGGACATGAAAAAACTCTCTGCGAGATGGGTGCCGCGATTGCTCACACTCGACCATAAGCGCAATCGTGTGACCACTTCAAAAGAGTGTTTAGCGATGTTCAGCCGTAATCCGGACGAATTTTTGCACCGTTTTGTTACTGTGGATGAAACATGGATCCATCACAACACGCCAGAGACCAAGGAACAATCGAAACAATGGGTTGCTCGGGGTGAACGTGGACCAAAGAAGGCGAAACAGAGTCTGTCAGCCAACAAGGTCATGACCACAGTTTTTTGGGATGTACGCGGTGTCATTCACATCGATTACCTCAAGAAAGGTAAAACGATTACCGGCGAATATTATTCAAAGCTTTTGAACAGATTCGACGTTGATTTGAAGCAAAAACGGCCGCATTTGGCTAAGAAGAAGAAACTGCTGTTACATCAAGACAATGCACGTGTGTACACTTGTCTAGTCACGATGGCCAAAATCCACGAATTGGGATACGAACTTCTACCCCATCCAGCATATTCTCCAGATTTAGCCACCTGCTAAAGAAATGGCTGGGCGGTAAGAGATTTAAGTCGAATGAAACAAACGCGGATTTTGAGAGCTTTGAAAAAACCTATTATTTGGAGGGAATAAAAAAATTAGAAAAACGCTGGACTAAATGTATCGAGCTAAAAGGTGATTATGTAGAAAAATAATATGTTTATTTGCGGAAAAAAATTTGTTTTATTCAAAAAGTCACTGACTTCGTATTACAACGCGACACTTGCCACAAATGTTTTTCTGTCGTTGCTTCTGGGGTATTTCATACACCTGGAGAATATCATTTGCCGTTTATTTTGATTTTGGTGGATTTCGTTGGCCCGAAATTCTGGCGTAATGTCTTCAATTATTCTATCTAAAATACAAATAGCAACAATCAATGGAAGTTTGTTTTTCTCGTACAACTCCTTTTACACCCGGCAAATGAGTAATATTATTTTTATTTCTAGTCCCAACTCACTTATCCGTACTTTGCTTCCTCCATGTAGTGCCGTCTTCCGCGTTTCACATCCGTACATCACAACTGGTCTAATTATTGTTTTGTATATGTTTATTTTTGTACGTCTTGATGTTTGCTTTAGTAGATTATGAGTTGTATAAAGGCATTTGTTTCCGGCTTGTATTCTACAGTTAACTTCTTGTGTCCCGCCAGTGTTTTTTGATAGTGTTGTTCCAAGATATTTAAATTTTTTGACCCGTTATTTCCGGTGGAGTACATATGTTTTGTTTTTTCTTTATTAATCTTGAGCCCCATATTTCCAGCGTGTTTTGTAAAATTGCTGAATGTATTTTTGAAATTTAGTCTGCTGTTTTCAATGATATCCACGTCATCCGCAAAAGCCAGTAGTAGGTTAGGTCCATTTTGATTGATCTTGTCGAGCCACGTGTCCATTGCCACTTCAATTCAGCGACACGTGTCACTATATCCACGACTTTGGTTCTTTGTCGGATTTCTTCGTTCCTTCTTCTGTCTCTAAGACTGATGTTAAGCATCGTCCGTTTCATCGCTCTTTGCATTACCCGTAGCTGATTGGCGGTCTTTTTTGTTAGTGCCTTGTTTCTAGGCTATATGTCGCTACTGGCAATATGCAAGTGTCAAAAACCTTTCTCTTCAGGTTTTTAAATATATACTTCATCTTCCCGAAAGCCATCCAAGTTAGTCTTATTCTTCGTATTATCTCCGTTGTTTGATTTTCCTTGCCTATCCTTATTGTATGTCCCAAATAAATATATTCCTCTACGTTTTCCAGTTTC
The DNA here is from genome assembly GCA_950111635.1 of Agelastica alni. NCBI lineage: Eukaryota > Metazoa > Arthropoda > Insecta > Coleoptera > Chrysomelidae > Agelastica > Agelastica alni. The sequence goes on from OX467709.1 coordinate 39,523,445, forward strand.
ATATCGTCTATATACAAGTGTTCGGTGGTGTTACTGATAATTTTGGAAGATATTCTCCAGCGCTAAGGTAAATATTTTTGGAGATATATGGTATCCCCTTGACGTACTCCCCTATTTATTTTGATTTTATCTGTTTTTAAGTCCTCGTTAATGTTAACATGAATAGTGGCATTTTTGTATATATTGTTACGAATTTTTTAGTTCTGTCTTGGGTTCGGCGACTAAAACTCTCGATCCAATAACAAAACAATGTTTATTTCAATACAATAAATTCTACTTTTATTAACCACTTAGATATTTACTTAGCTATACAACTTTTACAACTCTATATAACTATTCACATTTAATAATTCGTAAACACATATACCGATACTAATTATTGTTATAATCGTTTCCCCTTTTATATTTCCGATATCACAGTTCCATATCATTCTATCTGTTTCTCCATTATTCGATACGGATTCGAAAGGTTGCGCGACTTTCCTAGGCCCCGTCGGCGGCTACAAAGGAAAGCGGTCGAATACAGACCCTTGACGCTGTCGATTTCTCGGTTGCTGACAGGACCGGATTTGTAACAATATTTTTCAATAGGTTTGTATAACGAGAGTCTATTCTCGCATCGTCCATTGCTTGGGTGAATGCGTATATGAGTTTTTTTGAGTGGTTAATATATTTGTTTGTTGCAGTTGTTTTTAATTTTTTATATTCGAATACATCACTACATGATGTCGATATTTTGACGCATTAGATATTACATATTTTAGTGCTAGGTTTCCTCAGAAAAAAATAGGGTATTAAGGTTCCTTGTTCTACAAAAGGTTGAGAAACACTGGCATAGAAGACGTTTATTTTTAATAATTATGTTAGAGCAGGTGATTTGGAGGAAATTGTAAGTTACTGTAATTATAGTAATGTTAAAATCACCCAACAAAATGGACGCCAAAATATATTAAATCTATATATATTTACAAATTTTTATTTATTATTCACTTATAATAATAATGTTACCTTCGATTTTTCGTGATTGCATAATCTACTTATCATCTCGTTATTTCGCATTCATTTCGAAGGTCGATGTGTGAACACATCATTTATAGATTTCATAAAATACGGTAAGAAAAAAATTAGTATTGCACATCAAAGTAACTGAGGATATTAATTATTTGGAAATGGAAAAAAATTGTAAAACACTCGTAATTCCACTGCCACTAATAGAACTACTCCTTTATGGATTTGTTACCTTCAAAAGTTGTAGCGATATTTTCCTATTATGTAGAGTTACTTTTGAGACGTGAGTAATATCTTAAATATTTTTATTTCCCAATAAAAATTAATAATAACTCTCCTTTTCCCCGAAAAGTTATTGATTTTTTTTTGTAAATTGATGGTGTTCACTGGAAGCTAATATGTGACGAAAATGTGCTGTTTCGTAATAAATTATTGAAATATTCCTTCCATAGCACGGTACCAAATTAGTTTCAGCTTTTGAAGGTGTTTCTCGAAGTCTTTTGAAAAATAAAATTATCTTAAATATTTTGGATTGAACATATTTCAAAAGTCCGATAACTTATGCTGCCCCAAGCTGTAGATCAGCTTATTTGATGAATTGAAATTTGATGTTATCCTCCATTATTTAAGTCGAATTTTACTATTTAATCACGCTAGCCCAAATACAGCTTTCCAATTTTTCCACAGATCGCTCAAGACGAACAATTGAGTCGCTCTCATGGTTGTAACTTTAATTTAGAGTTTTACTAACCCATCTGCTAGTTGGCCGTTGTGCCTTTTAGCGACAATCGATAACATCAGTTCTTTTGCTTTTTAGTTTTTTATTAAAATATAATTGAAAATGGCGGCAATATGCACGTACGTAATAGCAAAAAAAATAAAAATAACATAATAACATTCAAGTAATTTCACAGTTAATCGATCATAAATTTCTAATGTCTGGCCCACTAATGGTTACCGTGTGACTGGGACTTCGATGCTATAGAAAAGCATAGACGATTTTTTAGTGAAATTTACGTGCCAATGAATTTTATTCTATCATTTACACGGAAGTCTATTAAGTTTGAGATTCTAAGAATGAAAACAAGCGATTTTAAAAGTACAAAAAACCTTAAAAAGACATATCACGAATTGATAAAACAAAAAGAAATTTTAAAAGTTAAATGACCAAAAATCCAATAGGGACCTATAGTTAAAGGCTAAATAACCATTTACTATTTACAAGTACGAGGGTGGTTTGATAAGTCAGTGATTTTTTTTTTCTTCCGCAAATAAACATTTTATTTTTCTACATTATCACCTTTTAGCTCGATACATTTAGTCCAGCGTTTTTCTAATTTTTTTATTCCCTTCAAATAATAGGTTTTTTCAAAGCTCTCAAAATCCGCGTTTGTTTCATTCGACTTAAATCTCTTACCGCCCAGCCATTTCTTTAGCAGGTGGCTAAATCTGGAGAATATGCTGGATGGGGTAGCAGTTCGTATCCCAATTCGTGGATTTTGGTCATCGTGACTAGACAAGTGTGCACACGTGCATTGTCTTGATGGAACAGCACTTTCTTCTTCTTAGCCAAATGCGGCCGTTTTTGCTTCAAATCAACGTTGAATCTGTTCAAAAGCTTTGAATAATATTCGCCGGTGATCGTTTTACCTTTCTTGAGGTAATCGATGTGAATGACACCGCGTATATCCCAAAAAACTGTGGCCATGACCTTGTTGGCTGACAGACTCTGTTTCGCCTTCTTTGGTCCACGTTCACCCCGAGCAACCCACTGTTTCGATTGTTCCTTGATCTCTGGCGTGTTGTGATGGATCCATGTTTCATCCACAGTAACAAAACGGCGCAAAAATTCGTCCGGATTACGGCTGAACATCGCTAAACACTCTTTTGAAGTGGTCACACGATTGCGCTTATGGTCGAGTGTGAGCAATCGCGGCACCCATCTCGCTGAGAGTTTTTTCATGTCCAAATATTCGTGTTAAATATGATGTACCCGTTCAGTTGAGATACCTGCAGCATGAGCCAACTCACGCACTTTCATTCTCCGATCATCCAATATCATTTCATGGATTTTATCGACGATTTCCTGCGTGATCACTTCTTTTGGGCGACCTGGACGTTTGGCGTCACTAGTGCTGGTACGACCACAACGGAACTCTGTAAACCACTTCTTATCCATTGAAATTGATGGTGCCGAGTCCCCGTAGTATTTATCAAGTCTTTCCTTAATTTCAGTGATGGATTTTTTACGTAAAAAGTAATGCTTAATCAGCACACGAAATTCACTTTTTTCCATTTTCGTAAAAATTCACGAGATTGTCTGCTTTGAACGGCTATCAAACACCAACGTAGCTTGCTCAAAATTAGAAAGTTGCCCACTGATAGATTATAGTTGACGGCAGCACTGTTGCATTTGGAGTAACTGCGCGGGAAATTCAAAAAGTCACTGACTTATCAAACTGCCCTCGTATTTAAACAATTTTCCAGTTCTATTTTATATCGTTAAGCCAGGTTCTGGAATATTTTCAGCATGATCTTCAATATCGTATTGGCAGGCACATATATTTAAGGAGTTTAAACACTTTTTCCCTACATATAGATGAATTATTATTGTTAGGTACCACTTTCGGTTAAATCAGTCAGAGTAAAATAAAACGTCAAAAAAACACGACGGTTGCCGAATAACTCTGCTTGACAATAAATAAAAAAGTTCGCTTGTATATTCCTAAGCGGGAATATGTAATCATGTTAACGAAGTAAAGGTGTGGTTGGTTGGTAACCAATTCGGTTTAAATCGGCATTTTACATCCGCTTCGTTGGAAATAAAGGGGGCCATTTGACAAGTCTCTTTTTTTAATAAATCGTCTCTACCACAAATATCCCATGAGTTCTATAAAATAATTGGCTCACTATTTACAAAGCTCAAGTTAGGGAATTACAATTGGAAAGTAAAAATGAGTGATGACCCGACTGAATATCTATTTTTTTATGTTTTGTTTGATGACAGTGGTCCAACTGTTTGTTTATTATGCACCTTTATTTAACCTGTATGTTTGTAACTAACCCTTTGGACTCGATTTTGCCCTACTTTAAGCGATCATATTTAATTTAAACTTTGCACACTTGTCAAAGACCGACCACAATGCAATAATTCGATCAAAATATCCGATTATCCTGATTAGTTTTGCAAGGATTCATAAATTTATTCAGGAATTCATCGGTGGTTCAGTGGTAGAATGCTCGCCTGCCACGCGGGCAGCCCGGGTTCGCTTCCCGGTCGATGCATTATTTTTGTGCTTTTACCATTTAATACATAATTAGAAATTTAGAGTTTAATTAAAGTAAAAAATAATTCTTAACATAAGAATAAAATTACTGACGAGAAAATTAATGTCACTGCTCTAAAAGCGTGGGGTGCTTTGTATGACATTTTTAAACTAACTGCGTTTCGGAATGAAAGCACCCCACGCTTTTAGAACAGTAATTTTATTTTTATGTTAAGAATTATTTTTTACTTTTTAGTTTGATTAACTCTAAAAGCGTGTTTTTTAGTTTTTTTTAAACTATAATTTATTTTACCACATATTTTTTGTTGATGTCTTCTATTTTAGACAATTTATCCAATAAAACCTAGAAAGAGTTATTATATCTCAATATTTTTGTTTGCATATTTACATTCTTTTTCACATACTTTGGATAAATGTAACTAAAAGGATTTTTATTAATTAAGAATTTTAATAGAACAAGCCATAACTTATCGAGATAGATTAATCATGAAGACTATTAAAATTTGTCTTGTTTATAATTTTTTATAATGAAATTATTGAGATTGCCAAGTCTATGGAGGTACATAATTATACTGTTAAGATAATTCGTCTTGGGTTTGTTAATTTAAAACACTCAATACAATGTATTCCGGTCTTTCTATATGTAATATAATAAACACTCATTTAAATATCACTTAGATATTCGCTTTACAAACCTCTGTGTTTACAAAACTTCTTTCGTGGTACCGAGATCTTAAGTAGGTACCAAACAATCCTTCCAGTAGGAACGTTTTCATTTTAGAAATTATCACGAACATTCTAATATCATCGCAGATCTCTTGCCGCGGCTATAAATCATCCGCTAATATGTCAGGCGTTTGATGCTACTGAAAAGCCACAAATCATACAGTTTCTCTATGGCAACTCGCTGCGTTGCGGTCAAATAATGGTTCCAGAGGCGTACTCGCTGACCACAATCCGTAACAATACGTTCGTAATATTTTATCAGGAACGATTTACTGAAATCAGAATGCTTCATTATCTTCTCGTACTTCGAAATATCAGATTATGGCAAAGTTTATTCAAATAATTATTATTTTTTTAATTGGATGTTGATAATTTTTTTTTTTCAGGTAAGCGAAATATTTTTATTTGTGAAAGATAGTTGGTAAGTACAAATAGAATTTAGATTTTTAATAATTACCTAAGTTAATTAAAAATAGTTTTTTTTAAATAATACCATACAAAACAATACAATTTTAAATTATTAACAGACTCCCCTGTGAAGTATCTGATGAATCATGTTAGCTTAGGGGGTTGTTATTGATAGAACTGTCAGATGATTTGTCAAACAAGTACCAATGTACAAAGTTGATTAAGGGTTCATATCTCGAGAATAATCTTTACATGGTGTCAGAAGTGAACTGATTCGTAATAATCGTTGATTTAAGAGATAAAGTTATCAATATGGAATCAATTTTTCGCCCACCGAAACATCTCATGTTTGAAGTGAATTGCTTGTTATTGATAGAACTGTCAGATGATTTGTCAAACAAGTACCAATGTACAAAGTTGAATAAAGGTTCATATCTCGAGAATAATCTTTACATCCCCAGACTACTGCGCTCTTAAAAATTAATTTAAAAACTTCGTATAAGTTACTTTGACCAAACCTCTCAAAAGGTATTTGGTATGTAAGAATCAGCAGCCAACGTGTTGAATAAAAATTCCACCTTGCTAATTCATCGTTATCAGGATCTATTTCGTTATTATACATTTTTTTTAAATTAAGGGATATTAGTGCCACCCTTTTACCACAACCAAAATATTGTAAAAACTCTCCCCGTGATTGGTCAGTTGTAATAACTTTAAAATGGAGTGAGATGATAAACATTTATTTTTTACCAAAGAATTTATGCTGCATGTGTTCTAATGATTTAAAGAAAATTAACAAAAACTGTCAGTTGTTACAATGGTTGTTGCTAAAATTTCGCTCTATAGAAATAATCATAAATATAAAAATTATGGTTAAAAAAAAACCCGCTTTTAGAGTTAATTAGAGTAAAAAATAATTCCCAACATAAGAAGAAAGTTACTGACGAGAAAATTGATGTCACTGTTTTAAAAGCGTGGGGTGCTTAGTATGACATTTTTAAACCAACTCTTTTAGAACAATGACATTAATTTTCTCGTCAGTAATTTTATTCTTATGTTAAGAATTATTTTTTACTTTTTAGTTTGATTAAATCTAAAAGCGTGTTTTTTGATTTTTTTGAACTATAATTTATTCTACCACATATTTTTTGTCATTGTCTTGTATTTAAGACAATTTAACCAATAAAAACTATTTATTTACCATTAAAACCTGTTTATTTATTAATAAAACCTGTTTATTTTCTAGATAAACTACTGTAGTTCTTTTTGCATTTGTTAATATTACTTTTTCTTGAAATCTTGATTTTGCAGTCTGGTCAGTCTAGGGCTGAGCGACTCCTTTATTTATGGCTTGAGCAATTGTAGATATATCCGGGAATGATGTTCGTTGTTATCCAACATGCAGTAACTGTCTTTAGTGCTGCCAAGAGAGATTCTTTCATTTTATTTATTTATCACATTAAAAAGGACTACCAACCTAATGGTGTATTCTAGTTTCAGTGTACTAAGCTGGTATTAAATATCTGAGATTTAACCCGATTTTTCTGTTTTTAAAATCTATGTTTACTTCAGCAGGATTTGAACATTTTATATCTAGTTACCAAAATTAAATAATAATAAATTATTAATTTATTTTCACCTTTGACTGAACCTATCCTAAACGTAGACGACAGCACAAGTGTTTCGTCGATATTATTATTTAAATAATAAATAGATAAGCGGTAAATATATTAATACATATGATTATTTTGTTATCCGCATATTTTTTCCTGTATTTTAAATACTTGTACGCATAGTCTGGAGTCCAGCGCTGTGCTGCATAAATTCGCTTGCATTGTTATTTTACTAATGTGTGTTAAAAGAAGACTCACATCCTTGTACCGAGGTCCTTTTACTACAGTTAATTTTTTTTTGTTTTACAAAGCCTGCATTTTTGTAGACTGAAAAATGAAAGAATGAAGCAGCATCACAAAATCAGATTATACAACATGTCGAACAATGAATATATGTGATTTGTTTACGAGGGATGTCTTAAATTTTACGAAAGAGAGAGTCGCCAAGTCGATTTCTACATAAAACCATGCAACAAAACGTTTAATGCCGTGTGGAATTTATTTTTTGTTTGCTAGAAATAATCGTTCTTTAAAAAAAATAGACTGGTTCAGGGGACCCAGGACATTGATACAAAATTTCTCTAAATTATAAATATTTGTAATTAATTATGAATGGCAATAAATTTTAGTGTTAAAGTAGTAAAAAAGTATGCTTTATTTGTATTTTTTTAAAAATTTCTTTTAAAATTTTTCTTCGTCTATATTCACGCTTTTTTCAGCTTTTGACATTTTAATTTTTTTTCCGTTTCATCTACTGATGTTTTAGACATTTTATTTCTATTTTTTATTACCATAAACAAAATGTACGTTTATAGTAACTGACTTATACATACATACATAAAGTCACGCCTTTTTCCCATAGGGGTAGACAGAGACCACTTCCGCTACGGTTCTTACGCACGTCTTTTGCTTCCACTACTTTCATCAGTGCTTTCATACATGCTCGTCGGTTGTTGGTACTCTTGACCTGGCCTTTCTTAAACCAACAATGTTGATCTGATCGAAATATGTTCTCCGAGGTCGACCTCTACCGACTTGTCCTTTCACACTCGCCTTATAAATTTGTTTCGTCAATCTTCCTTTATCCATCCTTTCTACGTGTCCAAACCTTCTAAGCATTCCTTTATCTATCTTTGTAACCACATCTTCTTTTACACCACAGCGTTCTCTTATCTCACTATTCTTTACTTTATCCTACCGAGTCACTCCGGCTATAGTTCTCAGACTACTCATCTCCGCAGCATTAATCCTATTTCCATGCTTCTTTTGCCAAATCCAACATTTACTACCATACATAAGTGTAGGAACCAGCACACCTCTATGCACCGCCAGACGTGCCTTTTTTGACACTTTCTGGCTATTCATAAAGCTATGCAGTGCCCCATTCATTTGTTTTCCTGCCGACACCCTTTGCTCAATGTCACTGTTATACTTTCCATCTCTAGTAAACTTCGAACTCAAGTACACAAATTCATTTACTTGTTTCACTTTTTCTTCCTCAATCGAAACTCCACAGTTTGTCATGCTTTCTTCTCTTTCAAAAACCATTACTTTCGTTTTGCTCACATTTATTTTTATCCCTTTGATTTTCAGGGCATCATGTATAACATTTTCCTTCTCATTGCAACTCCTCTTCAGATAATGCTAATATGACTTGATCATCGGCGTAAAGAAGGCATTTGACGATCAAATCATTCATTTTTAGTTCATACGCACTCTCTTTTATATCTATTAAACAATTGTGTGGCGAAGCCCCACATCCCTGTCTTACACCTTTTTCGATGTTAAACCAGTCCGTGCAAGCTCCGTTTATCCTGACACAAGCAGTGGAATCCTCGTAAAGTGATTTCAGTGCTCGTATTAAACTACCACTCACCCCATACATAGACAATGTAGACCACAATTCACTCCTCGCCACTCTGTCATAGGCCTTTTCCAAGTCTATAAAAGCGCAATGGACCTTCTGACTTCTAGCCAAGAATTTTTCGACTATACCTCGTAATGAAAAGACCTGATCCACTGACTTATTCTCAAACTAATAAGCGCGCCTGAAGGATCACTGCAATACACTACGTATATACACTCAAATAAATAAGCGTTCGCGAAGTAGAGAATGATGCATACACTATATTGGTATAGTTATACTACACTGGCGTATTCTTAAATGAATAAACGAATAAGCGCGTGTTGTGGTATATATACATACACTATATAGGTGTAGGTATACTACACTGGCTTATTCTTAAACAAATAAGTATTCTACATGTTTGTAGTGGAAGACATTGCGCGCAAAGCATTGTACATGGAGAAGTGAAAAGTCGAAGAAGAAGAAAAAGAACGGAGGAGGGCGAGAGAACGATGTATTCTATACGCCTATACTGAAAAAGAGTGCGCATGTAGCATTGTATATGGAGTAGTGTGGAGAAGATGAAGTAGAAGAGGAAAAAGAACGGATTGAGAGCAAAGGAGAAACGGCACGCATTCTCGTAAGATTCCAAAGTAATGACGTCACATTTTTGCCGATTTACACTCTGTATTTCTTTTTCGAGCGGTGCGCGTTAAGAAGTTTCACTTCAAAACTGTGCCAAACAAACGACAACGCAAGTTCTCTTACATCATCTTGCTGAATTATTATCCATACAGTCCCGACATTTGTCTTAAGGCTCAAAAATACATAATACTGCTGGGTGAACGATTGCAGTCGTCACAAGAAGCTTTCGATGCTTTTTAACATATTTTTATTATCGCTGTTGAATGTCTAAAGGCCATTAAATCAAAAATTCGTACAACCTATTAACCTGAATTATTAGGTCATCAATCCTACGATGGTTGTCCAGTATTCGGACTTAATTAAATACACTTTTTTTGTGGACCACATTTTACAAAAACGATGTTTAAGTACACAAAGTAGTCTGTATGACCCATAAGGATTTACTTCGGATCTTAGAGGTCCACGTCATTAATAACAAAAATTGGTAATGCAAAAGGTGTAAATGGGGGTCCACGAGAGTACCCACACATAATTTGAAACAAATGAATGGGGCACTGCATAGCTTTATGAACTGCCAGAAAGCGTCAAAAAAGGCACGCCTGGCTGTGCATAGAGGAGTGCTGGTTCCTACACTTATGTGTGGTAGTGAATGTTGGGTTTGGCAGAAGCAGCATAAAAATAGGATTAATGATGCGGAGATGAGTAGTCTGAGAAGTATAGCCGGAGTGACTCGGTTGGATAAAGTGAAGAATAGTGATATAAGGGAACGCTGTGGTGTAAAAGAAGATGTTGTTACAAAGATTAATAAAGGAATGCTTAGATGGTTTAGATACGTAGAAAGTATGGATGAAGGAAGATTGACAAAACAAATTTATAAGGCGAGTGTGAATGGACAAGTCGGTAGAGGTCGACTTCGGCGAAAACCGAACCATAAACCACGACAACCACCTAATTTAACAACTACATAACAAGCGGTCTGACGTGAGAAGACCAGGAGTCTTAATTCAATAACCCTACATCAAAGAAATAATCGATAAGGAAAAACACCGAAACCTACTTACTTTACACATTTACTTAATACTCTGTATAAAGTATATTGTAAATATAAAAGTCTCGGAAAAAGAAGAACCTTTGGCATGTACTTGGTATGACGGTCGGCGTTCTTCACTAGCTCATTTACCTTGAAAATATTGTTGCAGGGCATGTACTTAACCGCCAAAGTTGGTAACATTATTTTTAACAGCATTTACTTCACAACTCGACTTTTCTCTTAAGATAAAACTGGAACGATTAATATTGTTATTTTAATAAATAAGTTTAAAAATAGTGTTTGAAACATTTGTGCGTTATCGAAAAAAAAACATGGTTATACAAGAAATTTTTGTTTAAGGAAAATATAGCGGGTTGATAAAAATGCAAATATGGTATAACGTTATTGGGAAAATAACTTAATATAAATTGAGAAATGCAATGGATTCAAGCTAATGAAATTTTATTTTACTTAGTCGAGCTCTAGGAAGGTGGACACAATCTTTACTACACTTATGTATGGTAGTGAATGTTGGGTTTGGCAGATGAAGCATGAAAATAGGATTAATGCTGCGGAGATGAGTAGTGTGAGAAGTATAGCCGGAGTGACTCGGTTGGATAAAGTAAAGAATAGTGAGATAAGAGAACGATGTGGTGTAAAAGATAGATAAATAAATGCTTGGATGGTTTGGACACGTAGAAAGGATAGACGAAGGAATATTGACGAAACAAATTTATAAGGCGAGTGTGAATGGACAAGTCGGTAGAGGTCGACCTCAGCGAACATATCTCGATCAGATCAAAATTGTTTTAAGAAAGGCCAGGTCAAGAGTAGCAACAACCGACGAGCATGCATGAGAGCACTGATGAAAGTAGAGGAGGCAAAGGATGTGTGTAAGAACCGTAGCAAGTGGAAGGAAGTGGTCTCTGTCTCGGGAAAAAAGCGTGACTATATGTATGGATGTTTAGCCACGGGTGGCAATTGGAGACCTACGATGTTACTAAAATGTTTTCAGAAAGAAATCCTTTTTTTGGAAAAAATGAAGTTTAGTTTTGTGAGGATAGAAACTTCTAAAGCGAATGTCCAAGTGATTTTTAAATAAGTGTTTATTGTATTACATATGAAAAGATTAGAATAAATTGTTCAGTTTTTTGTACTGAGTGTTTTAAATTAACGAACCAAAGACGAACTATCGTAATATGTTAATAGTGCCTGACACTGACCCAATTAAGATGCAGCCTGATGATTACATGGTATGGGTCATGCCTGGTCAAATATAATCCATCATTGAATTAAATTGAGGGTAAAACAAATTTTAAGGAAATATCAAAAGCCATCAAAATTTGTGTTTTTCAATGTTAATCAGAAATTTGTTTTAGTTTTCCTTCAGTTCATTGGTGATAACCCTTTAAAAAAAACTATTGAGCGTTTTAATTTAAGGGGTAAAGTATTTAAAACCAATATGGTTTTTTTGCAATCTGCAATTCTAGAAATAAAAATGTACTTTTTTGGCATGTTATTCGTAATCAACGACCCCGAAAACCCGCTAGTAAAATTTTTTAGACACCAATATCGTTTTTGTACACGTGAAAACGAATTCAATTAACTGCCTTTATTCGACCTAGCCAGTAAAAAAATGTATACCTCAATAGGTTAAGACAAATGCTCAATGATAAAATATATTTTATAACTTAACAAGAAAAAATCGTAGTTGACCGCTTAATAGCTTATTTTAAAGGGTGAGAGTAGTTTTAATTGATGCTACTAGAAAAAAATCTCGTGCGTCCTCTGCATAACTTCAAACATCTCAGATGTTTGTTTATTTTTATAAAAATAGTCGCAAAAAGGGTAGACCGCACTGCGACTATTAAAAGGGGAAGGGATTATAGAAAGGAAATGATTGTGGAAGTTTTAAAAAGTTGCAGGTCATAGTTCTCTGGAAAAACTGATTTTGGAAGCTTATTCCATTCCGTAGCAGCCCTGTAAAAAAAGGATTCTTGATGAAGATTGGTCCTTGTAGTGTCAATCTTGAGAGTAAATGGATGAGACTGATCAGCGTGCCGAGTTCTTCGGCCGAATGTGGCCAATGGTGGTACAAGAGTTTTTATTTCTCTGGAGCATCTGCCATGGAAATATCTGTAGAGCAATGACTGGTCTGCAACTCTTCTTCTATGTTCTAGAGGGTGAAGGGTATCTGTGAGAGTTGAGCTGTTTATCAAACGAATGGATCTTTTTTGAATGGAATCTAGAAAACGAAGAGAATGCCTTGGTGCTGAACCCCAAATGTGCGAGCAATACTCCAGTAGAGGTCCGATTTGAGCCTTGTACGTCGTCAAAAGTTGATCAGGAGTAAAAAACTTTCTAGCTTTCCACAGAAAACCTAGCCTCTGGCTTGCCGACTTTGCGATGTTAGCAATATGGTCATGCCAAGACATATTATTGGACACCGTGACTCCCAAAATCGAGATGGAGGGACTTAGTTCAAGGGTATTTCCGGACATTGTGATGGGATGATTTGAGGAATTCACTTTCTTGGGAAAACGTGGCACTTTGTGTTTTTTGGGCGTTGAACTGAACAAGATTGTTGGTTCCCCACTCGACGATTGCTTCAAGATCTCTATTGATGGAATCAAGCTGTTCCTGCCTGAGTCTATTTGTATCATTCACCGAAAGTGATAGATAGGATGAGAAAGTTGAGACAAGTGTGCTATCGTCTGCGAAACTGTAAATGGGGTTCGTGGTGGTTTTCAAGAGGTCGTTGATGTGTAAAAGAAATAAAGTGGGGGACAGGATGGAAATTCCTGACGTGATGGCCCAGTTCTGACCTCGAATTGTACGCATTAAATTATTTTAAAAATGACCCCCAGCTGCCTAACAACAAACAAGACCCCATTTTTTGTAGACCTGTGCAATTATTTTCTTTAAATTCCCCACTAAACAAACTTTTACGGAATTTCCGCATTTAAAACGTGAAAGAACTCATTACAAACTACAATATTGTATATTTGAACCTACACCACTTCGACGACAAGTTTATTACGATATAACACCGTAATTATTTGTTTAAATTTCAATTAATAAATTATTAAAACAAATCGCGCCGATCAATCTAAACTTTAAAATGAACGTATGTATCGTGTGTCGATTTCAAGTAACATTTTGATTGATATCGGTTAAAACATTGTACTTACTAATTGTAGCGTTTGATATATTTTCTTCCGGTGTACTTAGAACTGACATATCCTTTCTATAAATTTAAATAAATGCATTACTAATCATTTTGTATTTATTTTAAAATCAGCAGCGCTACCTACCTACAGTGAAAAAACACCAAACTTCCCGTCAAAAAAGTTTAAGCCACATCCTAACCACAATAAGCTTAAATCAATGTATAAGCAACAAACTGAATTCATGAAGCCAAAAAAAGCAATATTTTCCGTGAAAAAAGATAGTCAAGTCTTCTTTCTTTCGAAATGAAATATTTTAGCTCTCGTATTTATTTTTTGTAATACCTTTAAATAACGACCATCCCGGGGAATCATGCACCGACCTAAGGAGTTGGTCGTTTAAAAAAAAAAACTAGGAAAATTAAGACATATAACGTGCATTTTATAATCTTTATATATTAACAATTTTAATGACATAATGAAATTATTAATTTCCTTAAAAAACACTAAAAACTAAAGACCCAGCAAGATACATTTTTACATTTTACATTCGCATTTTAATAATAGCTTAGACACATTTGTAACAATTTTAAAAACATTCACGTTAACAAAAAACTTTATCAAGTCTCTCAAACTTGCACAGGCTTCAGATCGAATCGATACATTGGACATTTTAACTCAAGCAGATTTACCACAAATTGTCTTAAAGTTGCCAACGGCGAAATCTTTATAACCACCCATTTGATGCTTTGAAGTCACTTAGCAAGCAACTTTGAGTGCTTTTGATTGAATTAAGGGCCCTAATTTTGGTAAGTTCTTATTTGTAGCAGCACAAAACCACTAAGTCGACAGCAAGTCTCTCGGTTTTAAGATTTTTTTTTCTGTGTCCAGCATTCTCGATACATATTTCTAACGTTTTCTTTATTTTGTAACATTAGGTTAGGTTAAAACGGCGGTTCGGAGGGAACACACTTAGGCCTTTTGGCCCGTTGTGATACCGCGATGGACGGCGATACCTTCCTCCTCTACCGTGAGAACTAGTTGGAACTTTTAATAAAAAGTGCCAGGTCTTTAATTCTAACTGAGCTGAGATCAGATAAGTCATCAAAGTTCGGTTGCCCTAGTATAGAAAGCCGTTTTCTGCCTAGGGCAGGGCAGTGGTAGAGAAGATGTAACATTTTTTCCTCCTCTTTCTCATCGTGACAGCTTCTACAGAGGTCGTGTCGTAGCTCTGCGATTCCCATGCGCCGTGCATGTGATCCACCTGCCCAGTGTCCTGTTATGGTCGTGATCGCTTTTCCAATGGACTCACTGGATAGAGTTAAAACATCATTAGATCTAGTTTAGGCCAAATCTGTTTCGATGATGTGCGTGTGGGTTCATTTTGCCACCTCAAGTTGGATTTTTGAACTACTTTGCTGTGCAGGAGGAGCCGGCAGTTTGCAATCGGTACTCCTTGCTGAGATGAGATAGATAATGCTGGGAGGGTGATGCCCTCTCTTGCTAGCTCGCCCGCCTTACAGTTGCCTGGTATGGTACTGTGTCCGGGTAACCAGACTCTAAACTTAGCTGCTAGCTCATGTGATGGCATTTCCATTATGTGGTCGATTTTTAACATTTTTTGTACCTATAGCTCGTTGTATATTTTACCATGCAGCCTACTTATGGGCGCTTGCCTTTCGGTCAATCTGCTGCTGACTGACCTGGCATTGCTCGTATGTAGACAAGATGTGGTGGTAGGTTTAGCAGGACTTCTAAAGCGGCTGTAGCAGTTGTCCTCATAGCTCCCGTGGCAGCCAGCAAGCTTGCCTTTAAATGCCGCTTTGCCTTTGGATTGCCCCAACCTGATGTGTCTTTGGCCACCTTACCACCGAACCATATGCTGTCATGGGTCTGATGACCCTGGTATACAGTCATACGATCATTTTTGATTGTAGCTCCCAGTTATTCTTGACCATTCTTTTGCACAGATTGTGGGCTATTAGAGAGTTTGTTAAAAACTTCGTTAAAATTATCAAAAAATTTTTCATTTTTAATGCCTAAGACCTCCAAAAGATGTACAAAATAAAAAATTACGCTGTATATATTTTCATAAAAATAGCAATACACAGTTAGGGTCAAAACTAACATTTCTTAATGATTATTTAAAGTACTATTTTCACGTTACGCCACTGCTTCCATTGATTTATTGATACATATGAGTTATATTCTATTTGTACTACGGATAATTAGATTTTTTGTCTTAGATTAAAACAAATAAAAAACGGAATAGCGCAAAGGTAATGCAAACATAAAAATATAGTTTTTCCTAGGAAGCAAAACAACCCACGCATTTGAACTAGATCCGATACCAGTCACTAGATCCTTGAAATGGTCCTTTATTCGCGATTAATATGAACTAATTACAATATTAATAATTAATTAGCGTGATATTCGAATGAAATGTTTTATAATTATTTTAAATTCATGTTCAAAATGCTAAACTGCCAACCGTAATAGAAATACGATTTTTCTTTAGTGACCAATTTATGCATGAAGACCTTTGCACTACTTGTCCTGATAATTGATAATACATTCAACTGGTCAATTTTTATTGAAAAACTAATTCCTCCGATCTAAACGTATTTAGAAACAAGAAGGTTATTAGAATAATGGTTGCCGAGTTGTGATACTTGTAGACCATTATTCAAAACGCTAAAAACTATTACTCAGCTTTATGTATTTTGAATACTTTAATTGAGATTATTTTACCTGATTGAAGATGGTAACCATCCTGTTCCATCCTGTCCCCCACCTTATTTCTTTTACACATCAACGACCTCTTGAAAACCACCACGAACCCCATTTACAGTTTCGCAGACGATAGCACACTTGTCTCAACTTTCACATCCTATCGATCACTTTCGGTGAATGATACAAATAGACTCAGGCAGGAACAGGTTGATTCTATCAATAGAGATCTTGAAGCAATCGTCGAGTGGGGAACCAACAATCTTGTTCAGTTCAACGCCCAAAAAACACAAAGTGCCACGTTTTCCAAGGAAGTGAATTCATCAAATCATCCCATCACAATGTCCGAAAATACCCTTGAACCAAGTCCCTCCATCTCGATTTTGGGAGTCACGGTGTTCAATAATATGTCTTGGCATGACCATGTTGCTAACATCGCAAAGTCGGCAAACCAGAGGCTAGGTTTTCTGTGGAAAGCCAGAAAGTTTTTTACTCCTGATCAACAGTTGACGACGTACAAGGCTCAAATCCGACTTCTACTGGAGTATTGCTCGCACATTTGGAGTTCAGCACCAAGGCATTCTCTTCGTCTTCTAGATTCCATTCAGAAAAGAGCTATTTGCTTGATAAACAGCTCAACTCTCACAGATACCCTTCACCCTCTAGAACATAGAAGAAGAGTTGCAGACCAGTCATTGCTCTATAGATATTTCCATGGCAGATGCTCCAGAGAAATAAAAACTCTTGTACCACCATTGGCCACATTCGGCCGAAGAACTCGGCACGCTGATCAGTCTCACCCATTTACTCTCAAGATTGACACTACAAGGACCAATCTTCATCAAGAATCCTTCTTTTACAGGGCTGCTACGGAATGGAATAAGCTTCCAAAATCAGTTTTTCCAGAGAACTATGACCTGCAACTTTTTAAAAAGCGTGTCCACGATCATTTCCTTTCTATAATCCCTTCCCCTTCTAATAGTCGCAGTGCGGGCCGTCCGCGGCCCACACAATAGGTCTACCCTTTTTGCGACTATTTTCATAAAAAAAAAAATGTACTTCGTCAAAATTGTATTAAAATCCTTTTAAATGAACAATTTTTTCTAATCACTAGAGTAGCGATTCCTAAAGTGGGTTTCGTGAAAAAGTCACTAGGTTTGCGCGAAATTATTTATTTTTGGCTTTTATCATCAGATGCGGAAAATATATGAAACCTACAGAGATGCAGGCTTAAAGATTAACTTCTCTACAACTAAGTATCTGTCAATTGATTCCTCCCAGCTTGATCTAAAAATACAGGGAAATATGATTCATTCTTGTCAAGACTACACCTATTTAGGAGTGAAAATAACAAAAGAAGGATCCAGCAAAAAAAAAATAAGCCATCGCTTTAATCAGGGACAACAAGCAATAAATAAATTAGACTCTCTCCTGTGCTCAAATAATATTCAAAAACGAACAAAAAAAAGAATATATGAAACTATTGTACAAAGTATACTATTATACGGCTAAGAGACATGGGAGGTAACAAAAAGAGATAGATAAAGGTTAGAAGCAGCCGAAATGGACTTCCTACGAAGGAGTTGTAGGGTAACAAGGTTGCAAAGAGTCACAAACAATAAAATAAGGCAGAGAATGGCAGCAGAAACACCTATAACGGAGGACTTTGAGAGACGACGACTTAAATGGTATGGACACGTAAGACGCATGGATGATGATCGATGGCCCAAAAAGATATTAGAATGGCAACCAAAATTCTGGCGAAAGCGCGGAATACCATCAGAAGAGTGGTTAAAACAAACAAGAAAGGACATAAAGGGGAGAGGAATAGAAGGGGAAGATTGGCAGGATAGAGAGGCATGGAGAAGAGGATCCGAAAGACGGCCAACGACGCTGTAAAAAACTCGCATATATATTAGGCCTATTCTTCTCGATATTTCACGAGTTTGGCTCTCTCTACCAATAGAGATTTCGTGACCAAGGTATTTATAAGAGCTTACTTGCTCTATGCTTACTCCGCCTATCTTGATTGCCTCACTCATAACAAGATTTGTCATGTATTGAGTTTTGTTGGTGTTGAAACCCCTGCACTAGAGGAAATGTAATAAGGGTGGTTTGAGTACCCATACTCACTGAATTCAATAATTTTAATGTCATGACAATCCCAACGGTTTTTACTTTTACATTATTTCGAAAACAAATTGTGACGTAGTACATGCAACTGTGTTTAATATGGTCAAAGTAAAATATTATTAAACTTAAAAAATAAAAATTTAAACTATGAAAGGAGTCGACGTTTGCCGATTTCAAAATAGGTACTAATGTCTTTACCAATGTTGGTTGATATTGAAGAAAAAGTGATAGGAAGTTGCATATAAAAACCAATTGTCGCATTATTCCAAAACATTTAAATATCCATCCTGCTCTTGACCATAAATTAATGAACATGCCAAAAGAACAATGAGGAACACAGACGATAAGAGAATATCTCAGAAGTGCACGACCTAACAAAGAAAACACAAATAATTTGGAGAAAATATCTTTATTTCACTACAAAATATCCTTTTAGCTCGATACTTTTCCGATATTTAATAGCTTTGCTACCCTGTTTACAGTGAGAGCTCTTTAAAATAGCCATCAACCCCACACTCTACCTCTTCATTGTTGACAAATCTTCTGCCAACAAGCCATTTTTCAAGTTTGAAAGCAGAAAATAACCCGAGGGATCATAAGCAATTTAAACTTTAACTTATTAATTTTGACCTAACCTAATCTAACCATCGGATGTGCGAACTGGGGCATCGTCTTGATTAAACAGAACTATTTTTTTATCAAATGCGGCCAATATTTCACTTATAGCGTTCACTATAAATGGCTAAGGTTGGTACTCTCTACCGTAGTCATTCTTTTTAAACAAAAACTGTCATATAGGTACACTAGGTCGAGTACTTCTGGGACGATCGTGGTTAAAATAAAATACCATCGTCAGCAATGTGAATAATCTATGCAGTAATAAATCTCTGGACATAAAAAACTGAGGTAAATATCAAAATGTTACATCTACGTCATGGACACGCTGAAATTGAGATCTTTAAAAGGAATCGAGGTATTTGAAATGTGAGTTTTTCAAATAATGCTTAAAATTTTGTGGAAAATAAAAGAGAGAGAGAGAGAGAGAGAGAGAGAGAGAGAGAAAGAGAAATAAATAGAATTGATGGAGACAGTGAACTTTTACACTCATGAATAGACATAATCGTATTTATCGCCCGACAATATCAGTTACTACAAATAATCGTTAAAGACAAAATAGAATGTAATGTGGATTAGAAATGAAAAAACATTATTATTGGATAAAAAACATTAAGAATTGGACTGTAATGGATGCTCAAACGTTTATTCGGGTAGCTCAAATAAAAAATTAATTCGCCATGGTTATTGCTAGTTAGAGAAGGCACTAGAAGACGAAGAAGAATTTTTATGTTTGTTGTCAATGGTTTTAACATTTGTTTTACAATAAAATCATTAACAAATTGGTAACATAAAAAAATAATGTTCGTACGTTACTGATTTTGAATTGAAAAAATAACTGCCTAAATGGCTAGTCATGTTGAAATGACAGTTTAAATGTATTAAAGATTTAGGTTTATGTTTTTCTATATTTTCTATAATTACAAGTTAAATTCTGATATGTGCGCTTCAAATATTCACTTGTGATTACAGATATTTATTTTGACGATCTAACTTGGTATTTTTGCCACGTCCATGGTATCGCATATAATTGAGTCGGTATTCGGTATTCGGCGTACTAAAAATTACACGGTTGATGTAAAAGCATAATATTTACTCAATGAAAAAATTTCTTAATTTAAACAAAGAAACGCAAGTTCCTGTCTGTCAGATGTATCAATTACAATACCCATATAATCTAGAAGAATGAGAAGGTAAGCGGGATCGTTAAAAATTGGTTTTTTTACAGAAAATTGGCAAAAAACGTTATCGCTTTTTTCAAAGGAGTTTTGTAAAAATTTGCTTTATTTAAGTAATGAGCTCGTTCGGTATGATTAAAGCAAAACCGTGGCTGGTTTGTATATAAAACTCGTTTGTGTGACGAACATGACGGTCTGGCGATAACGTCGCGGTTGTATATTATACCGGACAGAATTGAGCTATTACGGCGTTTGTATTACAAATAGTCCTCAACAACGTCACGTCACTTTTATCAACATAAAGTATGACCACATAACGTGGCCTCATTATTTTACTGCCACTATCTGCAACGATTAAAGAAAAAAGACAAGTCCAAAGATCGGAGCAGACCAGCTGCAGACTTGCCAAGCAATACATCTAGTGTTGTCCAAAAAAAACTACGTTTCCTAACTAGGGTGCAAGACATTTGCCCTGCTACTGTTCTGCTGTCACCGGTTACTGGTAGCATCACAGTGCAGTTGCGTCGCGGCCCAGTTGAACACCATTCTAAATATTCGGTTGAAAGGCTAAATTACGCTGGAGCAACTTAATGAGTGGTAGTCAGGCGTTACTTTTCATAACATTTTGTCTTCCTGTGATCGTTTTCAGCAGTTGTTACAAATGTTGGGACATTTGGGAAGGCAACCGATTTCAGCTTTCTGGTTAAGGGTAATGCAACCGTTTCGTCTACCCAAACTGCAAGCAAATTTATACCCATGGAGTTTTGCGTACCGCGACCTTCTCTGTTGGGAAATTAGTTTGGACCATCTGCCCCAACAATGCTACCTTAGATGACCTCTCCGAAGTTGTGGAGCGCGGTGTTGGTAAGAATTTCCTGTGGCTGGAGTTATAAAGGTCTTCTTCTTCTTTAGGTGCCCTGTCCTCCTCGGACGTTGGCAATCATCAGCGCTATCTGAACCTTGTCTACAGCTCGGCGGAACAATGTGGTAGTGCTCACTCCATACCATTGCCTTAAGTTTTTTAGCCAGGATATCTTTCTTCTACCCGGGACTCTTCGTCCTTCGATCTTCCCTTCTATAATAAGCTTTAAAAGTCGATACTTGTCATTTCTTAAGATGTGCCCAAAATACTCCAGTTTGCGCTTTTTTATTAGTGTAAACAGAACTTCCAGCTGCTTGTCGAGGCGTTGAAATACCTCGGTGTTACGCACTCTTTCTACCCAGGAGATTCTTAATAGCCTTCTGTACGTCCACATCTCAAAGGCTTCCAATTTTTTGCACATCGCATCTGTCAAAGTCCAAGCTTCCATTCCATAAAACAGTATGCTGAACACGTAACAGCGAAGCACTCGGACGCGCAGAGGCAAGTTTAAATTTCTGCTGCAAAGTACTTTACGCATTTTCAGAAACGAAGCACGAGCTTGTTCTATTCTGGCACGAATCTCCTGCATGCTGTCCCACTTCTCATTTAGTTGACACCCAAGATATATAAAAGTTTCTACTCGCTCAATTCGTTGACCGTTAATTGTCAGGTGTCCGTCCACGTTGTTTGATTTGCTAACTGCTAGCCACTTTGTCTTTCTCACGTTCAGGCTAAGTCCGGCCTCTGAGCTTGCAGCCGTCACGCGGCTTACCAGCTCCTGGAGTCCTTTCAGTGAGTCGGCAACAAGAACCGTGTCATCCGCATACCTCAGATTGTTGATATTAATCCCATTGACAGATATCCCCTCGTCACATTTATCCAACGCCTCTTGAAATATCCTGTCAGAATACAAATTAAATAACAGTGGTGATAAAATGCATCCTTGACGAATGCCTTTCAGGATTTTGATCTCGTCGGACGCGGTGTTATCGATTCTTATTCGAGCACTTTGGTTCTAGTAAAGGTTGGCTATTATTCTAAGGTCTCGTTGTTCCAGTCCTATTTCTCTAAGAATGTTGATCAGTTTTTCGTGCTTTACTTTATCAAAGGCTTTTTCGTAATCGATGAAACATGCGTAAACGGTCACCGACATGTCCCGGCATCTTTGGATAAGAACCTGTATGCTAAATAGTGCCTCCCTTGTTCCAAAGCCATTGCGAAAACCAAACTGAGAGTCCCCCATCATTGTCTCGCACTTCGCATATATTCTTTTGTGTATTATTTTCAAGAAGAGTTTAAGCACATGGCTCATCAGGCTAATAAGACGATAATCACCGCAGTTCTTGGCCTTCGCGTTTTTGGGGAGCGGGACAAAAGTAGATTTTAACCAATCAGAAGGTATACTGCCGTTTCGGTAAATAAGATTGAATAGCTTTACCAACGTGTTCAGTGATTCTTCATTTTGCAGTATTTTTAGAACTTCTATATAGACGTCATCAGGACCACTAGCTTTCCCATTTTTTGAAATTGACAGCGCATATTGAACTTCTGCCTTCGTTATGTCCAAGCCTTGGCCTTGATTAAAGAATTCTTTCTGAAGTTCTGGCCGGGTATCGTGAAATAGGTGCTCGATGTAGTCGCACCATTCCGTCAGTTTTTCTGAAGTATCCAGTATCAGCCTGCCCTGTGCGTTCTGTAAAGTCGTCGCGTTTCTATTTCTGCAGATACCTGCTGCCTCTTTTATCTTCTTGTGCATGTTGAAGGTATCGAAGGTATCGTATATATATATTTATTTTATGTCACGTCGATTAGATAATCAATACTGGACAGAAAGATGGTCAATCCTGGAACCTAATATTATCACATACTTTAAAACAATAAACTAGTAAGTCCAATAGGGCGTAGGTCACTTGGTAAACTGTACCACTCTTCCCTTAATTTAAGATTAAGTGTGACTGTACATCAGTAACAATCATTTCACATCCAAAGCAAGTATGGTAAAGACAAGCTTAACTACCAAAGTAACAGCTTCTACAGAGGTCGTGTCGTAGCTCTGCGATTCCCATGCGCCGTGCATGGGATCCACCTGCCCAGTGTCCTGTTAAGGCCGCGGTCGCATTTTCAATGGACTCCCTGGATAGAATTAAAACATCATTAGTTCGACGATTAGATCTAGTTTAGGCCAAATCTGTTTCGATGATGTGCATGTGGGTTCATTTTGCCACCTCAAGTTGGCTTTTTGAACTACTTTGCTGTGAAGGAGGAGCCGGCAGTTTGCAATCGGTACTCCTTGATGAGATGAGACAGATACAGCTGGGAGGGTGGTGCATTGTATGGGTTAGGTTAGGTATCATGTGAGGCGTAGGTCACCGCTCTACTGCGACCCTTAGTAGGTCTTTTGTGGCTCAAGTGAGTTTGGTATAGAATTCTTGAGATGTACATCAGTCAATTAAAGACAACCCCGAATCATATAAGTAACTAGAAAAGACAATACAATCGAGACATTTTTTCAATCTTTAAACCCAGCATTTTTTATCTCTAATCTTTCTACGGCATTATCTTTTCTGCTAAAGAATCTATTAGCTCATCAAAGTCTGTCTCAAAGCAGTTTTTATTTCAATAGACGTTTCTGACTCATTTTTGAACGCAACTAGGTTTTAATTATTTTCAGTTTGCTGAAGCTTCGCTCACAGCTTATAGATGTCGTAGGTATGATGCAGTATCTTTTTAAAGCTGTACTAACATTAGGAAACGCTTCTTGCAAAACATACATGCACAGATGTAACAGGTCGAATGTATTTGATGTTTCTTTAATTTTGGTTACGGAAGAAGCCGATCATGTAGACTCTTTGCGCTCAAAACCATTGTTTCTGTTTAAATTTTATCAAATACTTCTTTTTTATCTTTGAAAAAATGCTTGACGTTCTACTGTTCGGGCTTATTAGGCTCAGCTCGTGTAAAATCGACTTGGGATACGTTCATAAATCCACTTATGGCTCATGGGCACATCTGAGAGTTCTTAGAAGGCGGTGATGCGATTCGCGGAGGACGTACTGCAGGCCCTAAAAAGCAGAGGAGCGTACAACAGCAGATGCATAACAGCGCATCTAGGGTCAGACTGAAGTAATGCAAAAGTGGTTTCCGGTCTGGCCCCCTTCTCGTAGGAATGGCAGTAAGAGGATTGTTTTTAGTGGGTAAAAATCCCACACTACCAACAAACCCCATCTTTGTTGGTGTCTTTTAGAAGATTTTTTAATCTCAAAAAAAAACTTAGGATGTGTCTTCGAAAACCAACTGGGCGTTTTAAAATCAAATGAATAATCGATAGAACAACGTGCGATGGATGCTAGACGCTTTGTGAAACAATTTTTTTGATGATTTTTACGTCCCCTGAAACTGCCGCCCGGGTTGACCAGGTTTGCCCCCCCCCCCACCAAATTAACGCCGATGTCTACAACCAAGACATTGGTCGTTACTTAAAAGAGTCTTAGGTTAGAGGATGAAATGATGGTACCACACGCAGAGATGCTGTCTCTGGTCGACAACGACGATGTAAAAGTTACGTTATATAACTTTTGCTTGTGGTCGACATTGTCTATGTATGGGGTGAACGGTAGTTTAATACGAACACTGAAATCACTTTACGAGGATTCCACTGCTTGTGTCAGGATAAACGGAGCTTGCACGGAATGGTTTAACATCGAAAAGGGTGTGAGACAGGGATGTGTGGCTTCGCCATGGCTTATACATAGATGATTGTTTAAAGATTTGAAAAAGAGTGCGTATGGATTGAATATGAATGATTTTATCGTCAAATGTTTTCTTTACGCCGATGATCAAGTCATATTAGCGTCATCTGTAGAGTGGTTGTAGGTGATGGTTAATGTTATGCTTGATGCCCTAAAAATCAAAAGGATAAAAATAAATGTAAGCAAGACGAAAGTAATGGTTTTTAAAAGAGAAGAAAACATGACAAACTGTGAAGTTTTGATTAAGGGGGAAAAAGTGGAACAAGTAAATGAATTTGTGTACTTGGGTTCAAAGTATACGAGAGATGGAAAGTATGACAGTGACTTTGAGCGAAGGGCGTTGGAAGGAAAATAAATGAATGGGGCACTGTATAGCTTTATGAGCAGCCAGAAAGTGTCAAAAAAGGCATGTCTAGCTGTGCATAGGGGTGTGATGGTTCCTACACTTATGTATGGTAGTGAATGTTGGGTTTTGCAGAAGAAGCATAAGGCGAGTGTGAATGGACAAGTCGGTAGAGGTCGACCTCGGCGAACATCGATCTCGATCAGATCAACATTGTTTTGAAGAAAGGACAGGTTAAAAGTACCAACAACCGACGAGCATGCATGAGAGCACTGATGAAAGTAGAGGAGGCAAAGGATGTGTGTAAGAACCTTAGCTAGTGGAAGGAAGTGGTCTCTGCCTATCCCTACGGGAAAAAGGCGTGACTATATGTATGTATGTATACTTGTAAAAAATGTTATTTAAAATGAAAAAAAACAGTTTTGTCCTTTATGGGTCCCTAATGTTACATTTTAGGAAAAAATTTAACTTTCTAAACCGCATATTTATATTGAGCCTTTTCATGTGATATTTATCCTTCTCTAATCAAGTTCCTGATGATTTTAATTACCGCTGATTCATATAATTATCAATTTGCTTTCTATTCGCATGGTTTTGTTTCTATTCCTTGACCAACAAACAAAAAAAAGTTGTTTAACGTATCAATTGACGTGTGTGCAAGTACACACCGAAAACCGACGCAAACGAATTGTATGTACCGGAAGTCTCATTAGTTTCGTCTAGTTTTTTTTTAGATTATTGATCGTTACGTCTGAATTAATATAGAGAACCATAATTTAATATGGTCCATGTTCAAATTGATTTTCGATCATCTGACCGCGTTGTAATTTGTGACGAGGTCGGTGGTTATATTAAATCGACGTAAAAACTATCAATTTATTATGTCAGATCTTTATGATTAAATTATTAGAAGCGCTTTACATAAAGCGTGGCCGTAATCTTTGTTGATTAATTTTAAATTTTACAAAACAGACACTCGAGAGCCAAAGACGATTAAAATTAAAAATGTATCAAAAGATGTGAGATTGACCAATTCCGATTTCTAAAGCAGTAAGTTTAAAAATTAGCGAATCGGTTAGGAATTTTTTTTTGCAATCAGCATTAAGAATAAAACTAATATGCTAACAGTAGACTAAGTAAAGATTTTAGTCCTTGAATCGATATAATGAGGACTCTACCACTAAAGAGGCCTCCAACACTTCACTTGAAGTCGATTGGCAGTCTTCTTTTTAATCTCCTCCCAAAATACTAAAGGAGCTGCCAAAAAAGGAATCGTTATGCTGACCTAAATATTTAATGCTGTTCTGAAACTTCAATATTAGAAATATAAGAAAGTTTTTTTATTCATTATCACTGAACAAACCTCAAACAAGATCAGACTTTGGTGGAGTAATCTGTACTAGAAAAAGACTATCCTAAAAAACGATTTATACTTGACAAAAATTCCTCTTACATAATCAATGGTAAGTGTTACAACCCTGCACAGATAGTCGGCTTCCGAGAATCGACCACAACTAGGGTGCATATTAATGACCGCTTTGTCGCCGCCGCCTCAGTCTCGAACACCCGTCGCGAAGGTAGAAGAATTGTTTCTGACCCCTCGAGAAAAAGGTGAAATAGTCTGGAATTATGATTTAGAAATATAAAAAGGACAGTGGTCGTGAAAAAAGACAGTTTTAAAAGTGTTTATGAGTTATGAAATTTAAATAGTTGTAAAAGTTGTAATTAGTTGACTATATAAGTCAGCGTTTCTCAAACTGTGGGGCGCGCCCCCTAAGGGGGGCGCGTTTACATGATTGGGGGGGCGCAGTACAGATTAAAAATAAAATGGTAATGATAAAATGCTACAGATAGATTTTTAAAAAATCTTTATTGAAATTTTACTTACTTAATGATGACAAAGAAACATTCTAAGGACTAATGGCTAACATGAGCTTGTTTTAAGGCGCACAACTTCTCTAAATTTGGTTCTATGTTAGAGATGGCCACTCTGAGTTCATTTTCTACTTGAAGTTTATTTCTGTATTTAGATTTCACGACAGCAAGTGCAGAAAATCCAGTTTCACAAAGGTAGGACGTTGGAAAAGGCAACAGAATTCTAAGCGCTTTGGCTTTTATAACGGAGTAGTCGTTCGGAAGTTCAGTCCAGAAGTTTGTTAAAGATTTGTTAACAAAATTTAATTTTTGTAAGGGATTTGTTGAAATATCTATCAGTTGTTCTTCTTCTTGCAGTGATAGTCCGACAGGTCTATTTTCGAATGGATTTAAAACCCAGCTCCAGTCTGACAACTTGATATCTTTCTCTGCAAAGAAGTATCGCTTGAAATTCTCAGTTAAGTTTTCTAAATGGCTTCCTATGGTTTTTAGCATCACAGCTTTATGAATATCTTCCAATGGGGAATCTTGCACAAAATCGCAAAATGTGGGAAACATTTCCAAACTGTTTTCTTTCAATTTGTTATGCCATAACTGCAATTTCTTACAAAAAGCATCAATCTTTTGACTTAAATCAAATATATTTACGTCTTTTCCTTGCAGCTGAAGATTAAGTATATTAAGTTTTTCAAAAATATCTACTAAATAAGAAAGCTTCAGTAAAAATAATTTGTCGAAAAAATCTGTTGAATGCTTGTGACCTTCCTCGCTTAAAAATATCGCTATTTCCCTTCTTAATTCAAAGACACGCTTAACCGTCTTACCGCGTGACAACCATCTGGATGAGGAATAAAACAACAAAGATTGATGCTCAGCTCCCATATCTTCACACAGCACAGAGAACATCCTTGTTTTTAGTGGTCTGGTTTTTATAAAGTTAACAACTTCAATAACTACTGTCAAAATCATGTTTAGTCCAGGGCTTAGCGATTTTGATGCTAACGCTTCCCGATGTATCATGCAGTGCGTCCAGATAATTTCTGAGGATTCCTTTTTTACTAGCGCTTGTAAACTGTTGTATTTACCAGACATGGCTTGAGCTCCATCGGTGCAAATCGCAACACAATTTTTCCATTGCAAATTCATTTTAGTAATAGAATCATTTGTAATCTTGAACAACTCGGTGGCTGTAGTTCTTCCTTCAATCTGTTTACAAAACAATAAATCTTCACATATTTTAGAACATTGACAGAATCTAATGTAGCAAATCAAATGGGAATCATTACTAGAGTCAGTTGTTTCGTCAAGTTGTATAGCAAACAAGTTTCCAGTAAGCTCAGATTTAAGCTACTGCTGCATATCAACTGATATATCGTTAATTCGTCGACAGATTGTATCATTTGACAGAGGAATATTGTTAAGTTGTGAAGTAAAATTTTCACCAATTTCACCATTATTTCTACAATGTCTTTGCAAGCGGGTAAAATAAGTTGCTCTGCAATAGTGTGCGGTTTTTTGCATTTAGCTACTTTGTATGCCACTTGATATGATGCCAAGAGAGCCTTCTCATTTACTGCCAGTACTCTATGGAAGCTGGATTTTTGTTTTTTAAACAATCTGAGTTTCTCCACAAAAAAATCTCGCGGTTTATTGACATATTCTCTGTGCAGCGTTTCTAGATTCCTCTGTAATTTATTTGGTTTCATGCTATCTGCAGCCAATACTTTTAAACAGATAACGCATTGTGGTTTTTCTTCGCCACCTACTTCAAGGCTAGTAAAGCCCAAATTTAGGTATGATGGGTCATATTTTCTTGTTTTAGATTTCGGACGATTTCCACCTGAACCTGTCGATGTACAAGCCCCGTCATCCTCAAGTTTTCGTTTTAAAAATTTATCCATACTACATCTACTTATACACTCACACTTCACAATAATGCTTGCTTAGTGTTAAAACACCTTCACTGAGAGACTGAGAATACCGTATGTGCGCTTCTGTATTTATAGTCGCGTTCAGACAGTTCGAGAAAGATCAGGAAGCTTGAATACGTGGCACGAACGCCGCGAACTTTCCGACAGCATCTTTGGCGCTCTCGACGAGACAATGTTGAGTCCAAATTCCTAGGTCTACGGATTGGGGGGCGCAACATTTTTTAAATTAAAACAGGGGGGCGTGAATAACAAAAGTTTGAGAACCGCTGATCTAAGTGAATTATAAAAGTACAATTTATTGCGTAAAAGTATTGGATTGTTACTGTATCGAGAGTTTAAAATCACGGAACCCAAGAAAGAAGTAAATTTCGTAACAGTAAATATACCTAAGTAAAACTTCTTTCTTTTCTATAGATGCGATGGCAATTTTTTTTTGTACTTTTATTTCTCAACCTCCTCAGCCTCCTTTTATCTCTCTACAACGATTTAACGATTGTCCTACGTTTTCAAGTCATCCGAATTAGTTTCTTATCCAAACCTGCAAAATAAGACTCTGTGACATCGATGATAAATCACTTTTTTCCCAACCATTTCTTTAGGTTTGGAAATAAAAAATAATAACAGGAAAATGCTAGGTACTGTGCAACAGAAGTTGCTTGGCGGGCGATAGATCACAAAATCTGCGCACAACGAAAACATTCGAATAACGTTCCGATCGGCGACGACGAAATTTTTAGTAATCGTGAGTCTCAAGTACAATCGGAGGAAGAAGTTTACGAATGTGAAGTATATTCAGCCGAATATTTGTTATTTTAGAGGCTAGTCGCCCGCCAAGCTACTTCTGTTGCACAAAAAGTAATGTCACATCACACTGCGAGTGCCCTATAACGGATTTTCTAAGTATTTATTAACTCGCACATGTACCGTGCAGTTTGCTCTTAAGAACTGTCCTCCTCAGGCTGTTCTCATATGAACCACACTTGTTTTCTACTAGTATTTTTTAAAATTAGCAGTTATAAACACTGCTTAGCAATAAAATTCAATAATTTAGAATATCAGAAATTAAATTGCTGAAGCAGAGACAGCATGCCAGGAGACTGATGCAATCGTTATCTTACCGTTTTATAAAGGAAAAGATTCACAGCAGGACTACAAAAACTACCTAGGCATTAGCTTACTTATCATCGTTGGAATTGTATGCATAGGTATTGATTAAAATAGTGACAAATGCAACTGATGAAAAGATATGGGATGTGCAAGCGAGATTTAAAGGCGTGACTATATGTCTTCTTCTTATTCTTCTTCTTTCAGTATGGTAGGCCTCTATGGTAGAGCCTCTACTGATGACGATGTCCAACACTCCCTCCATCTCTTTGGTGGTTTTTCTTGTGATCTTCTTTCGTCTGGTATGTTGGTTTTACCATTTTTCGTCTTTCATCCTGTTTACATGCTTGTTCCAGAACCCTTCTTACGGTTCTGATCCATTTAGCGACGTCCTGATTCCTCTCTGCTCTCTTAGATCTTCGAAACTAGGTCCTGCAACGTTTTTCCTTGGATAGTTCTTATTGTTTTCAATTCTACCGTGGTGCTATGCAAAGGCCGCATATAATTTTTATTGAACAAATTATAATTTATTGAACTATGTATTGAATAATTTCAAACATAAAATGTAATGCGCCATTTTCAATAGTTGCTCTTATTGGTGTAACGCAGTGTGACGTACTAAACCCTACGCGCCCATCGACCTTGAGCTGACCAATCGTAGATAATTGTTCCATGATGTAAATCCGTGGTAATGTCGTTCCGTGTCTGACAAAGTCTACTGAAGTTGAGGTTAAGTTAATAACCTTGTGTTGCCGCACCAAAATACAACACCTCATTCTTGAAGTAATAGATTGTAGATTGTATGGTGGGTCGTGAAGGCCATGCTGCCTCTCAAGCACTTCGACCTATCAGAT
The DNA here is from genome assembly GCA_950111635.1 of Agelastica alni. NCBI lineage: Eukaryota > Metazoa > Arthropoda > Insecta > Coleoptera > Chrysomelidae > Agelastica > Agelastica alni. The sequence continues at coordinate 39,554,549 of OX467709.1, forward strand.
CTTTTGTGCATAACCCTTAATCTATTCGAGGCCCGGGATTCCGAGACTTCGAGTAAAGTTTATCAGTTTCCTGGTGGCTAAGTTTCTGATATCGAAGGGCTTTAGGAAAGCCCCTTCCAGAAACTTGAGCCTCTTGCAGAAAAGCGCTGGGCATTCGCAAAGCAAATGTTCTGCAGTTTCAGCGAAGTTCTCGCAGTAGCGGCAACTATCACTCTCTGTTTTGCCCATCTTTTTCAGGTGGTACCTTAGAGGTTAGTGTCCAGTGAGGAGTCCCGTCACCAGTTTCAAGTCTTTCTTGTCCAACTCGAGAAGCTGTTTAGCTTTCCTTGGCGAAAGACTTACTAGCCTTTTCGCTTGCCTTTGTCCTGGCACTTTATGCCAGTGAGATTTCATTTCATCTGTTTCCCAGCGTCGAACCTCTTCTTTAAGTGGGCTTTTGAAAGTCCACAGAAGGGTTCTGGACCGGAAAATTCTGTATTTGCCCCTTCTGTGGCAAGGCAATCTGCTTCTTCGTTGCCTTTAACTCCCTTGTGATCTGGAACCCACATCAGAGTAACCTGATTGTTCGCTGCCAGTTGTCTCAGGGACTGTTTACAGTCCCAAGTCAGCTTAGACTTCCAAGTGTATGACTTCAGAGCTTTTAGTGCTGCTTGGCTATCTGATAAAATATAGATTTCTGCCCTTCGGGTATTTCTTTCGATGCACTCCTGGGCACATGTCTCTATGGCATGTAATTCTGCTTGAAAGATGGTTGGGGTGTTACCAAGGGGTTTTGAGAGCCTAACATTCGGCCCTATAACGCCCACTTCAACCCTTTCATCCATCTTGGATCCATCAGTGTACCACACTTAAGCATCCCTTCCTAGTTAAGGTCCGTTCTCTGTGCAAACTTGGTGGTTGTTTATAACCACTTCAAACTGCATTTCGAAGTCGTACCTAAATGGCATGATATCTGTCGGCTTAGACATGAATTCTAGGGAAATATTTTCCAAAATCTTCAAATGTCCATTCCGATTTCTTGCTCTAAGATTTGTTGTCTGGCTCAGTCTGAAGGCACTGATTGCTGCTTCTTTCATTACACATAAGTGTAATGGTGGAAGGTTCAGCATTACCTCTACGGCTGCAGTAGGGCACGTGAATGTTGCCCCTGTGATTCCTAGACAAGCTAGCCGCTGCCTTTTCTGCAGCTTGACTTGTGCCGAAATTTGTTGCTGAAGTAATAGATGGAAATTAATACAATGAAAAAAATATTTTTTCCAAAATTAATGATAAAATGATATAGTTATCACTAATCGATATGTTTTTAAGAAAATATAGCAAAGACAAGTAAATTTGACACTACAAATATGTGAGCAAAGGATATATAATGGAAACAGACAGAGATAGATTTAGGGTCTAGTACGTCATTGGCTCATAGCACCGCCCACTTATTTCTGGCGTATTTTGAATGCGAATGCTGATTTCAAAACGCTGTAGAATCTATTTGCTTTGATTTTGATCCATGATATTGTATGTATACTGAACCAATATCATCATTCATAGATTAAAAGAGGTTTGGAAGGATGTCATTACTTAGTGGTCTTCCCCATTGTAGATTTTTCTTCTAAAATATTTATTCAAAATCGTTTGTAGCATGGTATTATTATGCTATTTTATCGCACCACACTTATCCATGCGTAGAAAAAGTATTATGAAGACTTAACATTTTACGAAAAATCTAAATTTTTTATTCAAATTTTTTTTTTCACATTGGCACACAACAGCACATAGCGGGCACATTACACAATATGTTAAGTTTTGATGAAGTGATTTTGCGGAGCTATTTAATCATCAAAAAAGGATGTCTCAATAAAAATTCAATTTTTCAACTAAATATTTTTTTAATGACACATAATAGCACGTCTTGAGCACGTTACAGCACAATTAGTTTGGTTTTAATAAAGTGATGTTATGGAGGCTAACTAAACATCATAATAATGACCTAGTCATAAAAGTTTTTTGAATACATTTTTTACGTTTACGTAGCACATTTTGGGCACACTTTAGCACATTTTTTTTCTTTTAAATTCCAAAATTGTCGAGTCAACTTTTTGGACATGACTAACTATCGAAAATAAGTATCTACACACACGTTCATGCCTGTTCGTGTGATTCATTCGGTAGAGTGACAGTCACGTCGCAGCGAAGATTGGTGCAACTTTTTAATCGATACGATCGTTTCGCTGCGAGTTGGTGCACTTGTTTTTGAAGCAATGAGTTAAATTTTTGCGACTAAAAAATCACTCTAGAAATCGCTGGTGAAGGCCAAGCGTAAGGCAAAATTTCAGCAAATTCATCATCAATCACTAGCGAATAGTTGAAACAGCATTCGGTGCTGTGTCAGACAATTGAAATTGATGTGTTTATATAATGAATGTTAAGGAGCTGCAATGAATATCTTTTATACAGCATATATTTCTTTGAAATTTATTAATTAATTTCACATACTCTGAATTGTTATAGTCGCATACCAACCGACCATTTAACCATGAAATAGTTGAAATATTTTCGGTAGTTACGGTACATTCTTCGCTATAAATGTTTCTCTAATAAACAAACTATAAAAAAAAAACAATGAATCTGCTGGTGTTTACCGTTTATGAACTTGACCCGAATGTTTGCGTGTTTATTAAAGACATTGCGAGGAAAAAAATAAGGAGGGTATATCAACATAACGCGATGGAAGCATATAAACCGAAAGCACTTTCACTTTGCCTAAAAACGATTTATTTTACTGTATGTTTATTTATATTAGACATATTTAGTGCAAGATTTTAATATTGGGAAAAATATATTTTAAAGGGTTTGAGATCCGTCATAATTTGTTTCGTTAAAGTGCACTGCACCGATACATTAATTTTTATTTTTTTATTTTAACAATAAAGTATTTTTTCTGTGACGCGGAAAACGTTGGACATTTTATCTCTGTTGAAACTTTTTATAAAATTACTTTTTTTCCCGGATATATATACACATATATATTTCTGTCCTGTGTGATAACGATTCATCAACATACTCTTCAGCGACCGTTGATGACTTCCAACTGCTTTTGTGTTATCAAGTCTCCCTCAGATTCAACTAAAAGTGTAGCAGACGATCTTCGAAATGGATGACCTGTATAAGAGTAACCATTTTTAAGTTGAAGAAAATACTGTTTCAGGTACCTTATAAAACTGATTTTTACACTTGATACATTTTCCATTGCGATATGAATAAAACAGGCGGCGATCTTTTGCTGCTGTAATTCGACCACACTGTTGATGGCTCTTGTTGTTGTGCCAGTTCCGAAAAATAAGTCAATAACACCGTCTCCGAAAAAGAACTACATGTCTTTTTCATCTTTCATTCAATAAATCTTGAATACGTTGTTTTATAAATTTTCCGCGATTTAGCTGGCAATAATTTTTGTGACGCTACTTTTGCTGCTTCTACTAACTCCGGTGGAGTCAAAAAAAAACTCGAAATCAGACATTTTTTTAACATTATATTATTCAAAATAACTACTAAACAAAATTCGCAATTTTTAAATCAAATCACAGAATTAAATTGACAGATATTTAATTACTTTTAAAGGTTTTCTTAGCAATGCAGGTCTAATAGGGAAGAATCACGGAGTGGGCGACATCTATTATTAATCGTATGACCTTCCCGAGGTGTGAACAACAAACTAAACTCCATTTGTTTATATGGGTAAAAAGTGAACTTTATGTATTATTTTAAACAATTTAAGCATTGAAAGTGTTATATTTGAACGATATTATGTGAAGAATTGGTGTTAATAAACCACAAAATCCGAAAATGCAAAGAATTAAAAAAGGTGATATGGAGACAAAGTCGCGGAAAATATGCTCTGTGCCACAATGCTCTACATATGGCATGTCGATTATATATTTGCATAAATTTCCTTCAAATCTTAAGGCAGCTGAGAAATTAAAGATGATCTTAAAGATAAGAAATCAAATCTTAAAGTTTATATTGGTTTGCAGCAGGCACGTTGTGAAAAATGTTTTTTCAGTGGTAAGTTTGATATTGTTGTCCAATGATCATTTTATTTGTTATTATTCATAGTGACTTTAACAACACATAGAAAGATTAAAAAGATGAATCTGTTCCTAGCCAGAACCTTCCAGTGTTGAAGTATCAACATTTCATAATTAAGAAAGATATAGAAGTGACCGAAGTTGATTTTATTATTATATATAATCCTTAATTGGTCGAACACGTTCACCAACATCATACAATATGTCCGAAATTGATATTTTGACTTTCATAGGCATTGCAACAAGAATTTCAGGGACAATAGAACTAAAAAACTTTGAAAACAAACCAAAATTGATACCTCGACACACCTGGTCTTTATTGGCATTTAACAAGAATCCAGCGACAATAAAACTAAAACGTCGAAAACAAACCTTAAATCCTGCTTTAATCCAATAGTTTAACATAAAAAATCAACTTAAATCTATGAGATAACTAAAATTCCCTTCAATAAAAACTTTGTTTTTACAAGTGATCAAATGACAGAATATTTTTAGTTCACACCTTGATCCGATATTTTGTCATTGACAGCGCCATCTCGCGTTACGTGATTTTTCCCTATTGTCGCTATAAGTACCACTTAAATACTCACTTCAATAATTTTTTGACATGTTTTGTTTTGTTGTAATACATATATTTTCAATATTTAATCGTCGTTTTTACTCATTATTTTTTAGGGGTGATATCTCGGAAGGGGGTGGGATGAAGAAATCTTGTTATAGAAAAAATCATAATTTCAGGCGGGCAATCACCTCCTGAATTTTTTCGCATAAATTTAGAAACACCCTGTATATTTATGTGTTTGGGATAAAAATATCAATCTGCACTTTTAAAAGTATGTACTAATTCATATTGATAGGACCAAAATAAAATAATTAGCTCTAATTTGTGCTAAAACGTCACGTTTCCAGGGTTTTGTACGTATCCAAAGCTTACGAGTTTTTTTATAGTAATAAACAATATTATAAATTAAAAAAAAAATTGTAATTTTATGATAAATTGTTGAAATTTGCCTTGTCAAAAACGTAACAAGCCGGAAAAAAATCGTGTCAAAATGTCGCAAAGTGTCGCAACCGTGTACTTTTTTGTTAACTGATCTTCAATAACGCATGCAAATATGCAAATCGAATTTGGAAAGGAGTTCACGAAACCACTGTTCGTTTAAAAAGGAACAGTTCCAAAGCAATTTTGACGTTTTATTTTTGCAAAGTCACGTAGCATTAGTTAATTATGCGTTACCAACTAATCTGGTTGTTATTAGTAACTGAACGGAATCCGGGTCAGGTTTACCAACCTTCTGCTTGAACAATGAGTGGTAATAATAGACCAGACGACGAATTTTGTATAATAGAATCGTGTCGTAAATCACGAATTCATTCATAAATTCGACAAAAAAAAACAAACACTTTTTGGGTGTAACAAGTAGTCGTAGTACAGTTATTAACATTTGAAGATTGGTATTTGGACATCTGCCCATTTTAGTTAAACTGAATCAAGTATAGTCTGTTTGCTTGGCGATAGAAATTAAATAAGATGAATTTTCAGAAATAACCGTCCCGTTAAGGCCCCCATCCACGGTCAAACAATTTGCGCAAATTCGGTGTTTGTGCAAACATCAGTTTCGTTTTCAACATCCTGTGAGCATGTCAGACACGGACGATTGTTGTGCCGCGGTTATCCTTGCACTGGAGACAGAAAAACGTGCTAAAAAAAAAAAGAAAGCCAAACATGTGGGTGAAGAGTTGGCTTCTGAAGAGGAACAAATTTAGTCATGACCGCTTGGTCACGGAGCTCGGGCTTACCTCAGCTGCGGACTACAGAAACTACCTTCGAATGGACGCAGCTACGTTCAGCGAGTTACTCGAAATGGTTACTCCCTTCATACAGAAAATCACCGTGAACATGAGAGAAGTAATATCTTCGTATATTGATCCGAAGTTTGCACAATACTACCATCCACGGTCAAACAGGTAGTCAAACAAGGGTCGTTTGCGCAAAAAATTTCGATCTAGACCGATTTTACTCAAACAGTTTGCACAACCATCAAACAGTCCCATCGACGATCCCTTGCAAAACAGGGGGCCGAATCTGCGTTCACTGGACCAGAACCGGTTTTTGGAGTCACCACAAGTGCCGCCAAAACAATTGTTTCGGACTGGGCGGAGAGGAAAATACTCACGTACTGGTCCGACATACCAGGGCTAACCCACTCGAAGGCGTTTTTACCGTTACAACCCTCGAGAAACACAACTGAGCAGATCCTAGAATGGAGCAGAAATGACCTGCGTATTCTAACAGGACTGCTTACGGGACACTGTCGTCTGAGATACCACCTCAGAAAGATAGATCTGAACCAACAAACGGACTGTCGGTTCTGCTGCGTGGAAGACGAACTTGCTGAACATATACTATGTTCATGCCCCGGCCTGGGAAGAATAAGGTTCAACATATTTGGTTACACTAACCTAGAACCTACCGATTTAAAAAAAATCTCACCCTATACAACCATGAACTTCTTAAGAAGGGCTGGATTGTGCGGTGAACTGTAGCCTCTAGGGGTGAGCCACAACAGACCTACTAAGGGTCGCGGTGGAGGGGCGACCACGCCCCACTCACATAAAACCTAACCTAACCCATCGACGATCAAATTTGCACAATCATCGAATTTGCGCAAATTGTTTGACCGTGGAGGGGACCTTTAGAGAATAACGGATAAAAAGATTTCGTACAATATTGAAATGTATTCTTGTAACAAGTACTGCAAATTACTTTTTCTATAAATAATTTAATTAAGTAGTAAACTGTGTTGTTGCGATCACAGATGGCAACACTTCGTTTGATTTTTTTATTCTATTAAATGTTTTTTGTTTTCTTTTTTTATCCGTCCCCGCACGCCAACGTCTTAAAAACAGTTGGTGTAGCCACAGGCAGATTCCGAGAACGCCCTTTTCGCCTAACTGTCGCAACCAACTATAAAAATTAGAAAACAGCTATAATATTTCCCCTACACCCGTGATGTATCTGTGCGGCACAGCAGCCGTCTCCCTTTCTGCAACTGCAGTCTCGTCTCGAGTCGCCGCTGTCAGTACACTTCCAGCTATCGACCAGGGTTCTCGGTCTATGTTTTTTCCTCCTCAGCTACGAAATTTTTCTATTTTTTCCACAGCTTAAATTAATTTTATTACTTGCAGCAGTGCATTGGTTGGTTCAAGTGCATTGTGTTCTTTGAAGATAGAAAACCTATATTTTGGGTTAAATAAAACTTTTAAAAAACCAGCCAAATTGTGATTACTTCCAGTCCACTATATCGTAGTTGAGTAAAAATTTCTCCCGTGTAGAAAAAGGAAAAATTTTGTTAATGATTTAACAGAGTAACAAAACACCGACAACTTTGCACGAACTAAATTTCCTTTGGGAGAAGCAGGATTGTAAATCAGCACTTACAGAAAAAAAAGAAAAATTTTGTGGAGAGATTGTGCAGTCTGAGAAGTATAGCCGGAGTGACTCGGTTGGATAAAGTGAAGAATAGTGAGATAAGGGAACGCTGTGATGTTAAAGAAGATGTAAGTTCAAATATAGATAAAGGAATGCTTAAATGGTTTGGACACGTAGAAAGGATGGATGGAGGAAGATTGACGAAACAAATTTATTTTATAAGGCGAGTGTGAATGGACAAGTCGGTAGAGGTCGACCTCGGCGAACAAATCTCGATCAGATCAACGATGTTTTGAATAAAGGCCAGGTCAAGAGTACCAACAACCGACGAGCGTGTACGGGAGCACTGATTAAAGTAGAGGAAGCAAAAGATGTGTGTAAAATTCGTAGCATGTGGAAGGAAGTGGTCTCTGCCTACCCCTACTGGAAAAAGGCGTGACTATATGTATGAAATTTGGTTGAATAAAGAACACAAAAGTTCAATGTAAATCAATTGAAAATCCTAAGCAAGCGTTTTTAGAAGGTTTATCAGCAGGTCTAAGAACTCCCAATTTGGAAAGGTCGTCGTTTAATAATTGGAAGATAAAGATTTTATGCTGGTAGTTTGCTTGTATTTGTATCAGTGTACCAAAGATTACCACGAAAAAATTAATTCTGATGTTTTTAAAGAGTATTTTCCTCGAATGCTGAATCTAATTCCCATTAATTCGGTAATAGTTTTGGATAATGGATAATAATATCATTCTAGGTTAAAAGAACCATCACCCAAAGCTAAATAGAAAAACAATACACAAAAGATTGGTTAATTTAAAAGGGAATTATTACTAACAATTATATATTAAAAAAAGAACCTTTAGTTATCACAATAAACATCAGCATTTAAGAAATACGGGAATGTAGCCCGTCATAACACAACATTTAAACCTAACATCTAACATTATTTGCAATATTAAATTATTTAATTCTCTGCCGCTGAATATGGATTTTGTCTTTATTTATAGTTTGTGATTATATTGTAAATGTACCCAAAAAGAGTCAGGCTTGTGGGGAAACAAGTTGATTAAACTAAAATAAGATAAAATTATAAATGGGAATAAGCGAGTATACATTCATTTACGTAGCGCCACTCTGTTAAAAATAACTTTTCGATATTGTGCTATACACGCCAAGCGAACGGAGTATACGTTTACTTTTAATAGTCAATTTGAAATAACTTTTGTTGTAGTTTCAAAAAAAAAATTAAAAAAAAAAACGTCCATTTTAAAATATTTTTTTTGTTCTTTTATTTTCGACTGTGTGTCTTTTTTTTTATCACGCTCTCTTTTATTTTCATTTTCATTAAAGTGTATATACAGAAATTTCGTCATTGTTTAATAATTGCAATAAAAAAAAATGTTGTTTGGGTGGAGCTCTTTTTAATAAGGAGGGGCAGCTTTTGTCTTAAAATTATGATTATTCTTGACCTTTTAATGCTTTACATTGTTTAGGATTTAAATTATTTGAATAATTTAAATTTTTTTATTTTAATTTTTTCCGTGAAAGTTATTATTTTAATACAATACCAGTACAGTTACAGTTTTAAGTACTTTGCCAAATCTTTTAAAATTTCTTATGAAGTTGGTAGTAAATAACTTTTTATTTTATGTTTCGTTAATTTCTTTAAAAGATGGATGTTTTCAAACTTAAAAATTTCGTTGAATTTCACATATTGTATTAAAAAGAAATAAGTAATAAATAAAAAAGAAGTTCTTTATCATTTTGAATAATTTATCTTTGGTAATTATAATAATTAGATACCTACTATTAACGATTTTTAATAAGTTAATATTTAAAGTGGTTTATAGCTAAAAAAAATCAAATATAGTTTATTAAATACCGTTGTTACTTTTCATTGTAAATGTCAGTCATCACTTTATTTATAATTAAATTTCTTACTTAATTATGTGAGGTTATGTCATCGACAATCTTAATGGATATATCTTTATATATATATATATATATATATATATATATATATATATATATATATATATATATATATATATGTAATATAATCGAATAAATTTTCTCGATATAGTCGAGGATATTGTTATTTAAATCTTTTATTGTTTTGCCTAATGTATTTTTTTTCTTGTGATGTCTGATGTATTTTATTGCCAATAAACTATTATTATTATTATTATGAAGGATTGCTCTTTAGTTATAAGATTGAGAAAAACAAATCAAGACTAAAGGTTTCTTTTGCAAAAAGCGATCAGTACAAATGAATAGGTATATCCAATATACCTAAGCAATGAATTATTATTTAACTGTATAAACCACTCGAGTCCGGAAGCAATTAATTATTCGATTTATGCAAATGGACAGGACGCCAAAATATTTTAGAATTACCTGCCTATAGGTATTTCCTAAGCTACTATTCCTTTCTTTTATAATAAATTATAGTTTAAAAAAACTAAAAAACACGCTTTTAGAGTTAATTGAACTAAAAAATAATTTTTAACATAGGAATAAAATTATTGACGAGAAAATTAATGTCACTGTTCTAAAAATTTATGCAAGAAATTGGTACATTAACACGAATTGTCTAATAATTAAGCGTTAAAGACAATAACGTAGAAAGAGTTATTTTTTTTTCTTTTTATTATTTTTAAAGGGCGTCGACTGCTATGGTCATTAGCCCATTAGTCTATTAATATTTTTGTTTTTTTTTCCTATATCTGATTGTAAATATTGACTTCTTTTAGAAGTTGTATGAGTTTTCTTTCGACATCTCGGTTTCCGTTAAGGCATTGTTGCAATTCTGCTGGTATTCCTATTCGTTGTCTTATCACTTCTTTATACGGGCATCGTATTATATGTTGTACTGTTAACCTGTGTCCACATTGTTCACACCTAGGTTGTCTTACCTCCAAGAGCATAAATGAATTTGTAAGGCGGGTGTGGCCTATTCTTAATCTACCTAATACAACTTGCTCTCTTCTGTTACAGGCAAGAGGATGTGTATTTTTCTTGATACTTGGTTTCACACTTTTCAACTTGGCTTCTGTTCTATCCCATTCCCTTTGCCACATTTTAGTAGTTTCATTTTTTAAGTATGATTTTATGTCGTCGGGTCCGAGTGAGATATTTTCAAAGTTTTCTTGTGAAGCGGCCATTCCAGCTGACTGGTCCACCATTTCATTGCCTGCAATTCCTTGATGACTAGGAATCCAACAAAATCTTACTATTTTATTTTGGCTCTTTAGCCAATTAAGTCTTGATAGAACAATTTTCACCATGGGGTCTTTAGTGAAGGGGTTTTTCAGTGCCTGCAGGGAGCTGAGTGAGTCACAACATATGAGGTATGATTGGTGGATAATAAATTCAATATAAAGTAGTGCCTGTAGAATTGCGTGGAGCTCTGTAGTGTACACTGTGGCCTCTCTAGGAAGTGACCATGAGTAGCAGGTTTCCAAATGACAGAATGAGCTTCCGGATCCTCTTTCAGTTTTAGATCCATCTGTGTAGATTATTTGACATTCTGGGTTGTGATCGATTATTCTTAAAAATTCTATCAGGATGATGATACTGTTTGTATCTTCTTTTTTGTATTTTAGTAATTCTAGATTTATAGGAGGTGGGTCTATTTTCCAAGGAGCAGTTTCAAACTGGTTGATATCATATACCCTTGGAAAGAAAGAGTTATTATATCTCAATATTTTTGTTCGCATATTTACATTCTTTTTCACATACTTTGGATAAATGTAACTAAAAGGATTTTTATTAATTAAGAATTTTGATACAACAAGCCATAACTTATCGAGGACAGATTAATCATAAAGACTATTACTTAAAATGTGTCTTGTTTATAATTTTGTATAGAGTGATTATTGAGATTGCTCAAGTCTATGGAGGTATACATACTGTTACGATAGTTCGTCTTGGGTTCGTTAAGTTAAAACACTCAGTACAAGAACTAAAAAATTTATTCCAATCTTTCTTCTTCTAATATAATACACTCTTAGTTAATAAATCACTTAAATATTCGCTTTACAAGTCTCTGTGTTAACAAAGTTTCTTCGCGGTATCGCGATCCTTAAATGGGTACCAAACAATCGTTCCAGAAAGAACGTTTTCTTTTTAGAAATTATCACGAACATTCTAATAACAGATCTCCGATTGCCGCCCGCGGCTATAAATCATTCGTTAAGGCCACAAATCGTACGGTTTCATGTAGCGACTCGCCGCGTCGCGGTCAAATAATGGTTCCAGGGGGTACTCGCTGACCACAATCCGTAACAATACGTTTGTAATATTTTATCAAAAACGATTTGATGAAATCAGATTGCTTCATTATCTTTTCGTACTTCGAAATATTAGATTATTGCAAAGTTTATTCAAATAATTATAATTTTTTTAAATTGGATGTTAGTAATTTTATTTATTTTTTTCAGGTAAGCGAAATATATTTATTTGTGAAAGATAGTTGGTAAGTACAAATAGAATTTAGATTTATAATAACTAGGTAATTAAAATTTTTTTTTTTTAAATAATACAAGTAAGGTAAAAATTAATTTAAAAACTTCGTATAAGTTACTTCGATCAAACCTCTCAAAAGGTATTTAGTAGGTAAGAATCAGCAGCCAACGTGTTGAATAAAAATTCTACCTTACTAATTCATCGTTATCTGGATCTATTTCGTTATTATACATGTTTATTAAATCAAGGTATATTGGTGCCACCCTTATACCACAATCAAAAAATTGTAGAAACTGTCCCCCTGATTGGTCAGTTGTAATTACTTAGAAATCGAAAATAATTTATGCTGCATGTGTACTAATAATATAAAAAAAATTAACATAGACTGTAATGTTCAATTTAGAAATTTGTCTTTTGTTACGAGAGTAGTTACTAAAATTTCGCTCTGTAGAAATAGTAATCATAAAAATAAAAAACTGGAAAAGTAGCTACTACTCCTCACTTGAGTCCCAATGATTTTTTTACTTCCCAAGAATTATAAATAAACTTGATGGTCTACGATTTTCAATACTATTAGATGCAATGAAAGCCGACAATACCAGTACTATAATGTCACCGTGTCCCTCCAGACAAACCGAATCAAGGTCTGCTGTATCAAAGGGCACACGGGATGCTATAGTAACATATAAACTTATCAGGAAGGCGGTCATTTTCAATATACTCGAACTTGGCCCATTCAGTGTACTTTCTCTACGGACATAATAAACAGAATCAAGGAAAACCCATGAAAACTTTAAAGATCGGTGGAATGAAACAGCAAAAATACTCACTGTGGAATATCATCACCTATTTTGAAATAATTGGCTGGCTAAATGCTTCCCTACAGAGGAATACCTAGGGTACTACACCACCCTTATCCAGATTTAAAATGAAAATTAAAATGTATACGATTAGAAATATTTTTATAGTTATGCCAATTATTAACGCTCCACACATATACACACTGAAAGGAAAATTAGCACTTACACTGGTTCCATTTGTTCTTACGTCACCGTTTGTTCGATCATTCGGTATCGAATTGTATAATGTATATGTAATGTTTATTTTTATTTGGAACAAGGAAACTATGCAACCAACCTCTACGTACCTATTATCTTCTAGTTTTTTTTTGTTATATCATCTATGTTTCTTAACCTTTCGATAGGATGAGACTACCTCAAATAAATTTTAAACGAGATAAATGTTGTGTTGAAGGTGAATCTATTTTTTTAATGGGAAAAAAATTTAACAAATTTTTGTAAAAATATTGTCAAAAATAAACTTAATTAATAATAACGACATGTATTAAAAGTAAAGATACTTTGCTCAAGGTCTTCACTTAAAAGTTGTGATTTTCCAGACACAAATTTTCAAGCACATACTAGCTACCCTTAGTCGGTGGTTATAACTATGGGTAGATAAATAAAAAAATTATGCTCTCCTGGGTCGCTTACATTAAACTTGGAAGACGTTTTTAAAAGCCACGTTACAATATGCTTGAAAAAGAAAAGTTTTCAACCAATGTTTTACCGGTTATGACCTACGGCGCGGAAACATTAACCCTTACCAACGCTTCTGCTAATAAATTAAAAGTAACTCTGCGCAAAATGAAGAGATCGATGCTTGGTGTTTCGTTACGTGACCACATTAGAAATAAAAAATTACGCAAAAGAACAGGCGTGACTGATGTGGTCGTACATATAGCAAAACTCGAATGGAAGTGAACGGGACATGTGGCTCGCATACAAGATGGTAGGTGGACAAAACGAATACTTGAATGGAGACCCAGATCCGATAAAAAAAATAAAGGAAGACCACTAACTCGCTGGACAGACGACATTACCAAAAACTGGATTCGTAGCGCTCAAGACAGAAAAGAATGGACTCAACTAGGGGAGGCCAGTAGTGGACGCAGATGGCTGATTGATGATAATGATAATAAAAGCTTTGTGCGAGACAGGGTCCATACTATGGTACAATGCTATGTGCGGTGCGCCGTTATGGACATAGCCTAACTATCTCAAACACTAAACGCCCTGCAAAGATAAAAACACACGACGTAAGGTCAAGTAATAACCTTAAAAATATACTGCTAACGAAGATGCATTAAATTTTGCTATGTCATATTGTTGAAAGTTGGAAATATTGATATGGTACTACGTAGAAGGTTATAAAGTGAATCATTTTAAAGGGTTACTGTGTTTAAAGGTTTGTCATTCACGAATGTGCATTTGTAGTCATACCTGTGCACTGCGGTGGTATTTTTTAGTGGCCCAAGAAGTTTCCTGTCATTATGTTGTCACAAACATTATTTATCGTTATACTATTAAGCTATTACAAATTGTAGCACAGTGAACCAAACATTTACACATAAGAGGATTCGGGGGAATGAGACAGCGAACATTCTGGCAAGCTTGGGAGAAGGGTAGCGAAAACATGAGAGGATCCGGAGGAATAAGATAAAACTTTGTTAAAAAATAAGTATGGATGAAGTTACGACAACGGCTACTTTACTTTTTTATCCTATTCTGCATATAAAATGTGGATAATTGTTTATTTTCATAACTACAATTTTAAACCACTTTATTTAACAGGAATATATTTTTGCCAGCATTGCAAAAATTATCAACCAGTTGTTATATATACAACTTTATGTCTACATTTATAATCAATAAATGTTACTGAGTCTAGTGCACTCTGCTGGTAGACTTAAAAACTGATAGATGTTCCAATTAAACATAAGCACATTACGGCATTGTGCGACACTGAGTCGCACAATGCTCGGTAGTTGGAAAACAGGTACTATTTGTCGCTTTAAGGACAGATTTTTCTTTCTCTGTAAAGAGTCATCCAATCAGCCTTTTTTTTTGCTATTGTACCATTTATTCTATATAACGTAAGGAACAGATCGGTTACAAGCAAGTACATAGAAGAAATTCATTCAAGTCGGTACGTCGCAATTTGTAATACTTTTTTTTAAGTTTTGTTGCAATAAAGTCTATCGATATCTATTTCTTTTTCACTACATCCCATACGTGACAAATAAATTATACAATTATACAATCAACAATTGGATGCTGGATGTACATGTTCGTTTGAGACTGAAACAATAATTAAACAAAAGCATGGATTAAGGTAAATGACTAGATATCATGTGAGTGGGTCTATTTTGGCTCAATCCAGTTCATAGTTGTATGGGGTGAGATTTTCTTGAAATCGGTAGGTGCTAGGTTGGTATAACCAAATATATTAAACTGTAAGAACTACCGATGTATTAGTTTACTCAGCATAGTCGGCAAACTGTATGCAAAGATATTGATCAAAAGAGTAACGAATGAAACTGAGAAGATGATATGGGATGTGCAAACAGGATTTAGAAGAGGAAGAAGATGTATGGATCAGGTCTTTTCCTTGCGAGGTATAGTCGAAAAATTCTTGGCTAGAAGTCAGAAGGTCTATTGCGCTTTTATAGACTTGGAAAAGGCCTATGACAGAGTGGTGAGGAGTGAATTGTGGTCTACATTGTCTATGTATAGGGTAAGTGGTAGTTTAATACGAGCACTGAAATCACTTTACAAGGATTCCACTGCTTGTGTCAGGATAAACGGAGCTTGCACGGACTGGTTTAACATCGAAAAAGGTGTGAGACAGGGATATGTGGCTTCGCCATGGCTGTTTAACTTATACATAGACAATTGTTTAAAAAAATCTGAAAGAGAGTGCGTATGGATTAAAAATGATGATTTGATCGTCAAATGCCTTCTTTACGCCGATGATCAAGTCATATTAGCGTTATCTGAAGAGGAGATGCAGGCGATGGTTAATGTTATGTATGATTCCCTGAATCCATACAAGTTTAGAGTTTATCTTGTTGGAGCTCAGTGCTTTTAAAGCAGCCTGGCTCTCTGATATTGTACTTATGTTTTTGTTAGCTAGAGGTCTATTAGTCAACTCTCTTGTACACAATTTGATAGCCTTCAGCCTGAAAGATTCAGCCAAGACTGGAAGAGGGTAAAGGACTAATTACAAACAGGCCAAACAACCCGCCTAATGTCCAGAGTTAAATGCTGTCTGCATTTTCGAGGAATAAATTTAAAACTTACGAACAACTCTTAATTTAGTAATTATAAATTTAAATCCAAATAAATTGGCCGATTTCAGTGTATTGCAAAGATAAAATTTGCAAAGTATCTAAAATAAATTTATGTAAACATAAGGAATATTTTTTTAGTGTTATCGCAAAAGTTTATTAAGGTTGATGTATAAATGTCTGCAGAGACCATATTTTATATTTTATACGTGCCTTTTACTTAAAAAAAAATTGCTACCAAGAAATGCCTACGTAAATGTAACGTTTATGGAAAATATAAATTGTCACGATATTTTATGCTGTGTGATATATCCATAATAAAACTCCATATATCGCTTTAACGGTCGTTATTTATTGAATAAAATTGGAACATTAATACCTTACTTCTAAGCAAATTAAAGTATATTAGTGATCCTACAGCCAACACCTGTTTCAATTAAAAGTTTAGTATTACCATTTACATTCTCTTAATAAAATTGAAGGATTTTCTGTTTGGAACTACCCGATTAATGTTGAAAATTTATTTATTTGTTCTTTAGTAGTGAATAAAATCAGTACAATTTTAAACCAACTAATATAATTATCATTCATTATACTTTTTTTTTATTTCAACAAAAAATAACACCGCATCAACTGCAGAGAGAGAGACAAAACTAGATTATTTGTTCTTCTTTCTTCATTGTGTGCACTCTACCAACAGTTGTTTGGCTGTAAGTTAGATAGCACAATTGTTACAGGTGAAACTAGAATCCTTCTATTGGTGTTTGTGAGCTAGGAGTGTATATCCTAATTGGAGGCGGTCGATAATGACTTGGTCTCTCCTTCTTGTGGGTAGTAATAAGTTCTCATCGACTAGTTCTTTGATTTCTGTGGATGTTGTTTTAGAGAGAGGAAGTCCCTCTTCGTCGGCCTCTTTTTATAACCGGTTAGAACTTTACCAAAATTATTTAGGCTGGTCTAGTCGCCGGCACTTCACTAGAAGGTTCTGGTCCATTTGTCACATGACAGATCCGAAGTTTAATCTTAAAAATAACGTGGACGTACGGAAGATACTCCTTACGGAGAGAATTCTTTCTTACATACTATTTTTACAGTGATAAACTTATACCTACTTTAGGTAATTCTATTATAAAATAATTTATTAAATAAAAGTTTATTGTATTTGTTGTGATCACAGATCGTAGCACGTTTAAATTTTATTTTAAATCCATTAACGATCGGTCCCTGCACGCTAACGTCTTAAAACCGTTTTGCCCTAGACAGAACCCGCGATGTCTCCGGCTGGCACCCCAGCTGCCTTTCTTTTCCCCCTTGTTTGCACTGCGCATTCTCGAGTTGGCGCAGTAGTAAGTTTCCTCTCTCAACGCGCCGTCTCGATAGTATTGCTCCGACAGTCGTTGAGAGTGATTGTCATACAGTTCCTTTTTTCAAGGCGATTAAACATCGCTCGTTATTTGCAATAAGTAGTATTCCTTTGACTGTCGATAGTGACGAGAAAAAACTGAATTTTTCTTTAATTAAGTTAGTTTAATACTTTTTTTCCACGGCTTTAAATTAATTTTATTGCTTGCAGCAGTTAACTAGTCGGGACAAGTGCATTGTGTTCTTTTAAGATAGAGATAGTGATTATATTTTGTGTTTAAAAAACCAGCCGAATTTGTGATTATTTCTAGTCAGCGTATATCGAAGTTGAGTAAACATTTTTACCGTGTAGAAAAAGGAAAATTACAAACCCACGATTTCTACAGTATTACATACAGGGTGGCCAACCGTAAACAAAACAGAGTCATTTGCAGGAACCTCGTCAATATTTTAGAAAAACGCTCAGACCCGTCGATTTTTAATTAAAGGGGAACACTCTTTTTTGGTGTTTTTAACTCCACTACTTTTAACCACAAACTAGGGTAAGAATTACCCCAAATTTTTTTTATGGCATTGGGGGTCAAATAAGATATCTTTTGAAAGCTCTGACAATTCTCTTTACAATAGTCTTTAAATTTTACTTTTCCTCCCAATACTTTGAAAAAAATTACATGTTAAAATTCCAATTATTTTAGTTGTTTAGTTACTACTTAATTAATTAAATGTTTAAAGTGATGACCGCCCTCTTCCATACAATAATAAAGATTTTGTTTACTTTTATTCCGAAGAATTTCCGGAGTAATTCGACGGCACTCGTCAACGATTCTTTGACGCAAATCTTCCAACGACGCTGGTTGTGTTTTATAGATTTAACTTTTCAGATGTCCCCACAAAAATAAATCGAGGGGCGATAAATCGTGGAGGCCATTCAATGCTGCCTCTTCTCCCAATTCAATGCCGTGGAAAACGTTGGTCTAAATACTAAACAAACGCCGCATAATGCGGAGGAGCGCCGTCCTGTTGAAAATAAAAATGATCTTCGTCATACTGTGGATTATTTTTAAATACATATCAGTCAAGGCAGAGTCAATAGCGTCTTCCAGTAATTGCAATTACATTTCGCCAGTCAAATTGCCTGGTAGATTGTGATTGTGATTGTTTGCAGATAAGTTTCACATTTAAAATCTAATTTCTCAACTAGTAATGAGCGGAATTTTAAAATTTAAAGAATATTATTTAGAGAATTGTAAGAGCTTTTAAAAGACATCTTATTCGACCCCAATACCATTTAAAAATTTTGGGGTAATTCTTACCCTCGCTTGGGGTTGAAAGTAGTGGAGTCAAAAATACCGAAAAAGAGTGTCCCCCTTTAATCAGAAATCAACGGGTCTGAATTTATATAAAAAGGTGCTACACAAACGTTTTTGTAAAAATAGAGATTCTTCATTGGTCTTTGGTCAGCAAAATAGCACTCTTCTGGATGAAATACAGCAGCTAGAAGCGCAGCACAATCAATATCGATTCTAGTTAGTAGATTAGCAGACGGAGATACATTGTATTTTTTTTTTTATGTTCTGGTTCCCACGAAAAGGGATATCCTGTAATGTTCAGAGAACATCGTGGGAACCAAGGGAAAGAAGGTAGGAGTTGGTGTTCTTCTTAAATTTCTGGAGGTTGTATTCCTCGGGGAACACCTCCCTAGGCAATGAGTTCCAAAGCCTCGCAATTCGTTGGATGAATGAGTCTTTGGAAAGTGATGTTCTGCAGGTCTCCAAAGTGACCACGAAGGGGTGTGAAGACTGAACTTGACGGGTTAATCTCGAAGAGACTGCCAAAGGAGGAACGATTGTTGATATTTCAGAAGAGCATCGCCCATGAAAATATCTATAAAATAGAGACAAATCGCCAACTTTTCTACGGTGTTCCAGACAAGTGAGCGAGTTTGTAAGCGAGGCATCACCGACGAGACGAATTGCCCTTTTTTGGACAGAATCCAGTAGCTTCAGGATATGTTTAGGTGCTGCACTCCAAATATGGGAACAGTACTCCAGTACAGGTCGGATCTGTGCCTTATAGATCATAAGCAGCTGACTGAAGGTGAAATAGCTCTTGGCACGAAACAAAAAACCAAGTTTTTGGGATGCACTTTTGGCAATGGACCTCACGTGATTTTCTCAGGAAAGGTTATTTGATAGTAATACCAAGCATCGATATGGATGACTTCAGTGGTATGGTTACTCCTGACAAATTTATGTTAGGCACAGTGAGATCGGATTTCTAGAGAAAAGACATGCTTGTGTTTTGTTTGCATTGAATTCTACCAAGTTATTGGATCCCCATTCGAGAATTGTTGCTAAGTCCATATTTATATTGTTAACATTTCTTCCTCGTTCATTTCTGGTTTCACTGGCTGATATAGGGGCCCTGGAAGAGAAAGCGGTATGGAGGGTACTATCATCGGCAAAGCTGTGTACGGGACATGAAGTTGCTTTCAATAAAAAGTATTTTTACTTGATGTGAAGTAAAAATAGTGTTGGTGCTAGAATGGATCCTTGCGGAACACCAGCATTTATGAGTAGAGTGTCAGATGAAACTCCATCGACCACTATATGGAGAGACCTGTTTGAGAGAAAACTAGCAAGCAGAGAACACAGCTGAGGGGGCAAGCCATAAGATGGAAGCTTGGCGAGGAGTCCCTGGTGCCAAACTCGATCGAACGCCTTGGAGATATCTAATGCCACAGCTAAAGTTTCTCCATACTTTACTGTGTATTGTTTTCGATTGGCTACCCTGTATAAAAAGATTAGAATAAATTCTTTAGTTTTTGTATTGAGTATTGTAAATTAACGAACCCAAGACTAAATATCGTAACACTATTGTGACTCTTTGAATAATATTCTTGATAATAATCACCCAATTTTTTTGAGTATTTTTTTACATTCTTACAGTTGCCTTTTTACGTTTCGAGGTAATAGTTTATCGGTCAGCTTTTTACGGTTCGATCATATCTTTTCGTGGCCATTCTTCATATTTTATTTAATTGCATTACTTAACAAATGGTTTATTTTATTCGATTTTTTTGGTCGGCAAAATCTTATATTGCTGCAATATTTAATAACTCATTTATGTAAACGCAGGAATTATAAAGGCTTGCTGTGAAAGGTGCGGTGTAATTTCTACTGTAACTGATCGTGAAATGTAATGATAAAAAAAGTATTCGGTCAATAATAATATCATCTTACTTGATACAATCAAAGAATATTCATTCAACCATTGATAAAATCTTGATAAAGATAAACCAATACCCGCTACTTATTATAATGCCATACTAGATCCGTTTGGTGTTAATTTTTATTTATTTATAATAAAAGTAGGTCAGTCTTTGAAATACATTTTAAATTATAATTGGAAAAAATATGTGCGGGCTATTTAAATTTCAAAATAAAAAGATAAAATTGATATCGAAAAAATAATCTCAAATAAAATCTTAAGTGATTTCCTTTGGAATACTAAAAGAAAGTTTTATTTCCTAGCAAATAATAATAATATTTGTTTAATTTTTAATTGTGTGGTGGTACACAAAAAAATTATATAAACACGAATAGTGTAATGCATAATTTACCGTACCAGTTGGTTTGTTTTTCAGTTTTGTTAGTCAACAGATGTAGTTAATTCATCAAGCAACGTTGAGAAATATAAATTTCTTGTATGCAAGTTTAATCAGCAATTTTATTTGTGTGGTAGTATATTATGGCACCGACAAAAGACAACCCCAACCCCACATAAAAAACATTGCTGGATTTGCGGTGCTTAATAAATACTTGTACAGCGGTGCATGCGAAGGTGAAATAAAAAGAAGAGTTGCACTGTATCGAACAACCGTAACTAAGTCAAGCAAGATCTGGAAAATACAGCCATCACTAAAACGCCAAATTAAGATTGTCGAATTCACTTGTGTTCCCTATTGCCACTTATGGAGCAGAAACCTGGACACTCAAGAAAAGCGATACCAGACGGATAAATGCCTTCGAAATGTGGGCATACAGACGGCTACTGCGGATACCCTGGACGGCTCACCGTACAAATGAATCTGTTCTTCAAGAACTAAATATTCAACTAAATCTGTCAAAAAAGATAAACCGAAGCTTTTTAACATATATCGGCCACATTGCAAGAAGGACAGACTCATTGCAACTACTAATAGTTGAAGGAAAGGTAGAGGAGAAGCGCCCGCGCGGAAGGTCGCCCAAGAGATGGGTGGACCAAACTAAAGATCTAATCAGCCAAGGCCTACATGAAACTGTAAATATGGCGCAGAATAGAGAGGAGTGGCACAATACTATAAGTGCTGCTACATGAGCATCATAGTCACTTTGGTGAATCCCGTGCAATAGCCTTGGATATATCTAAAGCCTTTGACCGCGTTTGGCACCAGGCATTGTTAAGTAAATTATCTGCCTACGGTCTCCCAACCAAACCGCGCCAATGGCTCTTGAGCTTCATGCAAGATCGCTCCCCTTACATGTGGTAGTTGACGGTATTTCTTCTGATGCGTTTAAAACTAATGCCGGGGTCCCCCAGGGTTCCATCCTGTTCCCTACCTTATTTCTTTTACACATCAACAACCTCTTGAAAACCACTACGAACCCCATTTACAGTTTCGCAGACGATAGCACACTTGTCTCAACTTTCACATCCTATCGATCACTTTCGGTGAATGATACAAATAGACTCAGGCAGGAACAGGTTGATTCCATCAATAGATATCTTAAAGCAATCGTCGAATGGGGAACCAACAATCTTGTTCAGTTCAACGCCCAAAAAACACAAAGTGCCACGTTTTCCAAGAAAGTGAATTCCTCAAATCATCCCATCACAATGTCCGGAAATACCCTTGAACCAAGTCCCTCCATCTCGATTTTGGGAGTCATGGTGTCCAATAACATGTCTTGGCATGACCATGTTGCTAACATCGCAAAGTCGGCAAGCCAGAGGCTAGGTTTTCTGTGGAAAGCCAGAAAGTTTTTTACTCCTGATCAACTGTTGACGACGTACAAGGCTCAAATCCGACCTCTACTGGAGTATTGCTCGCACATTTGGGGTTCAGCACCAAGGCATTTTCTTCGTCTTCTAGATTCCATTCAGAAAAGAGCCATTCGCTTGATAAACAGCTCAACTCTCACAGATACCCTTCACCCTCTAGAACATAGAAGAAGAGTTGCAGACCAGTCATTGCTCTACAGATATTTCCATGGCAGATGCTCCAGAGAAATAAAAACTCTTGTACCACCATTGGCCACATTCGGCCGAAGAACTCGGCATGCTGATCAGTCTCACCCATTTACTCTCAAGATTGACACTACAAGGACCAATCTTCATCAAGAATCCTTCTTTTACAGGGCTGCTACGGAATGGAATAAGCTTCCAAAATCAGTTTTTCCAGAGAACTATGACCTGCAACTTTTTAAAAAGCGTGTCCACAATCATTTTCTTTCTATAATCCCTTTCCTTTCTAATAGTCGCAGTGCGGGCCGTCCGCGGCCCACACGATAGGTCTACCCTTTTTGCGACTATTTTCATAAAAAAAAAATATATATATGAATCCGACAACATACCAATATGGACACATACCCGTTCCAAAATTTATTGACACCAATGCCAGATAAAATGGTCCTCGCACGAAAAATTATTTACGGACGGATCAAAAACAAACAATGATGTAGGATGTAAAAGTGTAACGAAATACAGGGTGTTCCATTTAAAAAAAAACACAACTTTTGTATGGCACACTTTTTTTAGCCATCCTGTAGACTCCAAAATGATTTCCTTTTGCAGCCTAAATCAATATACATCTAATGAAATAAAGAAATTCCCGAAAAAATGTATGGTTTGGTTATAGGGACCGTGTCGTATGGGGTGCCCCACCCTGTATTTATTAAATTTTGTTTATTGAACCTTTTTGTAATATATCCGATCTTATAATGGTGTGATAATTTAAATTATCCACGGGTTAAATAGATTGATATAATTAAAGCAATAAAGTATCCACTGAAACAGTTATTTATAGACCTACTTCTATAAATATCTTCTGGGAAACACGTTTTTTAAGCATTCTTTCACGTGACCAACGTAAGTTCCAGATTGTTGTAATTAAACATTATTTGGGGAATTGTCATTTTATAAATGTGCTTCAGATGATGATCCACATTCTAAAAATTCCACAAATAAATTTCTCCAATTGATCTATTAATAATTTATTTATCTATAAAAAGGATCGTTACCAATGATATATTTTCACTTTCGTAAAAATGATATGGTTTTAAATTTAATAGCATTTTGTTGATTAATTAATTTTATATTCGTTGCTGCAAAAAAATGGTAATGTATGTGAAATATCAAGATTTTTTTAATAATTACATTTCCATTATACCCCTTGCAGCTTTTGTCTAGGACTAATATCCAGTAAAGAGGACAAATTAAAATATAGCTTACTCATTGCATTTATCTGCCCTAAAAATTACTAGACCGTTAAAAAACGGCTGTTTTGTCGTACACTAACAACCCCATCAACCAATTATTTCTCATTTAACCCAACCCTTACGCAAAACCACAAATTAACAAATAAATACATAGCCAATACCGTTTACGAACTAAATTGGAAATTTACCAAACATATACCAACAAAAAATTATAACAAACTTATACAATAAAGGAGGGAAAGATTTAATGAACAATTATTGTTAAAATTATTGTTTCTTCCTTTCAAACGAATCGATATCTTCATTTACAATTTATTTTTATAATAGTTGATTATACTATTCACTCAAAAGAAAACACTTTGCCAAAAATATGGGGTCAGCTTTTGATCTATCGAACGCAGCCCTAGTCGGTGTTGGGGGATGGGGTGGTTTTGCAAAATACTATTTTCATAAAAAAAAAAATATCCCTTCTCAAGGAAATGGACCAGAGAGAGAGAGAGAGATTATGGCACGATGCTACCGACTGAAACAAAAATGTTTACTTATACACACTGCTTATTAAAAAATAGTACCAATATGCATGGTGTTTTGCAAGGCAAAAATATGATAAAAATTGCTTATTGCCAACACTTAGCGGCTCTTCCTTTTGATCTTACAATTAGCCAAGGATTTAAAGACGTGCTTGATTATCCACTCAGATGGTTTTTGGTGCGCCACAGCTCAGCAACTGTTTTCAAATACGTAGTCACCGGCTCTAATTAATTTAGCCGGCTTTGTCCTCTTAGAGCGACGGATAGGGCTTGGCACGTCTATAGCATCTTTCTGATTTTTAGGTTGGAATGAGCTTCGAGTCATGTTTAGTGCTTTTCTGCAAGTTACTTTTTCAAGATGGTCTGGATTTTGAGATCACGAAGAAGCGTAGAGTTGTTCACATATACAAAGAGAACTAGAATAGTTTTGCAATACAGCTCTACTCGCTAGGAAATATGGTGGACCATCTAACGCGTTTTTGGAAAACGAACAATTTAAAAAAATTGCAATATTTTGATTACCGCCGGAGATATGAATGTGTTTACGTTTGTTCCATTTTCTATTGTTGTAATAAAGATTTTTGCAAAATTCGAGTTGCTCAGCAATCCCTACGCTTTCGGCCATGAGATTCAATAAAATAATTTCCTTTACGAGCAATTATGCATCACAATTTTGATCGACGTGTAGGAAGGATCCTATTCCGTCCAATTTGTTGGTAATAATATCGAATTTTGCAAAAATCTTTATTACAACAATAGAAAATTAAACGTAAACACATTTATTTCTCGAGCGGTAATCGAAATTTTGCAATTTTTTTTTAAATTGTTCGTTTTCAAAAAACGCGTTAGGTGGTTCAAGAACTTTTCAGATATCTCTACAACTTTGGTCGGAATTGTTAATTGTTTATAAGCAAAAATCTAAAATCGCCGAAAAACATCTATTTTCAACAAATTTTTTTTCCAAATCGCTTGTGCATGATGATACGAAGCTCCTCGATTTTTTTCCACCCTGTAGGCTTTCGTCGAGAAATTCTATTGAAGGGTCAAGATTTTTCGATGATCGCAGATTGTTGCTAAACCATATCTCGGAGATCGATAAATCTTGCACGATTCTCTTGGGGTTTGGTTCCTGTACATGATGTACGAGTTTCAAACCGATATGTTAATACACTCCCGATTGCGGTTGCAAAAACGAAATATAGAATTTTTATTTTTATTTGCCATTAACCGCTTAATTAACAATGTTAGCATCCTTTTTTTCAGGACCTTTTTTACAGAGGATGTTATGATGAACACAACTTATCTGAAACTTTTTTCGATAGGACGCGTTCCAAAAAAATTATCTCAAAAATATCCATTTTTTAATTTTCAATAATTTTTTATTACTAAAATGTACCCCTGCAGTGGCCGAAAACTCAGGACTATATTCTTGTAGGTGCAAACAACCCATAAAAAAATTGGTCAGAGGGTCCGCCTCTTGAATAGGTCTTATGCTAAGGTGACTGGACTAACTTCTCTGTCTAGCTTTTTCAGACTACTTTGCAGACTCACTGTGGATTATTTTACTCTACTGCCTTCTGTCAAGATGGCTGTACTATCTGTAAATGTTGCAGCTGTCGTTTCTTCTGGTTTTGGTAAATATTGTACCATAAAAGCAGGATGGTGTCTCTTAAATAAACTTAAAAGGCTATTTGAATTCATTGTTCTGATAATTTAAAACTGCTTATTCACCATGTGTGAAAAGAACCTCTACTAAATCAAAAACTTAATTGTTAATGAGTGCCCGATCATTCGTATTTACTCCAGGGTATTGGTTTTGTTGTGGATTTATAAATATTTAAGAAGCATTAGAGCCATTCTGGAAAGCATAAATTTGCTAGTAATCATGGTAACCATTTGAGAGTGTTTTCCATACAGTCTCGATTTAATTATAATGTGTATATACTTTTTGAATATAACTTGATTATGAAAACGTTAAATAAATATTTTTTATTACTTAAGAATTACTTGTATAATGATACACAAATATGCCAGCATAAATAAATATTCCGCACTTTTACATTTTATCCTCGACCTTAAAGTTTCTACCTCGCGTTCTTTGATTCATTTTTTTTTTGTTTTGTTCCGTCTTTGTTTTTTTATTTCTAAATTAACTTTGCTCGAGAATTGCATAAGCATTTGATTTATTTTTGTCTCGAAGATTGTGAAAAGTAGTGTACACGAGGCTGCATTGCATATCCGTTTCTATTTGTTTATGAAACAAAACAATACTGCAATACCAGAATTTTAAGCTATGAAAGGGTACTCGAAAATGCCTTTCTATTATTTTGTGTGTATGAAATACAAGGACTGAAAATTTCAGTTATAAAGGGTTTTATCAATTCTCTTTTTAAAATAGAAAAATTTACAATCCCAAGAAATTCAACGATAAAACTCATGTAGTGTGAAACACAATTCTTAATTCATTTTCACAAACATTATCGTAAGTATTACAAACGTAAACATACAGTAAAAAGTATAAAAAACTAGCAACATTTTTTAATTAATAATGTTTGTATTTAACGGCCTGCGATGAAGGATACTTATTATTTTTTTAATATTCAATTATCATTATCAATAATGAAATTATATCATTTCGGCGAGAACAGATGTTCAGTAAATTTTTACAATGTAACGATGTTGATTTTAGCATTGACAATATCATAAACCATGTTTTAATAAATAAGTCATTACTTATTGTTAGTAGATAATAGTCCTTGAGTGCGGTGTTATTTGTTATCCCACAACAGATGTTGCGATTTAACACGTTAGCTGCTAATAGCTTCGAGGTACAGCAACCCGCAAGCTGTGCCGGATGGCCCCACTTTGTACGAATGTATAGGAAATTCGTACAAGCTGAAATCAACACCCTGGTATAACTTAGGACGGGCCAAACGCATACTGGACAGGCAGTACTATGGGGACAATAATATTTTATTTTTAAATAGGAAACACCTAAAACTGCTAGTTGTAATCACTACAGGTCACCATCCAGTCACTAATCATCTGAAAAAGATGGGCAAGGCAGATAATGATTCCTGCAGTTTCTGCGGCGAGGACAAAGAATCTGTACATCATCTTCTGATATAATGTGAAATATTGTCACAAATAGAGTAAGATCGTTCGGTAAGACAACTTCTACTTACAAAGACCTTAGAAATTACCCCAATAAACCTAGCAGAGCCATTTGTAAATTTCAAAACTACAGTATTGCAATTTATTACTAATTTATTACCACAGTGGTAAATTTATTAACCTTAAATTAATCGAAAAAAAACCAATGGCTCTGCTAACTTTATATAAACTTAGCAGAGCCACACTGTGAAATTTTGTTTTTTTTTCCTTTTTGATATAGGTCATAATTTGTTACTCTTTTATTAATAATTTATTACCATTTTCCCGAATTTTTGAAGTGAAAACTTCTTTAGCGGCGTTGTACACTTTTTTTGTAATGGGTAAAAAATGTTAAACTCGCGTCAGGACACGTGACCTGATCGAAAATTCGTAAGACGGATGTTTTTCACTGGAGCAATATAAAATGCGACTTTTCTTGACTGGTAACTTGGCAACCTTATTCAACAAACTGACAAATTCAAGTACATTTTTTATGTCATTTTGACAAATTAATTTAGTAGCTAAATTCAAAATTTAAGTGCTTTTCATTAGTTTATTGATTAAGTTCTGCTTTTGCTGCATTAAAATGGTCCAAGGAGAGGTGTCGTTTTTAGCAGATGTTATGGACACCATAGCGTGTCTTAATGACTCTAATGGTTCTCCCCCCGACAAAATTTTAGATCAAATAATTTATCAGTGCAAGAAGCCGTTAAAAAACTCATCAATTTGTGTTAAAAAAGCATTAAAAACTGGACTGAAAGCTGGTTTGATCAAAGAGAACGGGGGAAGGTTTAAATTAGGTTTTGGTTTGCCGATAACGGAGGCTCGAAGACGAAGAAAAAATAGAAGCAGAAGCCGTAGACGACGTAGCCAAAAGCGACAAAACCGAAAACGAGGTAGCCGAAAACGAAAAAGTCGAGGTAGGAAGAAAAGCGCCATATTGAAAGAAGATCAAGCAAAAAGCGGAAGAAAGAAATCGAAAACATTTAAATCTGGTACTGATGTTTAATATATGATTTATAATAAAGCGTTAATAAAAATAATGCATTAGTCATAAACTATGGAAATCTGGAGACAATATTTTTCAGATTAAAAATAATATTTTTTGGAGTGAAAACTTCTTTAGCGGCGTTGTACACTTTTTTTGTAATGGGTAAAAAATGTTAAACTCGCGTCAGGACACGTGACCTAATCGAAAATTCGTAAGACGGATGGAGAGTAGACAGCTGGCGTGGCGTAGGAGATGGAGTATCCCCCTCTCTTTCTACGGCGCGGCGAAAATGTATGCCTGCGCCGGCTGTTTCGTTTAGGCGGCGCAGGGCGCACAACGTTAATACTTAAGTTTTCACTTCTGCGGGCACTCCCAGAGTGCAACCCGTAAAATTTTTTTAAATGGCATTGGAGGTCAAATAAGATGTCTTTTAAAAGCTCGTACAATTTTCTATACAATAGTCTTTAAATTTTAAAATTCTGTCTGTAAGTAAGCAATAAAAATAATTGGAATTTTAACATATAATTTTTTTCAAAGTATCGGGAGGAAATATAAAATTTAATGACTATTGGTATAGAGAATTGTACGAGCTTTTAAAAGACATCTTATTTGACCCCCAATGCCATTTAAAAAATTTGGGGTAATTCTTACCCTCGTTTGTGGTTGAAAGTAGTGGAAACAAAAACACCAAAAAAGAGTGTCCCGCTTTAATTAAAAATCGACGGGTCTAAGCGTTTTTCTAAAATGTTGACGAGGTTCCTGCAAATGGCTCTGTTTCGTTTTCGGCTGGCCACCCTGTATAATAAATAATAGAATCTTTGTAAACTTTAGTTGAAGTATTCGTTACTGTTGGCAACACATTTTTGAAGTAAGTTTTAAACCAAGTGCTTCTTTTTAATGGCTGTTATACTAAAAAAGGGGATTCAGATAAACAATATGGCTTTTAAAGTCCTTAAAAGAGAATGGCGTGACAGATAGTAAGTAATAGTGTGTCAAAAAATTTCGACGTTGCGTGCATTGTAGGCAAGTCGAAAAAAATAATACGAAAAACGTTATCCAACCCAAGGCGAATTAATAATTAACGTTACCGAAGGTGGAATAGAATCCAAATTGTTATAATTAAATACACATCGAAATGTGAGTAACCTTATAGCGTATTTACTTAAATCGTATAATTTTTATTATTTTTTTTTCGCCATAAGAAAGGTCGAATCGTTGAACCGTCATTAAGAATTTACATAAAATACAAAAATATCTACAATTAAGATTGCGATGTGTCGCAACTTGATGTTCTGTCAAGTTTAAAGAAAAAAAAAGGGTTAAGGTTAACTGTATGCGTACGTGTTGTGTTTTATATTTGTTCTTATGTGTGTTTTTTGTTCGTAGCCGTAAGGTTAGCGTTGTAAATGGGTCATTCGACGACGGTGCTAGCAAATCTTAAAGATAATTACTCATATATGCGAATGATAATGTTTTAAATATTTTAATAATTAGATCGTTATCCTGGTCTATAGAGTGTAAATAATTTGTTCATTTTGTGTTGTTCATCGAAGAACTATTACTGTAGCCCCTCGAGGTCCTTCTAAAGAACACGCCGTTTTTTAATGATAACGTGCCTTTTTTGTCTCCTTGATTCCATCCAGAAAAGGGCTATTAGTCTAAATGGAGGTACGACAGCTCGGGTTTTTTTTTACTGAAAATAGTCGCAAAAAAGACCTATCGGGTGGGCCGTGCACTGCGACTATTAGAAGGAGGAGGGATTATAGAAAAAAGATGATTGTGAACCCGCTTTTTAAAAAGTTGCAGGTCATAGTTCTCTGGAAAAACTGATTTTGGAAGCTTGTTCCATTCTGTAGCAGCCCTGTAAAAGAAGGATTCTTGATGGAGATTGGTTAGGTTAGGTTAGATATTATGTGAGTGAGGCGTAAGTCGCCACTCCACTGCGGCCTTTAGTAGTTCTATTGTGGCTCAACCCTAGAGGTTGCAGTTCACCGCACAATCCAGCCCTTCTCACGAAGTTCATGGTTGTATGGGGTGAGATTTTCTTGAAATCGGTAGGTTCTAGGTTGGTATAACTAAATACTTATTCTTCCCAGGCCGGGGCATGAACATAGTATATTTTCAGCAGTTTCGTCTTCGACGCAGCAAAACCGACAGTCCGTTTGTTGATTCAGACCTATCCTTCCGAGGTGGTATCTTAGACGACAGTGTCCTGTAACCAGTCCCGTTAGAATTCGCCGGTCATTTATGCTTCATTCTAAGATCTGCTTAGTTGTGTTTTTGGATGGTTTAGGCGAGTGAGTTAACCCTGGTATATCGAACCAGTACGTGAGTATTTCCTCTCCGTCCAGTCCAAAATAATTGTTTTGGCGGCACTTGTAGTGACACCAAAAACAGGTTCTGGTCCAGTGAACGCATATTCGGTAAGGGTGTCGGCTTTTTCGTTTCCCTTCACCCTCTGGTGCCCAGGTACCCACAGCAGGATCACACGGTTGTTCGCACCAAGGTTCTCTATGGATTCGATGCACTTGCATACAAGTTTAGAATTTATCTTGTTGGAACTCAGTGCTTTTAAAGGTACGACAGATGACCTCGTCGCAGTGAGTGGCCAGACATGGCCAATATTTAAAAATTTAAATTTTTAAACCAAAAAAAGAGATTTTCTTAACTAGACATATGTCGGGAGTTTTTATTGTAATACAAAATACTTAAATTTTTCTACAGATGCAAGTTCAGGGGCGGATGGGCCCACCGGGGCGCCGAGACATTTTCCGGTGCGCCGATACTTCAGGCGGTGCTAGGCGCCGCCGCGGATTTTTATTTTTGGTTTTAAAAAAAGTTTAAAGCTTAAACATAATGAAAAAAGCCAGTGTTGTAAAAAAAGTAGTTACTTACTATTTCCACTAATTTGGAAACTCTAAATCATAAACAACACTAATAGAAAATAAGAAACGCATTGTAAGCGCCGTATCTTGAAAGGGTTGTTAGATAATTCTTAAGGGTTGTAAGTCTACCACCACCGAGATTAGTTGTGGACTGTATTTAAAAGGGGTGCAACTAGCTTAGATCGACAAAAAGAATGTAACCGGCTTCAATAAAAAAGGTACCATAATATAAATGCTCGTTGGTTCTGATGCAAGTAATAGGAATCCGTACTGTGAGTTTCCACGATCGACCGTTTCTGCTTCAAGTATGAACTCTTGCCCCTTCGGATGCAACATGAAGTCGATTGCAATATCTTTCGTTTTAATATCTTTGCGAACACCGGAATATCATTTGAGAGTAAACAAAAATGTAATTGAACAAGCGTACAGCGGTTTCACATCGTAGTTAGAAAAATGGGATTGATACCCACTTTCTGAGAATAAGCTAAAAATTAAAAGCCACCATAAAATGAATGTTTAACTCGGAATCTAAATTCATTCTCGGCTAAACTCATTCTCGGCTATTCTTCGAATGACTGAAATGTGTATTGTAAAACTAGTCTTATTATTAAAAATGATAAGAACATAAAGCTATTTTTGTGCTGAAATTAAAACATGAGAAAAGAGTTGCTTTGGAGCATATTAATATCCTTTTTATATTTGTAATGAGTAGTTTATTGAGTAGAAACATCCTAATATTTACAATACATTCTTAAAGAGACAATACAAGATTTAATTAAATACAATAAATTATGTCAAAATACAATTGACGTTTAATTTTTTGATTTTGCATGATGTAACTGTTATGAATAAACTAAAGTATAGCCTATTGGGAACAAAACTGGTTGGGCGTGATATTATTTATTTTAAAAGAGAATTTTATTTTTGTTTTCTTCATATTAAAGTTGAGTTTATTTTGAAAAAAAGCTCTTTTTTATGTATGTGATTTTTGTTATAACAATTAAAGTTCCATTTTAACTTGTTTTTTGAATCAAGAAACAAGTTTAAATTGGGCCCAGTAGCTCTTTTAGTTCAAATTAGGGATTCGTTTTGCTTTGACATGTGTTTTGTTTCTAGTGCCATCCTGTATAGTAGATGTGCTGGCAAAAAGTTCCGAAAAAAATGTCTTTAAACATTATTATCTATAAAATTGACCGCCTAACGTAACATTTTAAATTGTTTATTCTTAAATATAGTTGTTCGTACTTGTTTCTATTAAGGCTAATTGCTCGACCTCTTGAAACGTTGGAATCATCGAGGAAAAATTTCGAAACGTCGCTATTATACTAATAAAACACAAAAACGTTTTAGGCCAGTTCATAAAAAACGTATTCATCGAAAATCATAATTATTTTACGGAAATATTTTCATTATTTTGTGTTACTCATTGCAACAAAGTTTTGCTTTGCCTTTTTTTTTATTATTTACATCACTTTTTATCGTCATTCTTATGTCCGCATCATCATAACTACCTTAAGTTTATTTTTCGACGTTTGGTTTATAATCTGCGCGTCAGAGTAAACGAGCCACCCCAAAAATTAGTGAAATTAGTCATTTTTACTTATTTCTTGTTTTTTAATTAATTGAAATGGGTTCAAAGAGTTAAGTTTAAATCTTAACAATGAATAGAATTATCGGAGAGCTGTTGAGATTGAAACATTGCTGGCAATTGGAACAAGTCAACGGGATATAGCGAGACGTTTGAATGTTAGTCGTTCATCAGTACAAAGAACATCGCAAAGTCGGCAAGCCAGAGGCTAGGTTTTCTGTGGAAAGCCAGAAAGTTTTTTACTCCTGATCAACTGTTGACGACGTACAAGGCTCAAATCCGACCTCTACTGGAGTATTGCTCGCACATTTGGGGTTCAGCACCAAGGCATTCTCTTCCGTCTTCTAGATTCCATTCAGAAAAGAGCCATTCGCTTGATAAACAGCTCAACTCTCACATATACCCTTCACCCTCTAGAACATAGAAGAAGAGTTGCAGACCAGTCATTGCTCTACAGATATTTCCATGGCAGATGCTCCAGAGAAATAAAAACTCTTGTACCACCATTGGCCAAATTCGGCCGAAGAACTCGGCACGCTGATCAGTCTCACACATTTACTCTCAAGATTGACACTACAAGGACCAATCTTTATCAAGAATTCTTCTTTTACAGGGCTGCTACGGAATGGAATAAACTTCCAAAATCAGTTTTTCCAGAGAACTATGACCTGCAACTTTTTAAAAAGCGTGTTCACAATCATTTCCTTTCTATAATCCCTTCCCCTTCTAATAGTCGCAGTGCGGGCCGTCCGCGGCCCACACGATAGGTCTACCCTTTTTGCGACTATTTTCATAAAAAAAAAACACACCAGCGGTTTTTGGAGACCGTCTCGTACCAACAAAAACAACAGCTCGGGAGAATCGCTTTCTCAAGATTGCTGCACTGCAAACGGCTAGAATGCTCCAAAGCGTCGTTCAGCAAGCTCATACTGTTCGACGACGGTTAAAAGAAAATGGTTTAACAGCTTGCAGTACAGCTAAAGGACCCTTGCTTACTGCAGCTCACAGAAGACGCAGACTTGTGTTTGATTGTGAACACATGAATTGGACAATTGATGACTGAAAAAAAGGTATTGTTCACGGATGAGTCTAGAATGTGCCTTTATTGTAAAGATGGAAGAAATAATGTGTACAGAAGAGCCGGAGAACGGTATGCTGCCTGTACTCGGGTACCAAGCGTTGCTTATGAGGGTGGCTCAGTAATGTTTTGGGCAGGTTTTTCTTTTGAGGCGCACACGGATCTCGTCATGATTGACAGAGGCGCGCTAACAGCACGACGTAATATTGCAGAGACCCTAGAAGAATATGTGCTACCATATGCTGGATTTGTTACTAATGGTTTTCTGCTAATGCAAGATAACGCGCGACCGCTCACGGCAAGAATGTTAACGGAGTACCTTGAAGAGATTGGTATTGCAAAAATGAACTGGCCCGCTCAAAGCTCAGATCTAAATCCTATTGAGCATATTTGGGACCAACTAAAAAGGCGTGTAAGACGTCTTATACCTGATCCAGCAAAACGTTAAGAGCTTCGATTGGCCCTTATTGAGGAATGGACCAATTTTTCTCGAACAAACATTCAGAATGTGCTGCGTTCTATGCCCATTCGCATGGGAGGTGTCATCCAGAATCGAGGTGGTAATACGCCTTATTGAAGAGTGAACGCCGTTATTTTCTGTCTCCTGAGTTCAATTATTGTTGTGTCAACTGAATGTGTTATTTTTTAATAAATTAATAATTTTTTGCTTTTTTTTGTTTGTAACCCGTATGAATATCATGTGACATGCTAAATGCATTATTGAATAAATACACAATACATTTACTACAACAAAAATAAGCTAAATTTAAAAAATTGGGGTGGCCCGTTTTCTCTGACGCGCAGTGTAGTTTTAATTTTCTTTTAATCCTAAAAGTTTATTATTGTTACGATATTTCGTCTTGGGTTCGTTAATTTGAAACGCCGCGCCGCGGTCTTTTAATAGGTATGAAACAATATTTCTAGAACAAACGTTACTTTTCCTGAATCTTCATAAATATTCTAATTACCATCGCAGGTCTCCAATTTCCGCCCGCGGCCATAAATCATCCGCTTATATGTTGGGCGTTTGATGCTACCGAAAAACCATAAGTTAAATAATGGTTTCAGGGGCGTAGTCGCTGACTACAATCCGTAATAATATCCTTGTACATAATTCAATGTACGTTTTAGGTTGTTTCTAAACAGCCATTGTTTCTTATATATCTTCTATTATTTAAGTATCTCTTGTATCTGGGTGCACGGCAGTGCCTCCTCCAAGTCGTGCAAAAAAGCGGCACGGCCGTACCATTCTTTTCTTAAAGCAGTTCAGGCCATTTTCGACCCCCCTATAACTTCGTTGTGGATAAAACTAGAAGTAACCTAGCAGGCATTGTATAAACACGGTATATTTCAAATTTCATTCAATTTGAAGCAGTAGTTTAAGAATTATAACTAGTAAAATTTTCTTAATTTTGTCACTCACTCACTGACTGACTGACCGATCATCAAAACTCTAAGGCACTTCTAGCTGACATAGAAGCTTCAAATTTAGGATACAATTAGTGTTTAGGTGTATAGATCAAGGAAAAACTAAAATATTTTGCGATTTCGGTCCAGTTTTCTGGATACACCAACTGAAATAACTGTGTAATCCTATATAAACATAAATTATTACAAAGTTACATTTGCAGGGAATGAATCAGTGTACCTGTATATGTATAATAAAGGAAAAAATAGGACCATATACAAAAAGAAATGATATGCCATTAAAAACATAAAAAACACCAAGTCTCGCAATTTAATATTTTTACCGTAAAAAGTTGAGATCCATGTAATACCAAGTCGGTTAATTTATTCAGTCCCTACTTAAGGGTCCTTTTATTTTAAGTTATTACGTAATTAGCTAACCCAACAACGTCTTAAAATGACCATATCAATATTAAAAATTATGTTTTAAATAAATAGATTGATTTGGTAATCGCACTAAACAATCTAATTTAATATAATATGTATTACTTGTGTGATACATTGTGTTTTCATAAGATGGCCAAGTCAATCTATTTATTTAAAACATAAATGATTTTTAATATTGATATGGTCACTATAAGATGTTGTTAGGTTAGCTAATTACGTAATAACTTAAGACAGAAGGACCCTTAAGTAGGGACTGAATAAATTAACCGACTTGGTATTACATGGATCTCACAACTTTTTGCGGTAGAAGAACAGAGTTGCGAGACTTGGTGTTTTTTCCATGTTATGATTTAGTCCCTTTAGCATTTTGCTTTATTCAAATTTGACCGCTAAAAATGTGTCAAATTCATCTCAAATATCGGCCTATTTATTATAAACGCATCGATTTAATTTAATAGTGTTGCATTTTACAAGGAGCAGTCGATGCGTGAAAATATCGTGGTTTTCATCCTGCAATTTCTGTATTTACCAATGCTATTTTTCTAAAGCTAATGTGACAATTATAATTTGTGTTGTTGTTCACATCCATTAATAATTTTGTTGTTACTTACTTACTATTAACCTCTCGGAACGAGCTAGGTACCTGGGCCTGATCCTAGACCGAAAGCCGTTGTGGAGGAAGAATATGGAAGAAAGGGTAAGGAAAGCCACTGTAGCGACCTATACCTGCAGAAGTGCCATTGGCAAACAAAGGGGACTGCAACCCTATGTTATTAATTGGCTCTATATTACGGTCATAAGACCGATTCTAATGTATGGATCGTTAGTATGGTGGCCAGCACTAGAGAAGAGAGTCAACCATACAAAGGTAGGAAAAGTCCAGAAATTGGCATGTCTGCTGATCACATGCTGTCTACGGACCAACCCAACAAAAGCTCTTGAAAAAATTCTGCATCTACTACCAGTAGATCTGTATGGGAAAGAATGCGCAGCTAGTGCGTCTCTCAGACTCAATGCTGTGTCCCCATAGACCGAAACGCACTATAGTCACTCAAGAATCCTAAGAGAATACGATCTGTACACAAAAAACACTGACTATATTAAACCTACACCTTAGTTCGACCTATCCCTGAAAATCCCATCCAGAGAAGATTCTGCCAAGAATCTAGTTAAACCTGAGGGTGCAGTATTTTATACAGACGGCTCTAAACTAGAGGGGAGAGTAGGTTGCGGTGTCTTCTCAGAAGACCCATCACTGCAATGTGTATCAAGCCGAAATGACAGCCATCACCGAGGCAGCTGTCTGGACACTCCGCAATGAACATAATTTTAGCGAGATATCCATTCTTTCCGACAGCCAGGCTGCTATCAAATCACTGAACTCAGTCTACTTGACCTATAGGGCAGCGGTACAATGCCGAGCCGCTCTGAATGAGCTAGCAGTTAAGTATAGAGTTCACATTGTCTGGGTACCCGGACAGAGGGACATACCAGGCAACGAGCTAGCAAGAGAGGGCACCACCCTCCCAGCTGTATCTGCCTCATCTCAGCAAGGAGTACCGATTGCAAACTGCCAGCTTTTCCTGCACAGCAAAGAAGTTTAAAAAGCAATTTTGAGGTGGCAATTTAAAAGCTTAATAACTTTAAAGGCTTCATTATCTCATACAATTGGAAAATTGCAAGAGTACAGCCAGTCCCTAAAAAAGGCAAAAAGACCCTACCTAGCAACTACAGAACTATCGCACTGCTATCTATTATTTCAAAGGTCATGGAAAAAGCCATCAACATCGAGCTCATGAAATTTCTGGTAGACCTAGGAATTATCAATGATAGGCAATATGGCTTCCGCCATCAGAGATCAACTGGTGACCTGCTCGCATACGTCTCACATATATGGCAGCTATCTATTGAAAAGTATGGAGAAACTTTAGCTGTGGCATTAGATATCTCCAAGGCGTTAGATCGAGTTTGGCACCAGGGACTCCTCGCCAAGCTTCCATCTTATGGCTTGCCCCCTCAGCTGTGTTCTCTGCTTGCTAGTTTTCTCTCAAACAGGTCTCTCCATGTAGTGGTCGATGGAGTTTCATCTGACACTCTACTCATAAATGCTGGTGTTCCGCAAGGATCCATTCTAGCACCAACACTATTTTTACTTCACATCAACGACCTATTGAAAGCAACTTCATGTCCCGTACACAGCTTTGCCGATGATAGTACCCTCCATACCGCTTTCTCTTCCAGGGCCCCTATATCAGCCCGTGAAACCAGAAATGAACGAGGAAGAAATGTTAACAATATAAATATGGACTTAGCAACAATTCTCGAATGGGGATCCAATAACTTGGTAGAATTCAATGCAAACAAAACACAAGCATGTCTTTTCTCTAGAAAAGCCGATCTCACTGTGCCTAACATAACTTTGTCAGGAGTAACCATACCACTGAAGTCATCCATATCGATGCTTGGTATTACTATCAGCAATAACCTTTCCTGAGAAAATCACGTGAGGTCCATTGCCAAAAGTGCATCCGAAAAACTTGGTTTTTTGTTTCGTGCCAAGAGCTATTTTACCTCCAGTCAGCTGCTTATGATCTATAAGGCACAGATCCGACCTGTACTGGAGTACTGTTCCCATATTTGGAGTGCAGCACCTAAACATATCCTGAAGCTACTGGATTATGTCCAAAAAAGGGCAATTCGTCTCGTCGGTGATGCCTCGCTTACAAACTCGCTCACTTGTCTGGAACACCGTAGAAAAGTTGGCGATTTGTCTCTATTTTATAGATATTTTCATGGGCGATGCTCTTCTGAAATATCAACAATCGTTCCTCCTTTGGCAGTCTCTTCGAGATTAACCCGTCAAGTTCAGTCTTCACACCCCTTCGTGGTCACTTTGGAGACCTGCAGAACATCACTTTCCAAAGACTTATTCATCCAACGAATTGCGAGGCTTTGGAACTCATTGCCTAGGGAGGTGTTCCCCGAGGCATACAACCTCCAGAAATTTAAGAAGAACACCAACTCCTACCTTCTTTCTCTTGGTTCCCACGATGTTCTCTGAACATTACAGGATATCCCTTTTCGTGGGAACCAGAACATAAAAAAAAAAAATACAATGTATCTCCGTCTGCTAATCTACTAACTAGAATCGATATTGATTGTGCTGCGCTTCTAGCTGCTGTATTTCATCCATAAGAGTGCTATTTTGCTGACCAAAGACCAATGAAGAATCTCTATTTTTACAAAAACGTTTGTGTAGCACCTTTTTATATAAATTTGATTAAAAAAATTGTAACCAAGACTCTTATAATCTGATCACTAGTATCGATTATATTTTCGATTCATACTTCTGAGACACTCTGTATGTCGAATATCATAATCTACAAATATGTATAATACACCTAGAAAAAGCACGGAAAGCCTGAGGTTTCTGCTGATATTTTTTGTAAATAATGAGCCCAATTAATAGGACAGGTCGTGAAAGGTTGTAATATAAATAAATTAAACAGATTTTAACGTAAAAATTGTGGTCATTAAGATTTGAGCATTAATAAGATATTTGTTTATTGTTAATTGATTGTCAGGCACCAAATAAAGCCACTGTTTTATTGATTTAACTTATCCGTTAATGAAATTAAAAAAAAATCATTTGGATTTATTTAGCCGAACATTTCAAAATATGATGATACATTTTTTCTATGGATTCGTGATTTACGTTGCTCAATTTTAACTGAATATAATAAACCAGTTCTATAACTTTCTTATACCGTTTATCGTCATGTTTATCTAAATGGAACCCTGCATAACTTTGTGAGCAGTCAGAACGTGTCAAAAAAGGCACGACTGGCTGAGCACAGAGGACTGCTGGTTCATACACTTGGTAATGTAGTGAATGTAAAGTTTGGAAAAAGAAAGATGAAAATAAGATTTATGCTGAGGAGATGAGTAGTATCAGAAAACACTGATGTGACAGAAGAAGTTAACTGTAGAATACAAGCCGGAAACAAATGCCTTTATACAACTCATAATCTACTAAAATCAAAGCAAACATCAAGACGTACAAAAATAAACATATACAAAACAATAATTAGACCAGTTGTGATGTACGGATGAGAAAACACCAGAGGCTAAAAGACCCCTAGGCCGCCCACGACTCCGATGGAGAGACAATATTGCCAAAGACCTAACGACAATGGGCGTGTAAAATCCACTCGATGCCCTGAGCGACAGACAACAGTGGAGGACTATTGTAAAGTCGGCAGAAACCCACCCTGGGTTGTAAGCCACAGAGTATGTATGTATGTATAGATGAGTAGACTGAGAAGTATAGTCGGAGTGACTGTGTTGGATAAAGTAAAGAATAGTGAGGTAAAGGAACACTGTGGTATGAAAAAAAAAAGATAAAGGAATGCCTGAATGTTTTGGACTTCTAGGAAAAATGGATGAAAGAAGATTGACGAAACAGATTTATAAGGCGAGTGTAAATGGGCAAATTGACCTCGGCGAACATATCTCGATCAGATCGCATTGTTTTGCAAAAGACAAGGTCAAGAGTACCAACAACCAACAAGCATGTATGAGAGCACTAATTGAAAGTAAAAGAAGAGGAAGATGTGTGTAAGAACCGTAGCAAGTGGAAGAAAGTGGTCTCTGCCTACCCCTAAGGAAAAAAGGCGTGACTATATGTATGTATCTCCATGTCGCTACTGAAAAAAAGTTAATTGGCTATTATTTTTAGTTGACCCTTTTTCCTCTGCGTTTCTTTGTAATTGTTTGTCCCATCTACTAACTATTGTTTTCACCAAATTCACCAGCCAACGATAAAAGTATGAATCCATTACAACTAGCTGAATCCTAGATCGTCATTTGAATGTTTTGAAAAAATTTAACAATATTTGACCATCTGCACTGCTAAATAAACTTCTCAATATCTTATTTCGTCTAATCTTCGTAAATGGAAATCAAACTTCTTCGCTAAACGAAAATATCCAGATTATCTTTGCAACAACCCAGTAAGCATTCAATAATTTTGTCTACCACAAATTTTTTAGAATCGTTATAAACTAAATTATTTACGGTACTTTTATGTTCTAAGGCATTACCCTGTATTGGTGTTGCCTATTTTTTTTTTAAATTATCTGCTAGTAAATCTGAGGTTCTCTGTATCATATAAAACGGCCAATTTTAAATACAGGGTGGGCCATCCGTTTCCAATGGAAACGGATAGCGAGAAAAAAATGTGTGTTTGCAGCTCACACGCAGTAAAGGTGAGAATAGTTAAATTTTATTTAATAATATGTTCTATGTAAATAAACAAATGTACACTAAACATTTGTAACAATTATGGTAACTATTTAAACAAGAGTGGGAAGTCCTACGTACGGAGCACTGCATAAAAAGGAGACCGATAACGCTGTATATTGTATTCTCTTATTCTCTAGCAGGCTTAATCCTATAGATGTATGTGTTTGTCACTTTTTAGTGTCACTTTTTTTCGTTTTTTCCTTTCATCGAGTTTGAAATCACAACGATTCCAAAGAAGTTTCACTTAAAAAATGTGGGGTTCTGAAATTCGTTCATATAAGAGCTAAATGTACTTTTAGATATAATTACATACATTATTTTTTGTATGTGTCCGTTAAGAATAAGTTATGAGTCTTAAAGCTCTGAAGGCTTGTATGAGGCTTATTTGCCAAGCTTTAAACTTCTAAAAAATTGCCGCCGCGGTTTTGCCAAAAGTAAATGATGATTTAATTCATACAACGCGACGTGATGTCAAATCTCTGAACAGAAAAATCAACATACGTCAAAGTAATCATTAAAAGAGCGTTTGTTAGAAACTCAACCTCATTTTAGTAAAATGTATAAATCTCGATATAATTGTGGAATAATATCTACACATTTAATTTTCAATATGACTGTTCGGAAAAGATTTATAATCGCGATTAAAATCTGCGAGTTCGTATCGAAAAACGTTTTTCCTGTATTGGCCGAACGTCATTTTATTAAAGAAAAAGGTCAAATTAACCATGTAAACTAGCGTTTGCAGTAAAATAGTAATATCGATTTATTCCTAGCCAGCATTGGACTTTGTATCACAATCATTAAAATTATCTATCTCTAGATGACTTTAATTCCATATTTGTTTTTTAATTTGATCTTTATGCGATGCCGCAGAGCACTAATTTAGAGCTACTTTATTGCTCTAAACGCTATAATCGGAGATATTTCCCTTCATCGCGTTGGCGATAATTTAGTTAAAGTAACAAAGGGTTTTATCACTTCTGTAAAAGTCAGGGAAAGTCTGAAAAATTCATGAAATTTTAAAATTCTGGAAAAATCTGGGAATAGTCAAGGATTTAAGGAGATAATCCTAAAAAATCTGTAATATTATTACCAAACTAGGCTGGAATCTATAGTCGTCCGAATGGGATCAAGGAATCGATCTCTCTGGGCAAATGTGCTACAGTTTTTTAAACTGAAACTGTAGCAATTATGCAATGTGCACAGTC
Organism: Agelastica alni; assembly: GCA_950111635.1. Lineage (NCBI taxonomy): Eukaryota > Metazoa > Arthropoda > Insecta > Coleoptera > Chrysomelidae > Agelastica > Agelastica alni. The sequence continues at coordinate 39,597,083 of OX467709.1, forward strand.
GGCGCTCTTTATATGGGGATCGGTAGGTGCATCAAAATATGTTCGAACAGTCAGACGGCAGTTAAAGCGCTAGTGACTCCGACTATTAATTTACAATTGATTCTGGGTTTCAGACAGACCCTAGAGGCATTGGCGAAAAGCAACAAATTCACTTTTTTTTTGGATTTTTTGGGTCACTCGGGAATCAAAGGCAATGAGATAAGTTAGCAAAAGCGAGATCGGAGACTAAGTTCGTGGGCCCAGTGCCTGCCTTAGGTAATAGGTAAAGAGAACCACCAAGAAGTTACTGATAGATTCGAAATCAACGTAAATGCGCATGACTTGTTTCTGACAGATTTTAAACCAAATGTGGAAACAACAAACTGTCGAAAATCATGAAAATGTACAATTGTCAGTTGGTCAAGAAATAATAGAAAGAATTGATCACTATGAATACCTCGGATGATACCTAAACAGGGAATGGGACATTGGACAGGAAATACGGATCCGCATTGAAAAAAGCCAGAAGTACATTTATCAAAATAAACGTGTAGACAACTGAATCTAAGTTCAAGACTACGCCTGACCAAATGCTACATATTTCCCATCTTGCTTTATGGACTAAAAGGATGCACACTGTTCTGGACTGATAGAGTACGCAATGCTAATGTCTTGTTACGTCTAAATACAGCGACCGAGAACTTAAACACAGTGAAGCGACGAAAACTGGAATACTTCGGATATGTTATGAGGGGCGAGAAGTACCGCTTTCTTCAACTAATAATACAGGGAAAAATTGAAGGACGACGATCACCAGGACGAAGACGGACATCGTGGCTTAAGAACTTAAGAGAGTGGTATGGAAAAAGTACCAGATCCTTATTTCGCGCAGCGGTCTCCAAAATACAGATAGCCAGAATGATCGCTAACCTTTAGTAGAAGACGGCACCAGATGTAGAAGAAGATTTGGAACACTAAATAGTGTGTCTAGAAATTTCATAATCCTAAAAAATTAGGTACCCCTTATTACAACCAGCTCTTTTTCAAATATGACAAAATTATTCTATGTGGAAATAGAACGTGAGCAGACCTGTGGTTCCTAAACTTTTAAGGTAACGGAACACTCACCCAGTCCTTTTTATTTTATGAAACCCCGTATCGAATGATAACTAATAAAATACATTGCAATTTAAATAAGGAAAAAACTTTTTGTTTGGCAACTTTTTAGTTAGCAATTCGCATAAATCATGAGTAAAAGAAACTTTTTAGTATCGGAACCATTCAATCAACAAATAAATACGTTGCCAATGCGCGGAAGCCCTCGAATGGCACATATTTAGTAATAAATCAGGGAATTTGTAGTAAAAAATTACTTTGATTGTTTTTGTGAAAACTCATACTAAATGCGTTCCTGTTTGCGTTATTTTTAACGATTAAACCGTTAGATAATTTATCGGAAAAAATATACAAGGCGTTTTGTCGTCGAATGACAGGCAGATGAATTTACGATGCCGTTAATGTGTGTAAGTTTACACTGATTTGCACTCGGTTAATGCAAATGGCAAAATATGACGCGTTTGGTTAAAACGATAATTTATCTCGGCCGTTTGGTTGAAACGAAGGATTTTTTTCTTTTGTTCTTGTCCGGTGATGGTTGCTTTTAAATGTGTGTGTGTGCCATAGTCGGAGCCTCCAACAAACACATGAGTAAATCAGTACAATATTAATAAACGAGGAGCGTATACATACCGTTGAGGTCCTAATATTACGATATCTGTTCAGATATTTATAAATGTTTGTCTATGTTTATCTTAAACTCCTATACTTAAACCGATTTAGAGCTTCAGTAAGCTATGGGGGTCTGCAGTAAGATCAGTATAATTCTAGATTTTAATTTTCAGTTTATAACTATGATCTTTTCAACTATCTAGGTAGAGTAATAAAATCTACTAAAAATTACAAAAGTGGACAAAGAGCATATATCAATGGTCTAGCAATGAATTTAATGAATCAACCAAGTAAGCAAAGACTCAAGAGACACATTCCATACGACCTTTCAAACAGATTCTAAATTTAGCTGTTTGCATAAACAAATCCACTCCTTTATGGATTAATAATGTTACGTTATTTAGTCCTTAAACACTCAGTACAAAAACTAAACCAGTTATTTTAATCGTTGTATATGTAATACAATAAACACTTATTTCAAATTCATTTAAATATTCGCTTTACAAGTCTGTATGTTCACAAAACTAAACTTCACTTCTTAACTTTCTTTTCGCGAAACCGCATCGTGTCCTCGGGCCAGATAATGGCTCTAGAGGCGTATTTGCTGACCACAATCCGTAACAATAACTTACAGAAGAATGTTAATGAACATATATGAAGGGTAGAGATAAAGAAAATAATCTCTGTGTTAAAAAAATGTCCCTAAAAGTGTGTTGAATTGAGATGGCGTTACTATAACAGTTTTTAAAAAGAGCGCCCAAAGTTTTAAGGAAAAGGACAAAGAATGTTGTACATTTTTAATTCCTTTTTACTTTTACGTTCACTTGAGCAAATTTTTAGTGCATAAAAATTGCTTTAAAAATTATTGCGTATCTATATTCCTTTGACATACTTCACCATATCTAAAACAGCTAAATTCAGATCTAACCTCTAGTCTACCAGCGCCACCTTTATATACCACATTTTGGTGGACACAAAGTCCCATGCAAGATTTTCTTCTTATCTATTTCTTAAAAAAATATTTTTTTATTAGTTTAAACTTTATACTGCTGGCTTGGCTGTGTAAACATACTCCAGTTCGAATTGAAGGGTGATTGCCATTTTAGCACTTGATGATTTTTGCTATAATTTAGTGCTTATTAAGTGCTGTCGATACAATATAAAAAAAATATATTTTTTTTTATTTAATAATCGAGACTGCTAGCTTGACTGGATGAGCATATTCAAGTGATTAAGTAAAAAATATTTGACATTTTTAGCACTTAACGATTGTTGCCATAATTTAGTGTTCATTAAAAAATTCTGGAAAATATTTTCCTAGAATCCCTGTCTAAGCCGACGGATATCATGCCAGTTAGGTACGACTTCAAAATGCGGTTTGAAGTGCTCATAATTAACCACCAAATTTGCACAGAGAACGTACCACAACTAGAAAGGGATGCATCAACGTGGTACAGTGATAGATAAAAGGGTTGGAGTGAGCGTTGCAGGGCCGAATTTCAGGCTCTCAAAACCACTTGCTAACACCCCAACCATCTTTCAAGCAGAATTACATGCCACAGAGATATGTGCCCAGTAGTGCCTCGAAAGGGACACCCGAAGGGCAGAAATCTATATTCTATCAGAAAGCCAAGCAGCATTAAAACCTATGAAGTCATACACTTGTGAGTGTAAGCTGACCTGGGACTGTAAACAATCCCTGAAAAAACTGGCAGCAAAAAACCAGGTCACTTTGATGTGGGTTCTAGGTCATAGGGGAGTTAAAGGCAACGAGGAAGCAAACTGCCTTGCCAAAGAAGGAGCAAATACACCATTTTGCGGACCAGAACCTTTCTTTGGACTTTCTAAGCCGCACTAGAAAGAAGAGGAAGAGATTCGACGCTGGGAAACAGATGAAATAAAATCTCACTAAAATAAAGTGCCAGGACAAAGACAGGAGAAAAGGCTAGTGAGCCACTCGCCAAATAAAGCTAAACAGCTTCTCGAGTTGATAAAGAAAGATTTGGGACTGGTGACGGGACTCCTTACTGGACACTGCCCTCTTCACCTGAAAAAATGGGCAAAACAGATAGTGATAGTTGCCGCTACTGCGAGAACTTCGCTGAGCATTTTTGCTATGCAAATGCCCAGAGCTTTTCTGCAAGAGTTTCAAGTTCCTGGATGGGGCCTTCTTAAAGCCCTCTGATGTCAGGAACTCTCAGGAAACTGATAAACTTTGTACGAAGTCTCGAAATCCCGGACCTCGAATATATAAAGGGTTATGCACAAAAGATCTGATAATTGGTCAATTTGCTTGAGAGGCTTCATTCTTTACGACCCCACTTCAATCTACAATATATTGCTCATTAAGTACTGTCGTTACAAGAGAAAAAAATTATGTATCGACACCACTTGAATGTGCACTAAACTAAAGCACAATTATTAGGTGCCTAAAATGTCGATTACCCTTTAATACGAACTGGAGTATGCTCACAAGTCAAGCCAGCAGTATAAAGTTAAAAATAAAAAAAATTATATTTTTAAGAAATCTTTTCATTAGTAGTCAGCACTAAAATTTTTCCCTAAAAATTATTTTGCTCAATTTGTTACCTTTACAGACGTGGTAAATTTGGGCAACTTTTTCAATAAAAGTCCCATATTAAATTGTTTTTCTTCTCTTTGCTCTCCATACCTTTCATGTTATTGTCGTATTAGTTATTTACTTATTGTAATTTTAAATTGCGGTTTATAAATATATCTGGGAAGTAAAAAAACTAAATGTTCTATCATTCTTCGAACTAGAAAAGGTTAGATTTATCGATTTTTTTGTAATTACTTGTGGTTTGAGCTGTTACATCTATGATAAATAATTTTTTCTGTCTGAAGTTTCCAATGAAAACATTACAGAGAAGCAAATTTTTATTGGTAACTATTTAACCAGATTTTAAATAAAAATAATTTAAAAAACAAATACTCGAGCAGCAGCAACTATGAAATTAAAATAAGCAAAAACCACCATGAATGGGGTCGTCCAAATAGACGACATCCATTAGATTTTATCCATTCAAAGCGGTCGTGAATGGCTGGCTTAAAAGTCATAGAAAAATGAATGAACAGCTTAACTGTTAAGGACACCGAATGTTTTAGCAGTGAGTAAATACATACACTAACAGCCATTTATAATGAACGCTATCGGTAAATTTGTAAACATGGGAAAAATTGGTCATCGATATGTGATTCACTTGAAAGATCTTAGTATCACCAATATCAAAGTGATGCTAACCACTACGAAGAAATCTAATCCTTTGTTTACAACAACAAAAATATTGGGTGACCCTGTTTAACGCCGAGCTGCGAAGACGGACATCACAGTGATAGTCCAAATAAGGTGACCTTGCCAAAAATGGCAAGTAAAATCCACAAAATGGTATAGGCTAACCGTCGATTCAAAGTGGACGAGCTATTGTAAGGATGTTTCAGTCATAACCATGGATGAAACATGTGGACATCACCATCACACCCGAGACGAAGGAATGGTCAGAACAATGTACTGAAAGTCCAAAATCTGCTACAAAGAATGCAAAAACATGTTCGTCTGCAGGCAATGGCATGGCGTCAGATTTTTTGGATGCGCGTGGGACAATTTTCAATTATTATCTTCAGAAAGAAAAAACAATCAACGGCGAGTATTTTGAAAACTTATTGCAGCGTTTAGCCGCATTTGGAGAGAAAAGATAGTTTTGTTTCATTAAGACAATGTACTAGTTCACACATTCGTTTTCGCGATGGCCACAATCAATAAGTTAAAGTTTGAAATGCTTCCTTATTCACCCAATTCGGCAGATTTAGCTACCTCGGATTATTTTCTGTTTTTAAATTTGAAAAAATACCTCGGTGGTAAAAGATTTGTCAACAATAAGGGCTGCGGTTGATGACTTTTTTGTGGAGACTATGTAGAGAAATAAATATTTTTTTTCCAAATTTTTTTTGTTTTCTTTGTTAGCGTACTTCTGGGACTGTTTTTTTTTTTTTTTTAATGAAAATAGTCGCAAAAAGGGTAGACCTATCGTGTGGGCCGCGGACGGCCCGCACTGCGACTATTAGAAGGGGAAGGGATTATAGAAAGGAAATGATTGTGAACACTGTCCCCGTACCTATGTATTAACGAGTCACCAATGTTTGAAATCGCCCGTGTAATAATAATAATTTAGATAAAGATCAGGATAATTTTTACACGAAACATCGGTAGTAGTACTACTATCATTCTTCAGCAATTACTTGTTCGAGTAAATCAATGCACGTTTGCGTCATAGGCTCGATTGCTTGAACAGGTGGAATGAATTAATTTTTTTTAATTTGTATACTTTGCCCTGAGCGACAATTCGTTCTTGTATTCAAACGAAGATTACCAATCAATCTGGTAGTATTAACATTACCATTGGGTTTGTTTAATTAGAATTTGCAGTTGTTTTTTTATAGTACCAAGACATTCCACAAAGATGATTCAGAAGTACTCAAAAATACCATCTAAATGAACGTGATAAATTGATCATTAATAGGAGCATTACGTAGGTGCAAAATTATTACCTGGTACTTTAAACGATTCTTAGTGGATGTGGGAAATTTCTGAAAGTAGCTAAAATTATGAAACACCTGAAATTTTAATTGGCATCTTAAAATGACCATGTGGACTTAACTACTCCTGTTAATGTTCTGTCATGAAGAGAATGTGTCAGCATTAGGGTGGCACTTACTTACTCTTGGTGACAGTTTTTTTTGCGCTTCCTGCCAGTTTGATGCCATTGCATAAAAAAAATCTGTGTAAAATTACTTTTTTTCCTACGGCCAACGATTTTTAAGAAAAATGTGAATATGAGTTTTAAGTGAAATATTGAGCAAAAACCGTTTTCACCGCTTGACTTTAAATAGAAGGGATGAAAAAAAAAATTTCCCTACGATTGTCGTTTGTAACTTTTCTAAGAAAATAAAAAAAAATTAAAAAAGCCCAATTTTTATGTTTTATTGAATTTTATTTTTTTATTACTCTGAACCGTCGTAGGGGTGAACATCCCCGTGCGTTTTAGGGGAAAAATGGTCTGGGAGAGGTAGGCCTAAAATTTTATGCTCTACAACTTTTGTATAACATTTTTTTGCATATAATTAATATTTAGCAAGATTAATAGATAAAATAAAATTTTAGACGGATTTTTTTTATGCAATGGCACCAAACTCGTGGGTTGCGCAACATAAATTTAAACTTTAAAGGTAATTGTTTAGAAATGTGGCTTCACTGTTTTTTGACAATAAAATATCGAAAAGTTAACTTATTTGAATGTGAAAAATGAGTTGAGAAGTAAATAGCAAATAACAAAAGGAATCAACAAAGTATTTTGTCATAGTAAGGATCTAAATTTACTAACGTTGACATAAATATAAATATATGTGTGTCGCTTTAGAATATTTGAATATTTGTTTCGGTTATTCACTTTACTCGAACGACTCTTTGAGTTGACTAATTCAAAAGTTACACATCACTAATAGGCACTAGAGAGATTAAATTTTGACAAAAGTGAATTGTAGGTGTGACAAGCTATAAAAAAAAGAAATTAAAATTCATTCATCGAACATTGTGAAGTACATGACGTGTGGGAATGCTGTCATAAATATCGCTTATCGAAAAGCGATAAATCTTTTAAACACCAACCTTGGCTTGAATCAAACGGAAAAGACATCCGCGTTTAACTAGATCCACCCATATGGACAGTTTATATTAATTACAAATTCCTTATCAGTCGTTTTAGATCCTCAAAGATACAAAGTTCTGTTCATCTGTTACTTCCGCTACGGTTCTTACACACATCCTTTGCCTCCTCTACTTTCATCAGTGCTCTCATGCATGCTCGTCGGTTGTTGGTTCTCTTGACCTGGCCTTTCTTAAAACAATGTTGATCTGATCGAGATCGATGTTCGCCGAGGTCGACCTCTACCGACTTCCGTCCATTCACACTCGCCTTATAAATTTGTTTCGTCAATCTTCCTTCATCCATTCTTTCTACATGTCCAAACCATCTAAGCATTCCTTTATCTATTTTTGTAACCAAATCTTCTTTTACACCACAGCGTTCTCTTATCTCAATATTCTTTACTTTACCCAACCGAGTCACTCCGGCTATACTTCTCAGACTACTCATCTCCGCAGCATTAATCCTATTTTCATGCTTATCAGTATTGAGGTACTTAAATCTCTTAAATTATTCTATCTATGTATAAGTCTGACAACATTTATTTGGATCACATGAAACCAATAAAACAACTATAGACATCACCATAAACTTAGCTTGTCCGTACTGCCCATTATCAAATTTAAATAAATTTAGCTGTAGGTACATCATGCTTTAAAAATTAAAGGGATGAAAGTGAATGTAAGCAAAATGAAAGTGATGGTTTTTGAAAGAGAAGAAAGCATGGCAAGCTGCGAGGTGCTGGATGAAGGAGAAAAAGTGGAACACGTGAATGAGTTTGTATTATTGGCTTCAAAGTTTACAAGAGACGGAAAGTATGACTGTGACATTGAGCGAAGGCTATTGGCAGCAAAACGAATTAATGGGGCGCTGCATAAATTTATGAGCATTCAGAACATGTCAAATAAGCATAAAAGAGTGCTGGTCCCTACCCCTATGTATGATAGTAAATGTTGGGTTTGACAGAAGAAGCATCAAAGTAATGTTACGATTTTGTGATAAGCTACTGGAATGTACGTAAGCAAGCTGGGCGTTATAGTGACGTCACAGCCAATGACAAGGATGTTCCAGTATCATCCCGACCAATCTCGAATTTTAGATAAAACAGTTTGGATACGGCTAGAAACTTCTTGATTCACCGTCAAAATATATAAATTGGCAATCGTTTGCGAGAGTTAGTTAGTTTTCTAAAGTTTATGATTGTGATCGCTAGTTGACATAAATTGTAAAGTTATAAATAAATGTGTAAATAAATTCGAACCCCGAGTGAAGTAGAGAAGTACAGCTGAAGTCCCTCCGATAAAGGATAAAGTGAGAAATAATGTAATAAGGAAACGCTGTGGTGTGAAATAATATGTAGTAACAAAGATAGATAAAAAAATGCTTAGATATTTCGAACACTTAGAAAGGATTGATGAAAGAAAAATGACGAAACAGATATATAAGACGAGCGTGAATAGACAAGTCGGTAGGCGAACTTACCTCGATCAGATCAAAATTGTTTTGAAGAAAAGCCCGGTGAAGAGTACCAGCAACTGACGAGCATGTATGAAAGCCCTGGTGATTTATTTAAGTTTATGTATTACCTTTTATACTTATAAATTTTTATAAAAAATTATTAATCTTTTTTTAAATCCAAAAATATTTTGTTGCTTTTAAATAAGGATCTGGGTAATAGCTCGTTGTAAAATGATTAAGTTCTTGACTTTCGATAAAGTTAAGTCAAGTCAATTCCAAATAAATAATGTCCAACTATACTTTAAACGTTCCTTCATTAGCTGTAGATCTAGTAATAAAAGATCTCTTTTTTATTTACATTTTTCCATGAGTTAATTTTTCTTGATTTATTTTATAAATCGTATATTTGGGGTCACAAGGACCGCCATTAAAATATTCACGATTGATCACTAGACCGCATTTGTTACTGCGGCAGCGGTGGCGGCTCGAAATCGGCTAAATACGAGGGCGGTTTGATAAGTCAGTGACTTTTTGAATAAAACAAATTTTTTTCCGCAAATAAACATTTTATTTTTTTACATAATCACCTTTTAGCTCGATACATTTAGTCCAGCGTTTTTCTAATTTTTTTATTCCCTCCAAATAATAGGTTTTTTCAAAGCTCTCAAAATACGCGTTTGTTTCGGTAATGACTTTTTCATTCGACTCAAATCTCTTACCGCCCAGTCATTTCTTTAGGTTTGGAAACAGAAAATAGTCGCAGGGGGCTAAATCTGGAGAATATGCTGGATGGGGTAGCAGTTCGTATCCCAATTCGTAGATTTTGGCTATCGTGACTAGACAACTGTGCACTCTGTTTCGCCTTCTTTGGTCCACGTTCACCCCGAGCAACCCACTGTTTCGATTGTTCCTTGGTCTCTGGCGTGTTGTGATGGATTTATGTTTCATCCACAGTAACAAAACGGCGCAAAAATTCGTTCAGTTGAGATACCGACAGCATGAGCCAACTCACGCACTTTCATTCTCCGATCATCGAATATCATTTCATGGATTTTATCGACGATTTCCGGCGTGATCACTTCTTTTGGGCGACCTGGACGTTCGGCGTCACTAGTGCTGGTACGACCACAACGGAACTCTGTAAACCACTTCTTAACCATTGAAATTGATGGTGCCGAGTCCCCTTAGTATTTATCAAGTCTTTCCTTAGTTTCAGTGATGGATTTTTTACGTAAAAAGTAATGCTTAATCAGCACACGAAATTCATTTTTTTCCATTTTCGTAAAAATTCACGAGGTTGTCTGCTTTGAACGGCTATCAAACACCAACTGCACGACGTAGCTTGCTCAAAATAGAAAGTTGTCCACTGATAGATTATAGTTGACGGCAGCACTGTTGCATTTGGAGTAACTGCGCGGGAAATTCAAAAAGTCACTGACTTATCAAACTGCCCTCGTAGTTTGTTTGCAGTGAGTGTCTAGAAAAAACTATGAAGGTTTGCGTTGTTTTAAAAATGCATGAGATAAAATCATTCTTGGACGTCAAAATCTACATTGTTTAAGAAGATCAAAGGCCTTTAAACGTGGACATTTTAAAAAATGCTTGGACAGGTAAAACACCGAATAACTGTCGTGAAAATAATGAATGAAGAAACGAAATTAATAACAACCAAAATTCGTCTTGTGTGGGTCATTTTTTAAAAAACCTACCACAGGAAAAGTAGAAGAACCCAGTTGGATATCTTGATTAAACAGGTGGACAGTCATGAACTCTCTTACGCATTAAAAAGAAAATCTTAAAAGGGGAACGAATATGCGGAGTTTATCTCCGATAGGGGAAGAGCACTTAAAAAGGAAAAATCATTTTAAAAACTATAGTACTTTCGATTTTATGAAGATATTTAACACAAATTGTTCATTCACGAAACACTTTCAAGGAAATATTCGTCGAATTATCCTCTCCACATTTAACAATTTATTACACTGCGTGACACGATTTCGATACCGTAATTATGCTTCGAATATTTTTAACTGTAGCTGTGAGTGTAGCGTCTCAAAGCTGAAATTAATAAAAAAATTACTTGAGGTCTACCATGAGCTCCGTAAGATCGAGTGATTTGGCCATTTTGTCAATAGAACAAAGTGTGACGGACGAAATTAACTTCGACGAAGTTAAAAATGATTTTGCTGCGCGTAAGGCCTGAAAAGTTGAATTTTAGACGTATACTAGACGTTATTTTTATAGTGTTATAGGTTTTCAACACCGACGTACTATATTACAAGATTTTGAAATAAATATTTTTCGCGCAGTTCTTTGATATAATTACTTTTTTCTCACCAACATTATTATTTTTACGACGTCAAGGGTCGGCAAATTATGATTCCGCCCTGGGCGACATTGGCACACGCTACGCCGCTACTTTTTACCATATTTTTTATATTTTATTGCGTGCAATTATATTAATAAAAAGTTAAGTTGGCAGTTTTATTCGAATTACATTAATTAAATAAAGCTATGTATATACTGGACGAATAGTTTTTTTTTGTTAGCTGTCGTACTACACACAGAATCCAAGTCATTTAAGCTCCCAAAAACATACACGATACTTTCAGCTGTTCGAAATAAGTAAGGCTGTAGAATACATAAAGCACCAACGCTCTACCAATTTCAAAAAATGAAGTAATCTAAAACAAGACAATAAAAATGTAGTGTTTTTCTGGGTACCCTCAGATGTGGGAATTAAAGGAAACGAAGAAGCAGACGAAAAAGCACAAACAGGAGTGCACTTAAACAATTTTGCTACTACCATTTCAGTAGCAACCGATCTAAAAGCTTACTTTAAAACCGAAATAACTAACCAATGGAATATATATTGGCACAATAAAAACTCAAAGCTTAAAAATATAAAAAACAATTTTGAACTATGGTAGACAAAAACAGAAAATAGGAGACAACAAGTAGTATTCACCCGCTTACGCCTAGGACATACTAGACTTAAAAACCACAACACCTCATCACACGAGAAAAAGAACCTTCATGCCCACTCTGCGACGAATATATCACAGTTGACCATATCCTCCTAGAGTGTCCCATGTATACTGAAGACAGAAGTACCAACAACATTAAAGAAGACATCAAAACAATTTTATCTTGTGAATCAAATTATAAAATGTGCAGGCATTACTAGCAAGTATCAACGAACTACACCAAATATAGACTTATTCATACTTATATAGCTAAATATTGTAATCACATTATTTGTAAATTTAATTCTTAACCGCTAATGACCTTCCAGGTCGAAGCAGATATTAAATAAAAAAAAGATTATCACAGTACGTGATAAAAAAAAAGTACTTGTGTGATCTTATTTAGTGTTGGAACAGGGGTCTCCAAACTACGGGCCACATCCGGCCCGCGGACAGATTTTGTCCGGCCCGCGGAGAGCTAGCATGCTTGAAAACTCCTTTTAGAGAACATATTTTTTATAGCAAATTAAATTTAGTTTACTGAAGTATTCTAATTTTATGTTGAATAATTATTAATATGACATCTACATTGATATGGTCATGGGCTAACTACTCATAACATTGTTGTAGGCTTATTGTTATTGTTTTTGTGATAAGTTGGATAAAGAAACACAGAATTGTAATGAGTAAAGACATGTATAATATGCAGAAAATTTAACTTCAGTATATAATAACTAACAAATTATTGAAATGAATCCAACTAACATTTTATACATTTTAAATAAAAACATAACTTATAACAAGCATAATGACATATAAAATACTAATGAGATTTATGTAATTGAGATTTTCCACTGACAATAGTTTGTAGTTGTGGACTAATTTTACTTGTACCAATTATTAAAAGAGATTTAAGATGCTCATCAGTTAATTTAGATCTGTAAACATTTTTTGTGTACTTCATTTTGGAGAAGTAGTACCAAAAACAGGAAACAGCCCACGAGCAATATTATGCAAATTATCAAATTGTGTCAGTGGAAGACTCTTATAAAATTCCAACAAAGATGAGTTTTGATATTTGTTCTTAATTATATCACTGCACTGTAGATCAATCATTTCCATTTGAAGTTCCGGGGCTAGGTTTTCAATGTCAGTATCAAAAGGATTCTGAAATATCTTAATTTGATTAGCAATGGCATCAAAGTCCAAAAAACGAGTATCAAAATTTATTTTCAAAGCACTCAAAGTTTCGATTGCAAAATCGATAGGAAACTCAGTCTCAGTGGTGTGGCTGAATATTTCACATGTTTAAAAATGTGAAAAACATTTACTTTGTAGTTGTGATTGAAACAGTATCAATTAGAAATTACAGATAATGACAGGAAAATTAATAATATGCAGTGTTGCCGTTTTACGGACTTTAGTCCGATTTGCAGCCTTTTTTAAACGTTGCGTACTTTTTCGGACTTTTTTTTCATCAGTGGACTTTTTACCACCGGCAACAATAATATGGTTTTGGCCCTCGGAACTTACTGGAGTAAGGCCCTAAGGCTGGAAAGTTTGGAGACCCCTGTGTTAGAATAAATAAACAGGAAAATTGAAGTGGGTACTTAATTTGTTATTAAATTTGTAACGTAGTGTTATTTTTAGGATAGTTGTATTCGCTTGATTTATCAACAATTTGTTTGTCCGAAGACATCGATGAAATCGGGTGTAACAAACGAAAACGTCTAATTATTTACTGCACATTAAAAAATTAATTATTTTTAGGATAATAATGTCTTAATATTCGTATTGACTTGATTTATCACATGGGGACATTTTTGTGTTTCCACCTTCAGAGTGGAAAATGGGTTGGAACAGATAGATTGTAGATTGTAGGAGGGGTCGTGAAGGCCATGCAACCTCTCAAGCACCTCGACCTATCAGATCTTTTGTGCATAAACCTTAATCTATTCGAGGCCCGGGATTCCGAGACTTCGAGCAAAGTCTATCAGTTTTCTGGGGGCTAAGTTTATGTCATCGAAGGGCTTTAGAAAGGCCCCTTCCAAAAACTTAAGCCTCTTGCAGAAAAGCGCTGGGCATGCGCAAAGCAAATGTTCTGCAGTTTCAGCGAAGTTCTCGCAGTAGCGGCAACTATCACTCTCTGTTTTGCCCATCTTTTTAAGGTGATACCTCAGAGGGCAGTGTCACCAGTTTCAAGTCTTTCTTGTACAACTCGAGAAGCTGTTTAGCTTTCATTGGCGAAAGGCTTACTAGCCTTTTAGCTTGTCTTGTCGAACCTCTCCTTTAACAGATACAAAAGTATATAAAATTTAATAGTGATTATTGATTTAAAAATCAATAAAATAATTTTTAACGATTTTCGTCTATCAATATTTTTGTAAGACACTTCGTAATTTACACGGTATTTTCCTTAATTTTTCAAATTTTACAAATATGTTTCTTTATTAATTTAACGTCGGGCAATTGCGGATCTCTTACATTAATAGGTTTTAAAATCTTTTGTTTCGAAACTACCTTTTTCAATGTTCGTCATTTTCAATGCCGATAAAGAATGAATTTATCTTAAAAATATTTCATTAAAATTTGTTTATGAAACTTCCCAAGGACTATTTTTCAACAATTTCGATATCGTTGATTCACGTTTAGCAAGTAAATAAAACATGAAAAACCAAATTGCCGTAATTAGTACTCGTAAAAATCAACTGTTATTGAAAAGATATTTAAAATACTTGTGACTCACATTGATGTGTCCAAGATCAAGTTATCAGATAAACAAGACATCGCTACTCTTTTAATTGTTTCTTTAAAAATAGAAACTACGGAAAAAAATTATTGTGGTAGGTATAAAAATAAATTAAAAGTTCTTTAACTTTTTTTAGTTGGACAAAATAAAGACATTTTTGTTGTTGCATTGTGTTTTTGTGGCGAATCCGTGCTTTTGAATAAAAAGTACTGTTGAACTAACTATTACTTTCATTACGAAATGTCGTCTACTTTCTGCTCCCTGACTGCCGGTACTTCGGTCGTTCGTTAATGTTTTTGGGACGTTTTTTATCATATTAATAGGAAGGCATATGATGTTACAGGAAGTCCTCAGTCTTGTACCCAACTCAATCACGAAAATATAAACTACCGGACAAAATTTACGCAAAAATACGAAATTATCCTTTTTTGAAGTTTAATGACTATTAGAATAGTAGGCAGCTATCAAAACAATTCGTTTAGATCTACAGTTTTAAAGAATTTGTTAGAAGATAAATAATTTTGTGCAGTACTTGCGATAGAATTTGGTTAAATGTAAGCTCATAAATTGTTCTTTTTTTGAAAGTAATACGTTTTTTGAGGTAGATTGTTTAATTTTTTACCTCGAAAAATTAGAAAAATGACTCGAGCAAGGAATTTAACCGAACAAGAAGTAGTGCTGTCCTCAGTTTTATTGGTTGAGGGATATTGTCAAAGTTATGTTGCCAATTTGTAAGGCAAAAATTGTTCCACAATAAGTCGTTGGCAAGACGCTTTAATGAGGTGGGACATTATTTCGAAGGCCAAGGCAAGGGCGAAAATGATGCAATAATGACCGAGATAAACGTTTTATTAAACAATACGCTTTAAGAAACAGGATTAAAGAGTAGGAGACCTGCCACAGCACAGAGAGAACAGAGTTACCAGGTTACATTTTCCTGGAAATCATCAAAATTGGTCTGTGGATAATTAGAAAAAAGTTTTATTCACAGATGAAACTACTTCTTATCAAGCCCTCTCCTCATGAAGGTTGGAGATCCATATGGCTAACATTGTCCTGGATACAGCAGCTCTAAATATCTCGGTAGAAGTGCACCCGAACCATCTTCTAAGGTCTTTCAACCAAGAGTTCTGACGTCTTCCAACTGATCTTCTTCCCTGAATCTTTCTTTCAATTATCAGCCTCGGTAATTCGTATTTTTCGCCTCTCATGATATGGTCTATGAATCTTGTTTTTCTCTCTTTAATGATGTTTAATAACTCTTTTGACTTTTTCATTCTTCTTAATACCTCTTCGTTTATAACTCGGTGAATCCATGAGATACGAAGCATGCGGTGATATACATACATCTCAAAAGCCTTGATCCTTCTCTTAGTTATCGGATCAAGAGTCCAGCCTCCACAAACGTACAGTAATAATTATAAAATTACAGTTAGCCCAAAATATCCAGGTGTTCGTCAACGAGTCTGGTAAAGACCGGGAGAGAGATTCTCTACTTGTAATATCTCTGCAAGGATTCCATTCGGCGGTGGCTTTGTTATGTTCTGTGATGGTATATGCTTTGACGCTCGCACAAAATTAGTTCTTGGAAATTAGATCCATGGATGCTAATTACTATTTTGAGAATTTTGTAATAGAACATGGTATGCCTTTCGGTTCTTTTTTTGGAACACAATTTCCCATTTATGCAAGACAACGCTCGACCTCACATAGCTGCGGAGGTACTCGATTATCTTAATCAAGTCGGTATACCAGTTATGCAGAGGCCACCAAAAAGCTGGATTTATGGGATCGCTTCAAGAAAAATGTTAAAACCTCAAATGCTTGCACCTAGAAACGGGAACGATTTGCTCAAGATTTGATACATTTTTTTTTAACTTTTAATGTAACTAATGACCTTAGGCCTAAGTGCATCAGCAATTCGTTCGATTCTGAACGATCATTTGCACGTGACGAAAGTTTGATCTCTCTGGGTGCCGCAGAGTCTGACTGAAGATCATATGTCACGACGTGTAAAATGATGCCGGAAGACGTTGAAAATGTTTGATGAGGGACAATCTTGGTATGTAAACAACATTGCGACATTTGAAGAGACTTGGCTGTACCATTATGATATACTGACCAAGTCTCAAAACAAAGTTTAAAATGGAGACGGGTTTTTAGTGATGAGGACCTTTTAATAGCTTGGGACAACAAGTGCGCCATACTCCTAGTTCCCTTTGTACATGAAAAAAACTCTTTTTTCAAATGGCGTTAGGTATCAGGTCATACCTCATTTAAAAGGTCTGATAAATCTCTATTGAATCATATTTTTTTGCCTTTGATTTCAGCCTTTCATTGTTATTTAATCGTTGTTTAAAATTGTTCATTGGAAAAGGATTTACCCTTAATTAAGTTGATATGTTTCGGCATTTCATTCCAATATGTCGCATTTATGAAATATTATGAATGGTTCCATTTCAAATGAACACAGTGGATATTTTTTTTCAGCTAACTCAGTCGTCATGTTTTTAAGCAGCAAAAAACACCCTTACAATTTAATTCAATTTTAACCTATACATTATTATTACCCGCAAAATATCTCGCGTACTTCTTTGTAATCGTCAAGTAGGGCTGTATGGAAATTGTCGTGTTCTGTATTAGTTCAAATCTCTCTTTATCGAATTTAGCCACTTGGGGTGCCCTTTAATAAATAGTAATTTATTTTTGTAATTATAATTTGAGACGGTAGGTAATTCCGAGCAAAAAAAAAGAAAATAACGTCTTTAATCACCAAACAAATATTTTTTCCACGCTTAAGTTCTCACGTATGTCGCATATAACGAATTCCCCGTTAAGTAGCCTGTTGGCTAATCAATCTCTCTAACGACCATGCTAATGACAGTTCGTAGTTCTGAATATCCCTGACCCTTTTTAATATCGAGATAAAGATGCACAAACGCACCATCATATTCATAATACCTTAGTAGAATGTACCTTGAAAAAGCGCGTTCAAGCGAGAATCCTCTGTGCATATGCCCGAAGATATATTACCAAGTTGATTTAGTTTGAGAATGCGCCGAGTGCATTCTGTTATTTATTTATTTTTTTGTAATTGTTGTTTGAAATTTATATTTAAATTGAAACACTAATGAAAGGTAGATCGTGTCGCAATCGTAATTGATAGACTGAACGACCTTTGTGAAAATTGTAATAAAAATACTTCGTTGATATAGTGTGGATTTTGTACTGGTTAAAAATTGCACAAAACTTAAAAATTCGATTTGATAAACATTATTTCAACATTCAAAAATACCTGTATTTTCTATCGTACCACAACCTATACAGGGTGATTCATTAGGAATGGGCAATCTCTGAACTGGAGATACTACTCACCAAAATGTGGCGATTGAGATTTAACATGTCTTATACAAATGTTGCAGGTTTACGAGATACGGGGTATTTAAAGTTGGAATTTTAATTTGAAATTTCTTAATAATTTTGTGATTTTAAGCGGCATCGTCTTGGCAACTTTATGTTTTTTGGCATGAAAGTTACGAATTTTATGCTGAATTTAGCACTAATTATACAGGGCGTTAGTTACGCCCTGTTACTTGGGTAAATTACAACATATCTTTTTTGCCTAATAAGTTATGGCTAAATTGACGAGAAAATTTAAAAGACAGTTCAATTTTGAATAAAAAAGGTACTCTTTTTTATTTCATGTAACTCTATCAGTGTTTAAGATTTTTGCATTTTAAACATTCAGCGTAAAGACTCCTAAGCCACCGTTATTACATTGACTTTTTTTCAATTAGGCTTGTGTCAGAACTTATCAGTTTTTCGTGTAAAGGAATATTTGAAAATTTTACTGTCACTAAGTAAGAGTGTATTATTTGTAGTAAAATAAGAAAATGGTACGACATAATGAATTTTCCAACAGTGAAATGCGTGGTATGATTTTTGTTTTTGCTCAGTCAAATATAGTGGACCCAATCACAAAGTGTTCAGATGTATTTATACTCGTCCTAAAAGCTTAAATGGTGCTCCAAAAAATATCAACGTCGATGATGAAGAAGAGGTTTTAGTTCGTATTTCGGAAAATCCAGATCTCAGTACTCGTACTCTTCAATAAATACAAGATTAAAAAAAAATCTATTACCGCATTTATTGAGTTCCTGAGTTAATCGAATAGTGTATTTATATTTTTTACATTAGAAACAAGATACTTAATATTTTTTTCCCAAGATTTAAAATGTTACATAATCTGCTAAAATGCCATCACGAAATATTTTGAATACAAACTGAATTATATAATTAATTGCAAAATTGGATATAAAATACTGTACTACTATTTTGCAAATTTAAAAGTAAGGTGTGACATATATTCGTTTATTTGTTGTAGTCTTAAAACATTAAATATTTTTTATTTTTTTTTTGGTATTTTCAAAATTTCCTTTTCCTGTAAATAATAATCATTTTTGACAAAGCAGATATAGGTACATAGTGAAAATATTTTTTAAAAAGTTAGCTAAACGGAAAGACGTCGATGTGTTGCAGGGCATGTTTTGATTTTTCTTTGTTTAAGCCCATTCAAAAAACAGTTCGAGACTTTCAATTCCAATAAATAATTATAATATTTTATCGTGTATATAAATTTTTAGTAGTGATTTAATTTTCCTTAAAAAGTAATTCGAATCATCTTTGGTGGTCATACGGTTTTAAAATTATATCGTAGGTATGAAACGACCGACGAATGTCAAAATTAATAGACCCACTGGCCTTCGCTTCGAAATTCCTTTAAATTTGAGAAAATATTTAAACTACAAAAAAATCTCTGTCCGGTTAAACAATAACTTTCCAAATTGATATTTATACACACATTACCTAAAATAGCGTGAACTTGTTCTCTTACATCATAAATAAATATACCATCAGAGCCATCGCTAAATCGTCTCTTACGATTTTAGAAATAAAAATTTTAATTCTACTGGAACACATTGTTCCCTGAATTTATTACATCTTTCAAAAAGTTCCGGGGCTACTCCGGTAGGGATAGGCAGAGACCACTTCGTTATACTTGCTACGGTTCTTACACATTTTTTTCGCTGTTTCTACTTTCATCAGTGCTCTCATACATACTCGTCGGTTGTTGGTACTCTTGGCCTGGCCTTCAAAACAATGTCGATCTGATCAAAATATGTACAAGCCGAGTTCGACCTCTACCGACTTGCACATTCACAGTCACCTTATAAATCTGTTTTGTCAATCTTTTTTCATTCATCCTTTCTACGTGTCCAAACCATCTAAGCATTCCTTTATCTATCTTTGTAACCTTGACGTCTTTAATAAAAAATTAATATTTTAATACCACCAAACTTCAAAAAATGTGTATCAAAATTTCATGAATAATCAGTCATTAAGCTACAGCGGTTTATGTCCAAGCCGACAGATATTCTGCCAGTTAGGTACGACTTCGAAATGCAGTTTAAAGTGGTCATAAACAACCACCAAGTATGCACATAGAACGGAACTCAACTAGGAAGGGATGCTTTAGTGTGGTACACTGATGGATCCAAGATGGATGAAAGGGTTGAAGTGGAGTGAAAGAAGAGGTTCGACGCTGGGAAACAGATGAAATGAAATCTCACTGGCATAAAGTGCCAGGATAAAGACAAGTGAAAAGGCTAGAAAGCATTTCACCAAGGAAAGCTAAACAGCTTCTCGAGTTGGACAAGAAAGTCTTAAAACTGGTGATGGGACTCCTCACTGGACACTGCTCTCTGAGGTATCACCTCAAAAAGATGAGCAAAACAGAAAGTGGTAGTTGCCGCTACTGCGAATGCCCAGCGCAAGAGGCTCAAGTTTCTGGAAGGGACCTTCTTAATGCACTCCGATGTCAGGAACTTAGCTCCCAGGAAACTGATAAACTTTGTACGAAGTATTGGAATCCCGGGCCTCGAATAGATTAAGGGTTATGCACAAAAGATCTGATAGGTCGAAGTGCTTAAGATAAAACTGCGTTAGACCGAAAAAGCGCCAAACGGAGCAGCTTTAAGCGGAGCCTTACTGGACTTTGAAAACATTCTATAGATATGCCAGCTATGCTAGCAATGGCTTTAAAGAAATCTGCTTTATTAAAAACAATCATTTGTTATTGGTTTGCTGAATTTAAGCCAAGTTGTGATGATGCTGAAGGACCAGGACGTCTAAAAGAAGTAAACACAAAAAATTGCCAAAAACTCCTTAAACATATCAAGAGGCAGTTTAAACAATATTTTTCACGAGAATTTATACTTAAGAAAATCGTTTTCTTATTGAGTTTCCAAATTCGTTTGAAAGGGATCGAAATGTAATAGAAGCGTGAAAATAAATGTATTACACTTGAAGGATTTTATGTTGATAATTAAAGTCGACTTATGCAAAAATTTATTTTTAATATCTAACCCCGGTACTTTTAAACTGATGAGTAATTAATCAATACAATATTAAAAATATGTCAATTCTTTTTCGTTCTTACCGACGCTGACTTATATTTTATAAGTCTTATCAATGTTAACATCCAACTGTAGGTAATGATTGATTCTTGTATAATAGAAAAAAAAATATCTAATATCAATTATCTACAAACATTTTGATTTTTAAGAATATGACAGTTCGTTAAATGAGCCATATCATTTTGAATTTAAATTAATAATATACCCTTGTAAAAGTGCAATGCTCTTTTTAATTTTGGGTTTTGAAAACTTGGATAATTATTAAATTTCAAACACCAATCTGTCTGTCGAAATTAAAATCATTTCCCATTCATTCAGGCTGGATATAGTTTTTTATTGCTTACGCAACAACCAGCTAATGGGTAAGTTCTTCACAAAAAAACCATAGTACCCATCTGAAGTGTTTAAATTTCTGGATACCCAAAAGTTAATTTGAAATCATGGAGACTCGGCTATAATTGAGCATTTTAAATCCGCGTATTTGTTGGCTACACAATATACTAAAGTTTTTCTATGTAGATAAATTCCGAAGAGTCAGTTTTACATTTTAAAGTCCAATAATAAACCATACTGATAGTAGGTAATCGTTACTAGCCCTACGCAAACACGAAATAACGTTAGATTCAGTATCAGTGATAAAGTTTGTCACATATTGTTGTAGTTTCCAGTGCTTTTACCTGAGTAGAAGATACTTTTGTTGTCTTTAGTGTAGTTTCCAGAATTTGGCCATACTTCTGGAAGACCCAATACTTGTACTTCTAATCTCTCCATTTCTAGTATGACTGTTGTCAGTTTACCAGCTGCATAAAGTGTTTTTACGTTCCACATTGCACTTCCATTTGTGGTTATGCTTGATGATATCCTCAGAGATCTTTAATTCAGTGGTTTATCCCGTCCCTTTGCATCATTATGCCGTTGACCATTCATGGTTCATCCGCCTTTAAGACCGATTTATCAATCTCAGGACAAAAGAGTGTCCTTTCACTTACCAGCTCGTACGCCCGAAGCCGTTGGCTGGTAAGTAAGAAAGGTAGCTGGCCTCAATATCCTCTGACAGTGACCATAAAAAGGATCAATGAGAACACCCACGAAAAGTTCGAGGATCGGTGGAATGAACCAGATGCAGACTTACCAAGGAACTACTAAGATCCACCATAACAAATCCTATCTAAAAAAATATACGTTTCCTAACTAGGATAGTAATCGGATACTGCAAGCTGGGAAGGCGTCTTAATTTCATAAAGCTAAGGGAAACACCTCTACGCAGTGGCTGCGAACAAGAAGACGAGTCAGTCGAACACTTGCATTGCGACCATTCTGCAGTCGTGTTAATCAACGAATCCATACTGGGAAAAAGATGGTTAACCCTAAGAAAATCTCTGCTGGGCAATATCACCACCTATATCAGAACAATACCTTAAAGATATCCTTCAAGGAAGCTATACAAGGGGCCCAATGGAGCATAGGTTATATTTTTATGGGGCTTAAGTTCTTACAGTAGCCTTTTCACTGCAACCTTTGCAGATCTATCCTTATGTTATGTTGCCTCTTCGGGATAAAGAGATTTATCGGTTTTTATCGGTAACTTCGGAGAAACCTTATTTTTTTGTTGTCCGTCTGACAACGTTAATTTTAGTGACATTATTGTAAATACAAATTTTATATAAAGTTTAATTTCATTTCATTAAGATTCCATTGAAGTTAAAATAATAATAAACTTAACGTATTGTAATTTAATCTGTCATTAATATGCAGTCACGTTCCGTAATTTGATCACATTTACATTTCACAGTTTTTTGAAATTCTTATACCTAGACCTGCTATTGGTTTGCGAAAATTTAGAAATGAAATATCATTCGAAAATCCACCACATACTGAGCGAAGAAAAATAAAGTGGAACTGAACATAATGTGACAAATATCCTTCAAGTATATTAATAAACCTTCTTATCATATATAATCATATTAAGCAGTAAATACATGTATTTCATTTAGATCAAAATAATCCAAAATGAGGTTTTGATACCATTTACTGAGAATTGTCAAATGCTATGGAAATAGAACTAAACGCACCTTGGACAACATGAAAACAGATGCATCGATCAAAAATTAAAACTAAGATAACGAAAGTATATTTCAGAATTTCCCTATTCATTCCTTATTTGAACTGTTTATCAGCAGTTTAAAGAAAATGCTAGTGCTGCATTTTCATTTCTTCATCCAGCACTTATCGCAGATAGATAGGAACTATCACTGAGGCAAATAAATCAGATGTTAAAAGAAGAAAAGAAAATTTTGAAGCCTAAGTATTCCACCTGGTTTTCTATGTGGAAAAAACGCCCTACCGATCAATCATCATCATTTGTAGAATTCATTAAAGAAGAATGTGACTACTATCCAGCAGTTTCCAGAGCAATAAAGATACTTATCACTGTGCCTTCCACAACAAAAACCATTAAAAGATCTTGTAGCACTTTTAGAATAGCAAAAACATGGGTACTGTCAACAATAACCAAAAAAAAATCTGGACTGTGACAAAAGGTTAAAGACGATAAGATCAAAGTCACAGACAGCGTTATTGATAAGTTTGGTAGTGATAAAAAAAATCCAAAATTTGTTTTTTTCGTTAATTTTCATTCAATATGTAGTATATTAAAATTATCAATATTTTCAAAGTTACTCAATTTCCGTTTCGAATCCAAAATAGAAATTTCTTGCCGTTCTGATAACAGAACTCTGATTTAAGCAAAGTTTGGAAAAATGCATAGACCAAATGCTCAAATAAAATCGAAAGTATTGTTTTAGTAACTATTAATAATTATGAAAAGAAAAGAATAATTTACTTAACAGCATTAAGGTTAAGCGCACACGGGCGATTTTCCAAACGGCCGATTAAAATATCGGCCAATTAAAATCGCCTTGAATTTATGTCTGGGCGCACACTTGAGCAACTTTTCAGTTGAGGAGTGGATGAGTTATGTGGGGTTAAAACTTGTACATGTGGTCTCAGAATATCTTAAAAATACAATGGACTTTGTCGAGTAATGCTATATCCTTTTTTCCTTTTTTTCAGTGTCTTGTACGGTGCTGAAGTTTGGAATAAACATCACGCACAACTCTGCCCACAATTTCATCACTATATTCTTTTAAACTTTTATTATACAACTGTGGTATTTTCTCTATTTCACTAATGAACAATACTGGGACGAAATCAGCTATTATTTTGATGCAAACCAAGAAAACAATTCAAAACACAACAAATCACAAAACAAGGCAACTGATGCCAGAGAATATTAACTTGTGACTGGTCGAGTATTTAATCGACTGTGTGCGCGGACAGGTTACAACCTGTATGTTCGGCTACCTCTACACTCTCGTACGAGGAACTCTGGACGAAGTTTACTGAGGCGAATGTTATCATCCACATTCTCTTGTCTACTCGCGAGAAATTCAGTTATACGTTGGTCTTCAACATGGATGTCGTTGAAGTAGCTGCTGCTTCAGCTCTCTATGCATATACATATTACAACTTATTAAATTGTTACTACAAAAAAAAATACTAAATACTAAAATACTAAAGCCCTGGAAAAAAAATTTTTTAACGTTTTTAATTCAAAAACAAACACAACAGTGCGGCAAGAATGTAGTGAGTCTTCTCGTATTCGTGCCCGCCGTCTTTGACTCTGGTACAAAAAACACGGAAGTGAGCGCCTGCAGAACGAGGCGAAGTGAGTAGACCCACTACACTCTCATCCTCGGCCCACTGCGGATAACTTCAGCTAGAGTGTAGAGGTAACAATACAAATGGTCGGCCGACCATCGCCTTACCAGGAAAACTAAGCTGAACATATACAAAATAATTATAAAGCCTGTCGCAATATATGGATGTGAGACCTGTACACTAACGGTTAAAAGCGAAGAACGACTTAAGGTCTTTGATTGAAAGTGCTAAGAAAAATATTTGGTCCAACTAGAGACGAAAATACAGGGCAATATAGAATAAAAACCAACCAAGAATTCAAAGAACTCCACACTGATACCAACATAATAAACGAAATAAAGGCCAGGAGACTACAGTGGTCATGACAAGTTAAAAGAATTCCAGAAGATAGAATGGTAAAACTGGTATGGGAGGGGGTTCGGGGGGGAAAACGTCCATTAGGTCGGAGAGATAATATTACGAAGGACCTAAAAGCCATGAAAATCGAATGTGGCCCCGATTGGATGCTTGATAGAGAAGAATGGGGACGTGTGGTTAAGTCGGTAAAAACGCACCCAGGATTGTGAAGACACAGATGATGATGATGATGACCATCGCCTCGCCTACAAATCTGTGACATGCCACAGATTTTAAAATCGGCGCGATTCTCGATTTCCATCTATGTTGTACAGATTGGCCGATGAAATAGTTGCCTTGGAATAATCGCCCGTGTGCGCGTTTTCTAAAGAAAATAACGTGTATTGATAGTTTCGTGGAAACCGGTTTTATCCGAATATTTTATTTTATATAAATCAGCATTGCAAATATACGTATATAATTAACGATCGTGTGTTTGTTAAAGAACATTAAAAACTTTGCATAATTGCACAATTAACTTGCTCCCAAAGAATAATAGGTGCAGTAAATTCGGAGCCCGGCTCGCTACTTCTCCATATAGTCCAAGCAATAAGGAAAAGTGCGTGCGAAAATTAATATCAAAAAAAAAAAAATATGAGCGTATAGGAAATTAAAATTCAGGCTGAGTTTCTATTTCGCTACCGAACATAATTTAAATAACTAAAAAACTACAGCTCCGATCGAAAAAAGTTAAATCAAGAAAGTGTAGGTATTAAAAAGATCTATCTATTAAATATATTATAATTTTTCGATATCATTGATACTTTTCGAGTTATATTGGAAAGACCGTGAAAAATCGGATTTTCTATAACTCGTTAACTGTAACGTATTCAAACTTGTTACTTAATGCTAAGTGTAGCCTTTGGCAAGACAAAAAGTGTTTGTTTGAAAAATTGATAAATATTCATTATTTTTCAAGATATATGAAATTTTCTCCAAAAAGATGCTCTTTTAATTTAGCTAGTTCTGCTCGGGGGATAATGCTACAGTAACGATTTAGGGCTTATTTTTTTCTGTAAAAATTGTACTTTCATATTATTAAAAAACTACATTGATTTCTTAATTTTAAGGGTCAAAAAATGACTTTAAAATAATTGCACTATTTTTTTACAGAATTTTTAAAATAAATTTCTTAATTTTGTTTTTATAAAACTGACTTTAATGAAAATAGATTCATGGCATCATTTTACGCATTTTAAAAAAAAATCAATTCCTACGGTCACTAGGAGCCGAGATAATTTTATTTTATATTTAATTAGGGGTAGCTCGTCGAGATAAACACGAATATCATATTCACCAAATGATAAAATAACTTTATTACGTAGAAAACATTTATTAAATAATTACAGTAAAAATACTCGTATATTATATTGAGAAAGATTTACATTAAAAAAAAATTCTCCTTTTCTTTTTTGGAGGAATGTCAGCTGAATCAATTTTTCTTCTTCTTCAATATTTTCTGTAAGCAGATCGTTCATGAAGTTCTTCATTTCGATGGTACGATGATTATTGCGCCTTCCAGTTTTTTTGAAATAAAAAAATTATCTCGGCTTTCAATGATCGTAAGAACTCATTTTTTTTAAAATGCGTGAATTGATGCCAGGAATCTATTTTCATAAAAGTCATTTCTATAAAAGCAAAATTAAGAAATTTATTTTAAAAAAACAGGTAAAAAAATATTGCAATTTTTTTAGTCATTTTTTGACCTTTAAAATTAAAAAAATCAATATACTTTTTTAATAATATGAAAGTACAACCCTTACAGAAAAAAATAAGCCCTAAATCGTTACTATAGCATCATCCCTCGAGCAGAACTAGCTAAATTAAGAGAGCATCTTTTTGGATATTTAATAGATAGATTTTTTTAATGCCTACAATTTCCTGATTTAGCTTTTTTCGATCGGAGCTGTAGTTTTTTAGGTTATGTTCAGTAATCAGGATCGAGTCGCATGAAATAAAAACTCACCCTGAATTTTAATTTCATATAAGCTCATATTTTTTTTGTTATATTAATTTTTGCACCTATAACATTAGGCCGCTTTCTCGTTTCTTGGACTAATAACTCGCGACATAATGTTTGCAAATCAGATACGAAAAAAAAACGTTGGAATTCCTTTTAAATTATGACAAAATTATATTGTGAGTTTTGTCTAGAAACGAATCGCTGCGAGAGTATCTGTCCTCAAATGCTTCCGTTTCCTTATAGCTTTTTAATATTGCTTTGACACACGAATATATTTTGTGTCAAAAAAAAAGTGTTAATTAATTATCACTTAATCTCGACATTTTTTTGGGTGGTTTTAAATGTTTTAGCGTTTCCAAATTAAAACAAGATGTGAGTGTGTGCTTAAACATTTCTGCCCGAAAAAATTGGTCATTGGGACTGCCGACAGAAGTGAAAACTATGAAATAACAGTGATTTTTTTGGATTTTTAAATAAATTGTGGTATTGAAAATTAAAATTTCATAATTTGTAAATTAAAATCATTGGATAACCTAATAAAAGTGAGCTGTCAGCACGAGGCCACTTTCTGACAGACAGATAGAAGAAGAAAAAGAAGATGTGATATCACCACTGCTTTTGGAACCTTTTGATTACGTGGAAAGTTTACTGTGCATGGTTTAATTTGTGATTTAGTTTATTATTTTTATTGTTTATTTGTAGGATCACTGTGCAGTAAAACAGTGAGTACTAAATATTTTTATGTAGGAAGATTTATAACAAAAACAAAGCATTATTTTTTTTTAAATTATTTTGATCACTGCTAACAGCCACTGTCACCGTCTACATCGAATACACCCATCTGTTGCTAACGTCACCAAGGTGACGGGAAAGCATAAGTTGTTCCCTACCAAAAATTGCTAAACGAACCTAAACAAAGTTTCACTTTAAAAATGCAAAAATCGATTTTGGTCTAAAACTTCCAGGAACTTTTTTTAAAAATTTACCAAAATAATACCTACAAAAGTAATATTAATGTCACGGCATACATATAGTCACACCTTTTTCCCGTAGAGGTAGGCAGAGACCACTTCCTTCCACTAGCTACGTTTCTTGCACACATCTTTTGCTTCCTCTACTTTCATCAGTGCTCTAATACATGCTCGTCGGTTGTTGGTACTCTTGACCTGGCCTTTCTTCAAAGCAATGTTGATTTGATCGAGATAGACGAATCTCGAAGACGTATATTTTGCTCGATATTGATCCCACAAAAGTGGGGACCTCCAGTTGTCTGCAAAGCATTCCTGAAATCAGCGAAGATAATGGACTAGCTACAGAGCTAGAAAAGTCATGCAAATTCTTCAGATACTGCATAGAAACGTTCACCATGTTACTCGCGCTCAATAATTATGCTTCAGTCCAAAATTAACGGCATCACAAGTGAAACTCTTTATGGTAGATATGCAAAAACTGAGAATTAGTGTACAATAATATAACAAAACAAACAAAATCTCTTGCTGAAAAACTCTAACCTTAATACTAACCGTAATAATGAAAAGTAACTAACGTATCTGCCGTAAATAAAACAATTTCTGGGTGGGATGTAAATATAAGTGGCTGTATTTACTGACGATCGAAGCAATGGCAATGGAAAACCTAAAATAAATGGTAAATAATCTTAGACCCACCTCGGTTTAGCCGGAGTTCTTTTGGTCTTTCCACTATGAACTTACTGTCTCTTCGGGATACAGAGATATATCGGTTTGCCGGTAACTTCTGATACCGTAAATATCATTATTTGATATACGAAATGCAACACGTTGTTACGCTATACTCGAGCAATGGGCAATTAGAAAAGGACAAGAAGCTTAGCAGATTTTGTTAGCTCGTTAAGTTCACTCTCTATCTCGGAACTAGTGTAATAAATAATCGATTTTTGCGATTTTTTTTATGCTGGCAATGATCTGTCAAATTTTTCATATCAACAGTTCGAAATTATAGGCTACAAAAAAAGTATTAATTTGTTTCCTTTCATCTATTTCTGACGTGTATGCTAGCTTAACGTTAAAGTTAGCATATCCAATGTGTCCGTAAAAGGGTTGAAGCATCAGATTTTTTGACAGAGACTCAAAATAGCACAAAATTATGATATCATTTAAAAGATGGCCCTATGTTACGGCTACGCTAGCTTTATATACGCGATATTCTACGTGTCGGCAAAAACAAACTCGCCTAACTCGTATGGAGTGAAAGTACAATTCTTTGTTATAATTTTAGGTATTTGCGTCAAAAAAGACATTGAAGTACCGCGAAAATACCAGAAGTAGTTCGGACCGCAAAATAAAACATAAGAAAAAAATGATAAAATTTTAACTCGACGCACGCGGTACCATGCCCAGTTTTGATAAAAAAAATTGTTACAAGCCGCGATTAAGGTCGACTACATTGAAATTAAAAGTTGCTATTTAAATAAAAAAATTGCATTTTTATCGTTAACAAAGAAAAAAAACAAACGTTTAATTCTTTGACAAGAAATTTACACTTTTGTTTTTTCGTTCTCCTCCTTGTTTTGTTGCAAGCAACAATAAAAAAACGCAAACAAATTGCTTTTAAAATAGGTTAATGCTATTTCGAGGGCATCGAATCGCAGATAATAATCGTACCATTAACTCCTAATTTTCAGAAAAAGTACTAGCAATAAAAAAATTCTAACAGTCGCACATACGTAACATGTTCAATGGATAGATTGTATTATAGAAAGGTGCGAAAAAATTTATTTTGTCGTTGTCAAGTAGCTGCTTCTTTTGTGTTAACAGTCTCATTTGCGTAAGAAATTACGATTGAATATTCAACTCATTTTTTTGTGCAAAGCTTTATTTCCTTTGCTAAAGAATTAGCAATCACGTTGTCTTTTTGGATTTATTAAGAGTGGGAAAATAAAGTGACATGCCCAGGGCATGCCACATTATGCGTTGCGACGTCGTGTGTCGTCGCAACGCAGGTGTGGCATACAATGCGTTGATCCGTTGCGACGACGCAACACAACGCACCAATTAGTGCTTCTTCTTATCGCTCCGTCTCCTTTCGGAGGTTGGCGATCCAAATGGCTGTTTTTGTCTTATAAACTGCAGTGCGAAATACCTATGTGCTGATGAGCAACCAAACCAACTCCTCAGGTGTTTCATCCATAATTTTTGGCGTCTTCCGGTTAATCCCTTTTCCTTGTATTTTTTCTTCGATGACAAACAAGTTTCAGTAACTCATATCTTTCGCCTCTCATTGCGTGTTCGAGTTATTATGCCTATCTTGTTTGTATAATAAGTAGCAAAATGCCTTAGAAGGCAGCATGAAAAATCAAATTACTCGGGCGAATTTCTATTGAAAGGGACCAATTTTGGTCAAATTGATCGGAGTGGGCTGAAATGTCAACGAAATACGACGGCTGACCTGGCCGGTGTTGTTAGGTGGTAACCAATTCGGTTTAAATCGGCGCTTGACCTACGTTTGCCCTTCAAAGAGACAAATCAACAATCCTCACCTTTACCAGGTACATATTAAGAACCGAACGCAGAGCGCTAGTCACATCATCTATACCTTTTAACAAGCACCACCCGGTAAACATAGCTTTTGCATGGAATTATTAAAATATAAATATAGAAAAATTTAATAATATTTTTGCTTACGAATAAGAATAAAAATGTATAAATCAGATTTGTAAAAGGGCAAACGTAAGTTTACCAAGACATTCCCTATGCTGATGAGGGACAACACCCCAAAACCGGTCCATAGGTGATCCGAATGGATAAATTTAATAATTCCTTCTTTTACTTAACAAGGATGTGCATATCACCCGAAATGGATTATGCACGATTATCTATCAGATATAATTCAGTGTTTGTCGAGCCACATAGCCAGTAAAGTAGTTGTTTTCTGACATATAATTTACCTACATATGCCTATAGTATAGGTAACATGCGGCGAAATTAGCTTGTTTTTAAAAATCAGATTTATACATTCGCTGACAAACACATTATTATAGTTTTCTATGCTATTTAAACGGCAATAACTCCCGTTTAAGTGCACACGGCTCCCCCACTTTCCCTTATCATTCAATCAATTTGAGTTACCTTCCTCTTTAGAATTTGGAGACGTTGTTACAATAATCTAGGAAACATCCTGTATATCTTGTCCTAATTATTACGATTTAATTGTTACAATTCCTATTAGGTGCGATTTTGTAACAACAGCATTTAGGAGCGGCTCGCCAGTGTTTGACACGAAAAAAAAATTGTGGCTCTTTGGTTCTGCGATCGCCAACGGTTATGGGATTTATAACTCGAGACGTAAACGCCGGTTTAATAATAGACGAGAAAACGAACCAACCGTGAAACATTTAAAAATATTTGTTATAATGTTAACGATGAAATTAATGAAGTGGTAAAACGTTGTGATTGTAGTTCATCTATGCGATCGTAACAATTCTTATTGAATTGTCGCGCTAAACACGAAGTTGGAATTTAACAGCCGAAGTAAACTCGAAGATTTGTTGTTTTCAAAATTCATATTTTGGGGACACTTTCCCCGAAAAAACAAGATAAAAATATATTGTGGGATATGGTGCATGTAGATTAAGTTTGTAGATGTTGTTGTGTGCTTTCATTCTGTTAATAATAATAATGGAGGATGAGAAATATTTCACCTCATCCTATTTCTAAACGGGTATGCACAAAAGATCTGACAGGTCGAGGTGCTTGAAAAGTTGCATAGCCTTCACGACCCCCACTACAATCTACAATTTCTAAACGGAAAGAAATCGTGGGTTTTTTTATTTTGTACAATTGGATTATTTCTATTTCTAAATTTTAATTTATCTCTTGAAATTGCTCTCATGCTCGAAACCTAAACCCTCAGGAAACACAACCAAGCAGATCCTGGAATGTAGTAGGAGCAACCTGCGAACTCTAAAAGGACTGCTTACAGGACATTGTTGTTTAAGATACCACCTTGAAAAGATAGGTCTGAACCGACAAACAGACTGTCAGTTTTGCTGCGTGAAAGACGAAACAGCTGAACACATACTATGTTCATGTCCTTGCTTAGGAAGAATATGGTTCTCGGAACCAACAAACAGACTGTCAGTTTTGCTGCGTGGAAGACGAAACAGCTGAACACATACTATGTTCATGGCCTTGCTTAGGAGGAATATGGTTCAACATATTTGGTTTCACAACCTTAAAACCTACTAATTTCGGCAAAATATCACCTCATACAACTATGAACTTCGTAAGAAGATACACAATAGACCCATCGAGGGTCGCAGTGGAGGGGCGTTCACTCGCATGATATCTAACCTAACCTATAAAAAGAGAATTCGTCAAACAGGTTTGACTATATTTCTTTTAGTATGGATTCTCGTAATATAAAAATGCTTTTGTAGCTTGCAGTATTCTGTCACTATCCCATTTAGAAAGAGTATACTATTTCTAGACATCGCCAGATGGGTTTTTGCTGGGGTAACTTGGTAGTTTCTACAGTATGCAGCTAGTTATTTTAACCATTCGATCCTTGAACTTTTTACGGGTGTTTTCTTTGATCTTTTTTATTATTTTCGATAGAGGTAGTGCACTAAAGAGCCAGGTTCTAGTATATCAAGCCCGGCCGCCTTCCTGACAAATTTTTCATGTTACCATAACACTCCGTGTGCCCTTTGTCCTAGCAGACCTTGATCAGTTTTGTTTAGGAGGCGCCTTTCACAGAACGATAACCTTGAACTGATCTTGATGTTATTTTTTGTTTGAGTAGAGCCAGCAATGATTGTCTACTGTCTGTGTGGATCCACTGCTACAATGGGATATTTGTACGAGAACGGTATTTTACGTGATGTATACCGGCTGGAATCGATGCGGTTGTCGGTAGATTTAACTATACCTCCTAAAACTATTGAAATGAAACGCGTCGTTTGGATTCTCAACATAGACTAACTTTATTTAAAAAAGAAAAGATACAAAGTAACTAAAACAGATGTTAACCACTTGTAAAGGAAACACAGAGTGTTTACAGTGGCGTAACCATAAACTTATATTTTAAGCTATTTCAACAAAAACTTTTATAAATTTTGTAATTGATTTAGAAAACATGTGTACCAAAAATTTTAACGACCCAGCTTGCAGAACTAGGGTAGGAGTAAAATTCAAAAACAAA
Organism: Agelastica alni; assembly: GCA_950111635.1. Classification (NCBI taxonomy): domain Eukaryota; kingdom Metazoa; phylum Arthropoda; class Insecta; order Coleoptera; family Chrysomelidae; genus Agelastica; species Agelastica alni. Next base: position 39,630,418 of record OX467709.1, read on the forward strand.
GTTTTTAAACACACAGTTTCCAATTTTCCTAATAAATACGCAAGAGTACACAAAAGTGCGATTATATTTTACACTAAAATTTGCAAATCAAAATATTTAAAGTTGCAAGATAAAAAAGAAAAATCCCAAATTAACTATTTTAAAAAATAATTTTGTCTCACAACTAAATACATTTACATATAAGCACCTTTGGTAGTAAAATATACCCTAAAAAGTTTTGTTTTGGTTAAGAAGGTTTTGTCTTTATTTACATACATACATATAGTCACGCCTTTTTCCCGTAGGGTTTTTACATACGTCTTTCGCTTCTTTTTCTTTCATTAGCACTTTCATACATGCTCGTCGGTTGCTGGTACTCTTGAACTGTCCTTTCCTTTAAACAATTTCGATCTGATTAAAATACTAGGTCGACCTAATAAATCTTTTTCGTCAATCTTCTCTCATCCATCCTCTGTCCAGGCCATTTAGGCATTTCTTTATCTATCTTTGTTACCACGTCTTCTTTTACACCACAGCATTCCCTTATCTCACTAATTTTCACTTCATCCATCAGAGTCACTCCGGCTGTATTTCTTGGACTACTCATCTCCGCAGCGTTAATCTTACTTTCTTGATACTTCTGCAAAACACATTTACTACCATACATAGGTGTAGGGACAAGAACTCCCCTATGCTCAGCCAGTCGTGCCTTTTTGACACGCGGTAAGTGCCCCATTAATTTGTTACCCTGCCAACACCCTTCGCTTATTATCATAGTCAAACTTTCCGTCTCTCGTAAATGTTGAACCCAAGTATACAAACCAATTCTCTTGTTTACACTTGTTCCACTCTTTCTGCTTTAATCAGCACCTCGTAGTTTATCATGCTATCTTTTTTTTCAAAAACCATTACTTTGGTCTTGCTTACATTTACTTTCATCTCTTTGATTTTTAAGGCATCATGCATAATACCATCGCCTGCAGCTCCTCAAATAATGCTAATATGACTTGATCATCGGCGTAAAGAAGGCACGATCAAATCATTCATTTTTAATCCATAAGTACACTCTCTTTTAAATATTTTAAACAACCATATTTATATAGTTTATTTATTAACCATGCCTTTTATTTAACTAAACCACATTTGTACCTATATATAAATAAAGTTCTCATGAGGATGCTTTTCAAATAAAGTCATTTATTTGGATCCCTAATCCTTTGAAGCGCTCGTATTTTTAATAAGCAAGTGACCCGCACCCCCGTAAGTAATGGCGACCAATGAGTTTATGATTTATTATTTAATATTTTTCAGGAATCCCTTTCTGTCGCGGCGAAGTCCTTTATAGCTATAAACATTAAAGCTTCGACATAAAGTGATTTAACTGAGTATTTTTTAAAACAGCAGTGCCAAGTACTTCGTAAGCAACGTCGTATTAACAACTGCTACAAAAATACTTTATATTCCTTGACTTTTACTGCAGAAACAGAAATGCCTTCATTCTGACATTACAGTTGTATTTTTTTTACACTAACAAATAGATAACAATGTTTACTAACCTCTTGACGATTGGTATCCATCTATCTATGATCGAATTTTTTTCCTGGTTAAATGCGAAGTTTTTTCAAATTAAAATTAATCACAAACACAGCGCGTTTTAGTTGTTTCGATCCCGATTGTAATAAAAAAGTGTCGAAACGTCCCGCATTCGCTGTTAAAACAATAGAAGGATTAACAAAAAATTGGCCAATCGAACTATTCGAAATAGAGTCGAGGTTGTGTTGATTATGTGACATCTTTTTTTAATTGCTCGTTATCTTGTTATCACTCATTGGTATTCGCAGGGACAAATTAATGTGTTTCATCACTATGAGTTTATGCATTTTTTAAATGGAATTTTAAAATGGTATTGACCCGATGGTATTGGCATTGGAATTGCGATTGTTCTCTTGCTTGCTCAAAGTGCCGACTAATGATGATCGCCCGCAATATTGTAGCATCAATATTAGTCCATTAAAATGTTACATTTTTTAGGCCTTACCTTGCGTTTTTTAGAGGACGCAATTTTATTTTTTTGATGTGTAGGGGGGGTCAGTGTAAAGCTAAAACCAAGTTTGTGGGGTCGCCACCCTTGTCCCACGGCCGCCATCTTGAAAATAGGGGTTGAAATGGTTTTTACGATATATCTCTTAAACTATTTATTTGATAAAAAAAATTTATTAACATTTTTTGTTGCAAACTAAATTCTCTACAACTTTGGTCCAGTAATTTTTTGTCGTAGAACTATAAATAAAAAAGTTATAAGCGAAAATCTTCAGAGATCCGAGAAAAAAATTTATATTTTTCGATATAACTTTTTTTTTATCATTTTACGAAAAAATGATATCCGACCATTTTTGTAGATCGTTTTTGGAGGAACAACTTTTATTTGCATCATTTTTTCATTAAGTCAATAGCTAAGGTTTTACAGCGCTCCGAAGTGAGTACTATTTTTCAATATTCTTAACTATACCTATATTATACGTGTGTATGTAATATGTCATCAGTTATTGTTTTTTTTTTTTTATTTTGTTATTATAACTTTTTTAATTACAAATTTTGCAATATTATTAATAATTAATTATTGACTCTTTTCCCCACCAACCACGAGGTAGAGTCTAGAGGCGCGTTTTTTTTTACGTGTTATCCCCAATAGGCATAATCCACGGTGATTTTCTAAATTAGAACTACTCCGTCCTCAGTCGTTTCGATGGACCAGGCTGCGGCTCAGCATCTGATCGGCTTTCTGAATTAAATACCAGTGGGAGAACTGGAGAAGGAAACGGTGTTAATGTCGGCGGTTCATCATCATGATTATAAAAAAAAAGTTATATCGAAAAATATAAAAATTTTTCTCGAATTTCTGAAGATTTTCGCTTATAACTTTTTTATTTATAGTTCTACGACAAAAAATTACTAAACCAAAGTTGTAGAGAATTTAATTTGCAACAAAAAATGTTAATAAATTTTTTTTATCAAATAAATAGTTTAAGAGATATATCGTAAAAACCATTTCAACCCCTATTTTCAAGATGGCTGCCGTGGGACGAGGGTGGCGACCCCACAAACTTGGTTTTAGCTTTACACTGACCCCCCCTACACATCAAAAAAATAAAATTGCGTCCTCTAAAAAACGCAAGGTAAGGCCTAAAAAATGTAACATTTCAATGGACTAATATTATAATGGAACATGAAAGATGCAAATATAATATTTATGGATGTTAAAAAAATGTTAATCAAAGACCATTGTAGCGTTTTTATTTGAATTAATATTAATTTTTAACTATAATTACAAATAAAAAATAACTTTAAACGGAAGACTCCCTGACTGATGTCAGATCTACTTACTAAAAACTCCACCCCTATTTAGGTTCGTCTGGCTATTGTCTCCGCCTGGTGGCCCATTGTATCTTGCCTATGTTTTATATCATTGTACCCAATTCAGTACTTTCGTACCTTGTACGAGTTCTGTACTGGGTGGGAGCAATATATATTTTTTTTTTTTTATGAAAATAGTCGCAAAAAGGGTAGACCTATTGTGTGGGCCGCGAACGGCCCGCACTGCGACTATTAGAAGGGGAAGAGATTATAGAAAGGAAATGATTGTGGACACGCTTTTTAAAAAGTTGCAGGTCATAGTTCTCTGGAAAAACTGATTTTGGAAGCTTATTCCATTCCGTAGCAGCCCTGTAAAAGAAGGATTCTTGATGAAGATTGGTCCTTGTAGTGTCAATCTTGAGAGTAAATGGGTGAGACTGATCAGCGTGCCGAGTTCTTCGGCCGAATGTGGCCAATGGTGGTACAAGAGTTTTTGTTTCTCTGGAGCATCTGCCATGGAAATATCTGTAGAGCAATGACTGGTCTGCAACTCTTCTTCTATGTTCTAGAGGGTGAAGGGTATCTGTGAGAGTTGAGCTGTTTATCAAGCGAATGGCTCTTTTCTGAATGGAATCTAGAAGACGGAAGAGAATGCCTTGGTGCTGAACCCCAAATGTGCGAGCAATACTCCAGTAGAGGTCGGATTTGAGCCTTGTACGTCGTCAACAGTTGATCAGGAGTAAAAAACTTTCTGGCTTTCCACAGAAAACATAGCCTCTGGCTTGCCGACTTTGCGATGTTAGCAACATGGTCATGCCAAGACATGTTATTGGACACCGTGACTCCCAAAATCGAGATGGAGGGGAAATATAGTTCTGGGTCGCCGGATGGCTGCCCAAACATTTCCTGTCTTTTGCGGTCCAGTGCTCCGTAGCAGCATAGTATGTGTCTTACTGTTTCCGGATCCTTGCCGCACAATCTGCAGGTCAGGTCTCCATTATACAGTTCCATTTTGTTGGGGTGCTTCTTTACTGGTGCGTGACCGGTCAAGAGCCCCATAGTAATTTGATAGCAAATAAAAGTTAGAGCATTGTTCCAATATTTTGGCTGCTTTGCCTCCACATTTTCTTAAGCTGCTGGACTGACTCTATCCAGAAGAGTTTGATCAACCACCAAATGTCTGTCAAACAAATTTTTGTTGTTGTGGCCGTTCTTTCCTTGTACACAAATATTTTCGTGGATTATGCTGACTGTATGTAGGGGTACCCACACCGTTCAGCTACAGGCACTTGGTAGTTCCCAACTGAAACGGCTACATTTCAGCAGGTTCTTTTGTTTTGTAAAATTTGCCTTTTCGGCATCGACGATGAAAAAATTAAAAACGCAAGTATTCTGACAGAAGCCTGATATATTTTTAATGTTTAATGCATTGAATACCTTCCGTAAAAAAATATGTGTATAATCCACGCGTAAATCGCGAGGTAGTAATAGCAGTTCAAGGTCGTCTTTATTTCCCATAACATCAGATCAAGCAGGTGAATCTAAATGTAAAAGTAATTCATGCGTGCGCTTAGATGTACGTCGGTGATGCCTCGCTTACAAACTCGCTCACTTGTCTGGAACACCGTAGAAAAGTTGGCGATTTGTCTCTATTTTATAGATATTTTCATGGGCGATGCTCTTCTGAAATATCAACAATCGTTCCTCCTTTGGCAGTCTCTTCGAGATTAACCCGTCAAGTTCAGTCTTCACACCCCTTCGTGGTCACTTTGGAGACCTGCAGAACATCACTTTCCAAAGACTCATGCATCCAACGAATTGCGAGGCTTTGGAACTCATTGCCTAGGGAGGTGTTCCCCGAGGCATACAACCTCCAGAAATTTAAGAAGAACACCAACTCCTACCTTCTTTCCCTTGGTTCCCACGATGTTCTCTGAACATTACAGGATATCCCTTTTCGTGGGAACCAGAACATAAAAAAAAAAAAAAAAAAAAAAAAAAAAATAGCCAATAAGTATGAATTTGAGTGTATGAGAAATGTAATATCGGCAATATGCAACAGCGCACCTCTGTTACAGTGCATCTCCGATACAGCCAAAGACAATATATTTTTTTTTATTTACTAGGGACACATCTTTTGTTGTCAACCCAAAACCTTTGTTGTGGACTGCTCTTAAAAGAACTAGGACAAAGGGTAGTGTGTGACTCATATGAAAATACTACCCACTAAAAAACCCTTGTGTGCTTTTGTGGGCTATTGTCTCTAGGTGGGGGATAATCTTACTCCTATGTAGTGTTTTGTTTAAAAATGTGTTATATGCGTGTAGAAATTTAAATTTTCGCTCTCGGGGAGGACCGCGTGAATTTACGTAATGCTAGTCTTTAGGTTTTTATGTCTGTCACTTTGAGGGCCTGGTATATAATCAAGGTTGGTTTGTATGAGTGGATTGCGGCGAGACTCTACTTTTTCGAAAAAGATTTTATGTAGATTTTTTTTAGGTATTCTGTGATAGTCTCTGTTTCCAGATCTTTATGAAGATCTGTGTTTCGTATATACCAGGGGGCATTCGTCATACGTCTTAGGACATTGTTTTGGAATTTTTGGAATTTTTCCCTGGTTCTTTTTACTGCTTGACAAAAGGAGATGCAGCCATATAGAAGTTGCGGGCCTATTATTTATTTGTATATAAGAAGAATTAGTATGACAGAAATTGTGGAAGCGTTGAACAGTATGAAATTAGGTAAAGCTGCTGGGTACGACAGGATAACGGTTGAAATGCTGAAGGCCGGACAAAGCGTGGTAACTAGTCTGCTGTGTCGCCTTTTTAACCTTTGTTGAGGGAGTAGTAGCGTACCAGACGACTGGCCGTTATCGTGCTGATTTACAAGGGAAAAGGTTCGCAGCAGAACTGTTAGAACTACCGAGGTATTAGTTTACTCGGCATAGTCGGCAAACTGTATATTGATTAAAAGAGTAACGAATGAAACTGAGAAGATTATATGTAATGTGCAAGCAGGATTTAGAAGAGGAAGGAGATGTATGGATCAGGTCTTTTTATTACGAGGTATAGTCGTAAAATTCAGAAGGTCTACTGCGCTTTTATAGACTTGAAAAAAGCCTATGACAAAGTCGTGAAAAGTGGATTGTGGTCGACATTGCCCGAGTATGGGGTGAGCGGTAGTTTAATACGAGCACTGAAATCACTTAACAAAGATTTCACTGCTTGTGTTAGGATAAACAGAGCTTACACGGACTAGTTTAACATCAAAAAAGTTGTGAGACAGGGATGTGTGGCTTCGACATGGCTGTTTAACTTCATAAACGGTTGTTTATTTGAAATTATTTGAAAGAGAGTGCGTATCGATTAAAAATGAATGATTTTATCGTCAAATGCCTTCTTTACTCCGATGATCAAGTCATATTAGCATCATTTGAGTTGCAGGCGATGGTTAATGTTATGCATGGTGCAATGAAAAACAAAGGGATGAAAATAAATGTAAGCAAAACGAAAGTAATGGTTTTTGAAAGAGAAGGAAGCATAACAAACTGTGAGGTGCAGATTAAGGTAGAAAGAGTAAATGAGTTTGTATACTTTGTTCAAAGTTTACGAGAGATGAAAAGTATGACAGTGACATTCAGCGAAGGGTGGTGGCAGGAAAACAAATGAATGGGGCATTGCAAAGAGGAGTGTTGGTTCCTACTCTTAAGGTAGTAAATGTTGGGTTTGACAGAAGAAGCTTAAAAATAGGATTAATGCTACGGAGATGAGTAGTCTGAGAAGTATAGCCGTAGTGACTCGGTTGGATAAAGTAAAGAATAGTGAGATTAGAGAACGCTATAGTGTAAAAGAAGATATGGTTACAAAGAATATAATGGAATGCTTAGGTGGTTTTGACACGTAGAAAGGATGGATGAAGGAAGATATAATTTTGATATTTGAGCTCACTCCTTAATCTCAAAACAACCTCTAATCTATGCAAATGAAGAAAATCCGTTTAAAACATTTATACAGTCTTTAATGACTGTATTATTATTGTTTTGGTTGATTTTTGTAATAAAATAATATTTAAATATAACTGATTTATAAGCAAGATCAAATTCTATTTATTTTGTTTATTTGACACAGGAAAGATTTTATTTTTCAGCTTCCTTCACTATTTTTGGTTGATTTTAGGGGGAAGAAAAGTTTAGAGTGACTTTCATAAGTAGATTGAAGAGCTCTGTAATTGTGACAGTGAGCTTTTGGTTTGACATTTATATTACTGTCTATTGGATCGTTTGAGGAAAATAATCGTTATTGAAAAAAGATACTCACTTTTGGAACTATAACATATTTTTTTATATGCGTAACGAAAAAATAAATAATCCATTTTTATTGAGATAAGTAAGTTAATTGTCAATATAGAGTTGGATAATCAATGTCCGCGTTATGATTCAACTAATTAAGACACGAAGAAAAAAATATCTGGCACCGAAAATAAACAAAGTGCATTGTTCCAGAGAATGTACGAGGTCATTCGTTTTTAAAATCGAAGGTTAATAGCTCTGAAATTGCACGCATGCAAATTTGACGAGCTATAATCACTAAAAAATTACATGTTGTCATTATAGTGTTGATTGCACAGGCGGCGAAGCTCGTTTATTTATCGAGGGGATTAATAGTGATAAACGAAATCAAAAACAAGAAAAAAATTATGAGTATTGAGCATATGACTGGCTCATTTGACTCATGCCGATAATAATTGTTTGATCAATCTTCGTATTAGTTAACAGCTGTTATACTGTTATAATTAAACCGGCGACAAAAGCCTGTTTTTAACCGACCTCAAAAAGGGGGAGGTTCTCAATTCGACTGAATTTTTTTTTATGTTTGTTACCTCAGAACTTTCGACTGGGTGAACCGATTTTGATGATTATTTTTTTATTTGAAAGCTGGTGTTTTCCGTGTGGTCCCATTTCTATTTGGTCCAGTTCTGACAATGGCATCCAGAAAACCATATGTCTTAAATTTCCATTAAGTATGTGCTCAGAAAATGGACGAATAAAGGCTAGTTTATACAGCAAATAAAATAAAATAAGAAATAACATAAAATAAAATAAGGAATGAGTGCAAAAAAATAAGAATTAAGAAATAAGAATGATACAATGAAATCGCAGCTTTTTTGACAATGCCCTTTGTGTTTTGTGCCTAACAGTACATAATCTCCAAATTGATTTATTTTATTTCAAATACGGGTTTTTAAATTTTATCATTATCTAAAATTATCCCAACTATATATCTACCATCCATTTCCTATTAAAAAATATTATAATGTATGAGGGCATGTTGATAGAGCAGGTATTGACCTTTCCTCAGTTATATGCTAAAAATTGATGGAAAATACAAGAACAGCCGACTGAAAGAAAATGCTTGGCTCACAATTGCTCACATATTGGAGGAAGCACGTAAGTGCCAAAAAATCAGAGAGTTTAACGTTTTTTAAATCACTTTTTCTATAGCTGAAGCTTCTGAACAGATGGAAGAGATGAAACAGATGAAAGCGTTTAATAAATAAATATACAGGCCATAGAAGGAAAATCAAAAATACCTCAACAAATAATATTATTAGGTTAGGTTAGATTGATTGTAAACTCGGAACATTTGAAACAGAAAAGATTTGGGTCACGCGCATTATCAGTTTTTAAACAAAATAAAATAGGACAAATAGATAAAAAAGTTGGCCATCTTTTGTTCTTATTTTTATTTCTTATTTTATCTTATTTCTTGTATAAACGCTTTCATAGTTTTGGGCATGTTTAAGGCGAGTTTATACAGCAAATAAAATAAAATAAGATATAACATAAAATAAAATAAGGAATGAGTGCAAAAAACATTGGTTTATACATTTGCCTAAAATAAAATAAGAAATAAGAATGATACGATGAAATCGCAGCTTTTTTGAAAATACCTTTTGTGTTTTGTGCATAACAATCTTTTTGTTATTGGAAAGGATTTACTTTAAGGGTGGTTTGATGAGAGTTTGGTTAGGTTTTAATTATGGGATCCATGACAAAGTAACGGAACTCTTCAATTCTCTGGAGCAAATTAATTTGAATTTTTTTAAGAATTATGAGCGAAAGTTTTTTAAATGTGCGTGACAAAAATATGGTGTACAAAGAAAGTCCGCCTAGTGTCTATTGATCATATCCTCTCACACCAAACAACAGATACAAAAATTTATAATACCTAATATTGATTATAAATTTTACCTTGGACTATTAAATTGTATTTCAGTCGATTATAAAAATTATTACGTTCTTATATGGTACGGTTTTAATTTGTAATAATCAATTTGAAATAATAAGAAATCTGCTATACCAATGAAATATGGTTTTAATTTTTGTAATGATTTTACTTATAATCGCACTAAAAGTCTTTATTGCGATATGTAAAAGTGATTTAAAAAAATAACTTTGTAATTTAGTACTTTTTGGGTAAAAGAAACAAAGTTACGTTATTGATACGTTTAAGAATTAAAAGATAATTATCAAATCTTCAATGAATGCTGTCTCCCCTCGTCACCGACTTATATGTCGTTTTCCGTAAGTGAACTTTTTTCTGTAAACATAGGTCGAGGACCTGGTAGACTGTCCCTTCTTCTTTTGTCACCATTGGTTTTGAACGATCAACTAAAGATTATCTAAACATCCCGAACCACTAAAAGGCGTCGGTAACGTTCTATATATTTGAATCGAATTTTACCAGAATACTTAACACTTACATATACTTTTTCAATTTTTAAATCTAAATATTCTCTTTTTTTACAATTTTTATATCGTTATATATATATATATATATATATATATATTTATATATATTTATATATATGTTAGCACTGAGATCCAGCAAGATAAATTATAAACTTGTATGGAATTGCATTGAATCCCTAGAGTACCTTGGTGCGAACAACAGGGTGACCCTGCTATGGGTACCTGGGCATCAGGGGGTGGAGGGAAACGAAAAAGCCGGCACACTTGCAAAACAGGGGGCTGAATCCGCGTTCACTGGACCAGAACCGGTTTTTGGAGTTACTACAAGTGCCGCTAAAACAATTATTTTGGACTGGGCGGAGAGGAAAATACTCACGTACTGGTCCAATATACCAGAGTAGATTCACTTGCTGGCGTTCTTACCTAAACCCTCGAGAAACACAACTAAGTAGATCCTAGAATGGAACAGGAATGACCTGCGAATTCTAACGGGACTGGTTACAGGACACTGTCGTCTAAGATACCACCTCGGAAAGATAAGACTGTCGGTTTTGCTGCGTGAAAGACGAAACTGCTGAACATATACTATGTTCATGCCCCTGCTTGTGAAGTATAAGGTTTAACATATTTGGTTATACCAACCCTAGAACCTACCGATTTCGAGAAAATCTCACCCCATACAACTATGAACTTCGTGAGAAGGGCTGAATTGTGCGGTGAATTTTAACCTCTAGGGGTGAGCCACAATAGACCTACCAACCTAACCTATGTAGCTCTTAAGCTCAAAATGCCACAGTAATAGTTGTAAAAATAAATAGTATTGCTTCTAAAATAAGTACCTAGCATTAGAACATTTAATTTACAAAAAAAACTGATTCATAATGCAAGTAACTATTTTAAGTGTTGGTGTTTACCGATGACCAATAAACATTTCTTTTTGTGTTAATTATTTTGTTTACCTATTAAGAATTTTCAATTTTCGTAAAATAGACTGATTTATAATTAAAGTTCTTAATTATTTTAAGTAAATTATAGTTTACCAATGACCAATTAAGACTTCTACTCTATCACAACGTGTTGTGAGCTGTTTTTTCGCTTAATAATTGTGTTTGTTCTTTTAGCCTAACGTAACTATTAATTTGAAATTCTAAAAAGACATGTGAAAACTGGTGATTATTTAGATTAAGAATGTAAGAATATTGGTTGTAATGAGTGTAAAATAATTCGCTTCCATTTGTTGTTCTACCCAATGAGGAAGAATGATGAGCTAAAATATGAGGTGGGATTATGTAATTATTAACTAAATCAATAGCAAAATCGTCCGGTTGTAAAAATAGTAGCCCAAAAATCTAAGAAATTTCTTTATTCTGGTTTTCATATCACATGGGTTCTGGTTACAAATTAAAGAATCGATTGTAAAAATTAGTAATAATAATAGAAGTGGCAACAATGCCTGATATTTTGAAATCATCTTCATCATGACCGTTTAATCAAGAGGGATTATGGCTAGCTTAAAAAAAGCAACTGTACTGACCCTATTGACGAGGTGACATACTTCTCATATATCAGTGCGCTCATAATTTCTTATCTTCTTTTGTCTCTCAATGTTGTTTTTCAGTCCCTGATTTTCAATGCATTTTTTTTAACGAAAATAGTCGCAAAAAGGGTAAACCTATCGTGTGGGCCGCGGACGGCCCGCACTGCGACTATTAGAAGGGAGAGGGATTATAGAAAGATGATTGTGGACCCGCTTTTTTGAAAAGTTGCAGGTCATAGTTCTCCAAAAAACTGATTTTGGAAGCTTGTTTCATTCCGTAGCAGCACTGTAAAAGAAGGATTCTTGATGGAGTTTGGTTGTGGTGTCAATTTTAAGAGTAAATGGGTGAGACTGATCAGCGTGCCGAGTTCTTCGGCTGTATGTGGCCAGTAGTGGCATAAGAGTTTTTATTTCTCTGGAGCATCTGCCATGGAAATATCTGTAGAGTAATGTCTGGTGTGCAACTCTTCTTCTATGTTCTAGTGGGTGAAGGGTATCTATGAGAGTTGAGCTGTTTATCAACCGAATGGCCCTTTTCTTAATGGAACCCATGTCGTCAATATCTTTAAGATTATTGTTGGTGCTTTTCTCATAATGTGTTCTCTCCATTCCAGTTTAGTTGTTTTAACGTATCGGGATTATATTTTCTTCATCTAGTTCCTTTTCTATTTTTATGTTTCTTTTTTATTTTCTTTTTTCTTCTCTTGTTATGTTTGGTCCAAGTATTGTTCTCAGTATTTTCTTTTCTAGTATTTTTAGATCTTTTTCTTCCTTTTTATTTATGTTGTTTATGTTCTCCTGTGGCTTTTTCGTTCACTATTTCTTTTGCAGAGCGACAGTTTAGCGTGATTTCGTCTTCTAGATTAGCTACTATGTTTTCTACCTCTCTGGGGTCCAACGTTTTTTTTATAAAGCAGTCTGCTATAATAGTTTTCTCATATTTTTATCATTTCTGAACTTTCAACTGGAACGTTAAGCACATCCAACTCGGTTTTTTTCTTATCCAATTCGGCTCCCAAACATTTTACCCGAATCAAGTGGCATCCAACTCGACTCCGCCGGTTTAATATGTACAAAAGTCACCCAAAATCGTTGGTTTGTTTTCTCTAATAAACCAAGGATCTCTTACATTAAATTTAACTCGTGACCATGAAGCGCGCAACACCATGTGTAGCAAACGAAAAAATATGAATATCTGACGTAGAGATATTGACAGTGGCACAAAGGCTGTACAGAGAATCAGATTTACCCAACAGGCAATCACAAGCATTGAACTGCATAGAAAAACTGGACTAATTTACTTAGTAGAAAGAACAAAAATTCCAACATGATATTGGGAAGAACAAATTGCGGAAATGCAGGAAGACAGGTGATCCAAGCGAATCATAGAATGGAGCCCAAGCAGGATCCATACGGAAATAGAGAACGACCTTAATTAAAGTTATATGCACACAAATTTGATAGGTGGCACAAAATGGAAAAATGAGGAAGTAATAGGGGTGGCTTAGATTCAGGTGTAGACAAACGTGAGCTGATTGATGATGATAATGGCGTGGCGACCAAAATAAGCCAAGGAATACCAGCAAAGAAGATGTAAACTGTTAAAAGAGTAAAGAATGGATTGCTGAGCATAGTTAGAAATGGATAGCTTTAAAGGAGGCAAAAGTAAAGCGGTGATCATCTCTATGATGGGTCTTGTAGGGGAATCTTCAGAAAAAACAATATGTTGACAGCACCTGCAGTTTTTATTATGAAGTCAATTACATTTTTGATCAAACATAAAGAGTATTTTCATAATGGTCACACTACTCGGTTCAAAAATGACTATAACTATCCTATACATTCGAAGACTGTTTTTGAGAAAGGTCCGCTATATAAAGCAATTTAATTTTACAATAATATTCCTAATGAAATTAAAAGCGTTGATGACTATAGAAACTTGCTGAGATCGCTGCAAAAATATTTATGCAATATGGAGCCCTATTGTATCGATGATTTTTTCTCCTCGAGCTATATTCAAGTATTAAGTTATCCATGTGTATTGTATTTTATTTTATATCTTGTGTTTTGTTTGTATCATAATTTTTGTAATTCATTGATGTATTTCTCAGACCACAACTTTGCTGAAATTAATAAATTATCTATCTATCTCTGATGCTGATATTAGCAAAAAGGAGACTATTAACTTTGGAATAAAGTAATAAAATTAAAAAAATTCTAACGATTTACATTTGCATGTTATAGACCAAAAGTCGAAATAACGTTAAATCATGTAATAACAACAAATTATGTAAAAATTTCAAAAAATTATTCATCGAAACCTGTTCGATAAATATTCGTAAAATTTTGACATATCAACATGGCCGTCTAATTTTTACAGACGTGTTTTTGTGTTTGTTCAATTTTTATTTTTCACGCGAACCATGATGTTATTAAAAAACAAAATGCCTTCTTATCTAGTTGTATCACTTCTTGGTTCTGATGAATGAATGGGAGTTATTTTGCCGAGCTTCAGCGATAACGTAAAAGCTATTCGCATTGGAGATGCAAACAATATTTTTTCTAAAACTGCCTTAAAACTAATATGAGAATAAAAAAAAATATTTAAGTATTTGTCATTGTTAACTGACTGATTTTGTGTTTAAACTAAGACGATCTAGTAGGTGGTATTGTTTGCATGACTTTCGTAACGTATCACAATGTCACAGCTATAAAGTGTTTAATTAGAAATGAGCTCTGAAAATGATGATGACTATTTACCAGAAGAGTTTGCGAATTATGTAAGTCTCGGATAATATTTTATTATTATTATGTATTGAAACTAATGTACTCGTATGTTGAGTATTCAATTAATACATTCGTAAATAAGTTCTTAACATATGACCAACTGTTTAACATTTACGTTCTAGAACATAAAAGTATTTATCTAGCTGAGTGACAGAAAAGAGCCACTTCGCTAACTGAGATTTTAACAAAAATGTTAACATTTGATGGCAGTTTTCAAAAAAACAGTTTTATTCGCTGATTCGTCCAAAACTACATGGAAAAAACTTTTAATTTTATCTTCATAACTTAGTGGGAGGATATGCCAGCTATAAATCGGATATCACATGTAAATTCCTATGGTGCAACTACAAACTAGAAACCCTATTTTCAAATAATGTTCGTTTTAAGTATAATTTTTGTTTTATGAAGGAAAAACTTATCGAGCCGCTGATGGTTCGTTTTAAACGATTCCCTCGACAAAGATCGATAATGAATATAATCAATCAGACTAGTATGCGGATGCGTCTTTATATTCGCAATTATTTCTAGTCGCGGCGTATGAGTTAATGCCAAACTACTTTATTACTTGCATCGGTATTTTAGTCTTTATTGTTCAATTAGAGATTACCGAGAAACGAAGTGTCGTACGTTTCGAGCCTTAACCAAACACACCTTGACGATACGACTTGGATCGTCCGTTTTCGTTTCGCAATCCCAGCCTCGTTACGAAATATGTCTGCTACGTATTATATTACGCGGTATTACGAGAATTTCTGTAAACATATGCAATACGCGACAACATGAAAATATTCAGATAGTTCTTTATTATAATATCCCAAAACTTGCTAATTCCGCCCTTAAGTTACGCTGCTGGACAACCGAAAACGAAACAGAGCCATTTGCAGGAACCTCGTCAACATTATAATAAAACGCTCAGACCCGTCGATTTTTTATTAAAGGGGGACACTCTTTTCCGGTATTTTTAACTTCTTTGACTACTTTCAACCCCAAGCGAGGGTAAGAATCACCCCAAAATTTTTAAATGGAATTAAGGGTCGAATAAGATGTCTTTTAAAAGCTCTGACAATTCTCTTTACAATAGTCTTAAATTTTACATTTCCTCCCAATACTTAAAAAAAAATTACATGTTAAAATTCCAATTATTTTGGGTGCTTACTTACTACTTAATTGATTAATGCCCCTCGTCCACGGAGCAACTGTTTTCTGATGAAACTGTTTTGATACCGTAGTAACAAACCAGTTGGGTACTTATTTCTCGTACACTTAGCGACGCAAACATTAGAAAAATATCAGTATCCGACAGTTTATTATAAAAGGCGAAGTACTTTTACTTTTTGGCTGTGTGTTGTGATAAATTACGGATGATTTGGATGAGATGGCTATTTTGTACTATTACAATCGGAGATATAGAAGGCGATTATGGGTCATATTTATTTCTTTTCCCATTTTATTTCATGCCGCTTTTGTTATGTCTTTTCTATAGTATTTATAATTGTACAAACAAGGAAATTTTTCCGCTTCCTGGACAAATTTTACGTTCAAACTTTGTTCATTCATATTTTTGTGTGAAATATCCAAACAAAATATCCCTCGGCGACCGACAGTGCTAGTCTCTTGACGACTAATCACTTGCAAGTACGCTACCGATCCGTGACTGGTACGTCCGTGTACGAGATACAATTTGAATCAACACGAAGGGACGCACAAGAAACTGGCAAGTGACGAAAGTATTAAAACAGTCAAAAACCAGTTGCTCCGTGGACGAGGGGCCTTAATGTTCAAACTGATGACCGCCCGCTTCCATATAATAATAAAGATTTTGTTCAAAACGTTCACGCACATTCCGAAAAACTTCCGAAATAATTCGACGGCACTCGTCAACGATTCTTTGACGCAAATCTTCCAATGACGCTGGTTGTGTTTTATAGATTTTACTTTTCAGATGTCCCCACAAAAAGAAATAGAGTGGCGATAAATCTGGCGATCGTAGAGGCCATTCAATGCTATAATTTGGTGCTATTTTGAGTCACTGTGTCAGGATAAATGGAGCTTACACGGACTGGAGTTTACAGGAATGTGTGGCTTTGTCATGGTTGTTGAACTTCATAGACGGTTGTTTAAAAAAATGTTTGTGGTCCAGCCGAAGAATTGCGGAAGGCAGCTATTCAGCATAGTCCAAAAATATTCTGTTAATTCTGGATCATTGATTAGACGAACAACACTGTTTTGGAATGAAGGACAATAGTTTAAGAGATTATGACTTATTTATAGATGGTTGTTTAAAAGATTTGAAAAAAAGTGCGCATATATTGAGAATGAATGATTTGATGAGCACCACAGTCGCATTTCGGTGATGCTGATATGCCCCACCTGAAGAAGGACTCCGCACATCTACCGTGGTGCAGGCCACAGATGACGGGGTAGGTTGAAACCGAGTTGAGTTGTGGTCGGGTCGTGTGGGCCGCAGACGGCCCGCACTGTGACCATTAGAAGAGGAAGGGATTATAGAAAGGAAATGATTGTGGACCCGCTTTTTGAAAAGTTGCAAGTCATAGTTCTCTGGAAAAACTGATTTTGAAATCTTGTTTCATTCCCTAGCAGCCCTGTAAAAGAAGGATTCTGGATGAAGATTGGTCCTTGTAGTGTCAATCTTGAGAGTAAATGTGTGAGACTGATCAGCGTGCCGAGTTCTTCGGCCGAATATGGCCAATGGCGGTACAAGAGTTTTTATTTCTCTGGAGCATCTGCCATGGAAATATCTGTAGAGCAATGACTGGTCTGCAACTCTTCTTCTATGTTCTAGAGGGTGAAGGGTATCTGTGAGAGTTGAGCTGTTTATCAAGCGAATGGCTCTTTTCTGAATGGAATCTAGAAGACGAACAGAATGCCTTGGTGCTGAACCCCAAACGTGCGAGCAATACTCCAGTAGAGGTAGGATTTGAGCCTTGTACGTCGTCAACAGTTGATCAGGAGTAAAAAACTTTCTGGCTTTCCACAGAAAACCTAGCCTCTGGCTTGCCGACTTTGCGATGTTAGCAACATGGTCATGCCAAGACACATTATTGGACACTGTGACTCCCAAAATCGAGATAGAGGGACTTGATACAAGGGTAAACATTTATTACTGATTGTATTTAAAAATCCAATCACATGTGAATAATTATTATCTACTGTTTTGCCCACAAGAAATATTTTTTTTTATTTTAGGAATTTACTAAGGTTGAAACTTACACTGAGGTGTACTCATTAGTGTTCCTCAGGTAGTTCTGATAATTAATCTTGGCGTGTACACTTCACAAGTTTTAACTTTCACTACACTAACTTAAAGGGCTTCTTCCTATTCAGTCTTCCTTCTAGTCCAGTGTTATAAAGGAGCTGGATGGCCTCAATATTCACGTAGTGATGGAGTCGCTATTCGTGATTCGTGGCAAATTTTTTGGTGGTTTTCTCAACAGTTTCAATTTGCAAGTCCCGATGGAGGTCTTTATTTCTGATATACCAAGGGACATCTACGATATTCCTTAGCACTTTATTCTGAAATCTCTGTATGATAATCCTAATTGGTTTTTCTGGTTCATCCCCAAAGCTGTTTAGATAAAAAAAACATTCTTTAATATTAATGCTGCTTAACTTTTGCAGTGAATTCTTTATTAGCACTAAATAAGGAAATCGCTCGGGAATAAGTCGGGAATGTAATAAGGATATTGTAGGAAATTCCAAAGTGACATTTTAGTCCAACTTTATGAATATTTTTTTTTTTTTTATGTTCTGGTTCCCACGAAAAGGGATATCCTGTAATGTTCAGAGAACATCGTGGGAACCAAGGGAAAGAAGGTAGGAGTTGGCGTTCTTCTTAAATTTCTGGAGGTTGTATGCCTCGGGGAACACCTCCCTAGGCAATGAGTTCCAAAGCCTCGCAATTCGTTGGATGAATGAGTCTTTGGAAAGTGATGTTCTGCAGGTCTCCAAAGTGACCACGAAGGGGTGTGAAGACTGAACTTGACGGGTTAATCTCGAAGAGACTGCCAAAGGAGGAACGATTGTTGATATTTCAGAAGAGCATCGCCCATGAAAATATCTATAAAATAGAGACAAATCGCCAACTTTTCTACGGTGTTCCAGACAAATGAGCGAGTTGTAAGCGAGGCATCACCGACGAGACGAATTGCCCTTTTTTGGACAGAATCCAGTAGCTTCACGATATGTTTAGGTGCTGCACTCCAAATATGGGAACAGTACTCCAGTACAGGTCGGATCTGTGCCTTATAGATCATAAGCAGCTGACCGGAGGTGAAATAGCTCTTGGCACAAAACAAAAAACCAAGTTTTTGGGATGCACTTTTGGCAATGGACCTCACGTGATTTTCTCAGGAAAGGTTATTGCTGATAGTAATACCAAGCATCGATATGGATGACTTCAGTGGTATGGTTACTCCTGACGAAGTTATGTTAGGCACAGTGAGATCGGCTTTTCTAGAGAAAAGACATGCTTGTGTTTTGTTTGCATTGAATTCTACCAAGTTATTGGATCCCCATTCGAGAATTGTGGCTAAGTCCATATTTATATTGTTAACATTTCTTCCTCGTTCATTTCTGGTTTCACGGGCTGATATAGGGGCACTGGAAGAGAAAGCAGTATGGAGGGTACTATCATCGGCAAAGCTGTGTACGGGACATGAAGTTGCTTTCAATAGGTCGTTGATGTGAAGTAAAAATAGTGTTGGTGCTAGAATGGATCCTTGCGGAATACCAGCATTTATGAGTAGAGTGTCAGATGAAACTCCATCGACCACTACATGGAGAGACCTGTTTGAGAGAAAACTAGCAAGCAGAGAACACAGCTGAGGGGGCAAGCCATAAGATGGAAGCTTGGCGAGGAGTCCCTGGTGCCAAACTCGATCGAACGCCTTGGAGATATCTATTGCCACAGCTAAAGTTTCTCCATACTTTTCAATAGATAGCTGCCATATATGTGAGACGTATGCGAGCAGGTCACCAGTTGATCTCTGATGGCGGAAGCCATATTGCCTATCATTGATAATTCCTGAGTCTTCCAGATATTTCATGAGCTCGATGTTGATGGCTTTTTCCATGACCTTTGAAATAATAGATAGCAGTGCGATAGGTCTGTAGTTGCTAGGTAGGGTCTTTTTGCCTTTTTTAGGGACTGGCTGTACTCTTGCAATTTTCCAATTGGACGGAAATACTCCCAAATTGTAAGAGTGGTTGAACAACTTGCAAAGAACAGGTGTTAGTTCGGGGGCACATTTCTTGAGAACAATCGGCGGGATTCCGTCAGATCCACAGGCTTTGTTGGTGTTGAGACCCAGCAAAATCTTTCTGATAGTACGTTGGCGAAAGGTGATCTCGGGCATGTGACTGTCAATAGGTGTAATGTTCGAGGGTTGTTTTCCCGAAGAATCCAGAGTGGAATTTCCAGCAAATAGGTGCGCAAAGATATTGGCTTTTTCCTGGGCAGTCGTTGCTAGTGTTCCATCTTCATTGGTTAGGGGAGGAAAAGAGCTGGAAGTGAAGTTTCTTCCCACAGCTTTGGCGAAAGACCAAAATGAACGGGATCCGTTAGGACATTCAACAAGTTTTGATCTTATTTTGGCATTATGAGCATCTTTTGAACATTCTATTGTCTCTTTGCATATGCCTCTAGCCTCAACATATGCTGCTCTGGTCTCAGGTCCCGGATTTTTTTGCCATCGATGGTATGCTGCCTGTTTGGAAGCCACAGCTCTAGAGCAGTTTCTGTTAAACCAGGTCTTATCGGATGATGTTCTTCTTTCGGTATTCGGTATGTAAGTTTGCATCTCCAACATGATGATTTCAGAAATTGTCTCAGCACATCGTGTTGGATCTACTGAGGAGAAACAAACTCTCTTCCATGGAAACGCTGAGAAAAACATACGAAGACCCTCCCAGTCGGCCGAATTGTAATGCCACATGAGACGGGGTGGTATTGTGCTGCTCGATGGTAAATGGAAAGAGCATGTTGTGGAGATGAGGTTGTGATCAGAGTTTCCAAGTGGGGCACAAACTTCTATTCTATACGGGTCAGGATTGGTGGTGAGGAAAAGATCTAGTGTATTGGCAGCCTGGTTGTTGACATCAGGGATGCGGGTTGGTAGCTCGACCAGTTGTTCTAGACCATGAGTGATGGCGAAGGCCTCAGCTTGACGACCTGCATCATCAGTTTTGTTAGAGAATTTGAGCCAGGCAGCGTTATGTACATTAAAGTCCCCCATGATTATGGTTTCAGCTGTTGGATGGTTCTCCTGAATGTAGTCAAAATTGAGTGATAAAAACTCAAAGAGGTTGTTATATGAAGGTATAGTTACAATGTTACCAAAATGTCACAAAGGATGACTGCGTTTTCTTTCATTGGTGTTTAGATAATGAAGTGCTTCTCTTTTGTTGAAATCTATAGTATGCAATTTAATAATATTAATGGCTTCTTTTTCTGTTGTTTTACACAACCTTTGTGATCTGAATGTATTAAGTCACCGGATCTCGATCCCATTGTCACTTTTCAATAAATTTCTGAATACCTTCTGAATTGTGCATTGATTCCTGCTTTATCGGAGCAGATGTGATAATTTTTTATCGTGAAACATTTTGCTTTTAATTTGTTCTTAATTGTTCATTAATTTTATCTGTCGTATCTTATCGACTGTAAATGGTTGTTTTATAAATCATAATCAGACCTTTTTTATTTATTATATTTTAATGTGCTACTCTGTAAAATTATTATCGATCTGTTCAAAAAAAAATATTCCTACTGATTCATCATAAAGTAGGTAATTACCTATCGGTTTAACTCATCATCATCAGGATATGTACGGCATTCTTTGATTTCATGGAAATTAAAATACATAATTTACAAAAAAAATATTAACATTGCTTAATCTTACTTATTTTTAAAGTGGTTCTGCGTTAACATCGTTTCTTCTTTTGTTTGTAAGTAAATTAATAAATGTATTTATCCTTGGATTTACATTTATTGTGTTTTGTTAATATTTTAATGATTTGTTTTAAATTTATCAACGATTCTTGAAAGCAACAATTTTATTTGGACTTGGAGTCAAATCATTTTTTTGGATATTGTGATAGTTTCTAAATTCTATTTAAATAAACCAATTACTTGATAAGAATTATAGGGAGGATGTAGTAAATATACGTAAAACTGATTTTTAAGAAACCAGCTAGTTTCGCCGCATTTTAACCTATACTGTAGGTATATGTGGGTCGATTATATATCAGAAAACAACTACGCTCCTGGCTATATGCCTACGACAAGCATTGAATTACATCTGATACATAATCCCATTTCGGGTGATATGCAGATGCTTGTTAAGTAAAAGAAAGGATTAATAAATTAAAATATTCGAAGTGACCACCTATGGACCGGTTTCGGGGTGTTGCCCCTCATTAGCATAGGGTAGGTCTTGGTAAACTCAAGTTTGCCCTTCGAAGAGACAACTCAACAATTCTCACCTATACCAGGTACACATAAAGTTCTAGACGTAAAATGCTAGTCACGACATCTTTACCTTTTAAGTATAGTCAAGAATATTGTTGTAGTTTTCTTTAATATTATTATAGTTTTCTATAAAATTTCTATAATATTTATGAGACAGCGTTGTATTTTGTCTTCTACACTTTTCAACCTGTACATGGAGAATATATTTAAAGGGGCAACACAATCTGGTGAAAGAATAGAGATTGGAAGCGAAACCATTGGTAACATTCGATATGCAGATGATACTGTGCTCCTATCTGAATCATTGAAAGAAGTACAATGTATGTTAAATAAGATAAACAGAGAAAATCAATGTCAAAAAAACTAAATTTTAGGTTGTTAGCAAAATGAATGTTGGCCCGGAAATAATAACACTTGATGGCGAGAATATAGAAAGAGTTCAGCACTTTAAATATCTTGGAAGCTGGATCAATCAGTCGATGGATCCAGACGAAGAAATCAAGGCTAGAATAGAAATAGCTAGAAGAGCATTTCTGAAACTTAAGCCGCTACTCTGTGCCAAGCAACTTAACATTCATCTGCAGGAAAGATTTACCAAGTGCCATGTATGGTCTATTCTGTTGTACTCTTGCGAAACATGGACGCTTCACCAAACAATTATTGACCGCATCAGTGCATTCGAGATGTGGCTGTACAGAAGGATGCTCAAAATTCCGTGGACAAGCCGAACTACCAACGAGAATGTACTCATCAGAATAGGGAATGATAGAGAGCTCTTAACTACCATCAAGCGCTGCAAACTGGAATACTTTGGACGTGTGATGCGTGGACCACGTTTTAGTCTGCTTCGGCTTATTCTGAATGGCAAGATCGAGGAAAAAAAATGGATAGGCCGCAAAAAGCTATCCTGGCTTCGAAATCTCCGACAATGGACAGGTTTAACTGCTGAGGAACTTCTCCACGCAGCTCAAGATAGAGATAAATACAAAGAAGTAGTCAATATGGGAGTCGTCAACGCTTGAGGAAGCAAAACACTGTAAGAAGAAAAATAATATTTATATGATGTAGTAAATAATTAAATTACATATTTGGATCTTTCCTTTTTGTTTCTAAACATATGCTTCGAGCACCTATATTTTCTTCACTACGTGCTGGATGTGGTCTATTTGGCCGAGTATTATCCAATAATGAAAATTGGGTCACAAACTTACTGATAGTAGACCATAAGTTGCTCTAAGCGCGCGATACACATTCCTCGGAGAACACCCATTTTCATAATAAAGTTGAACAATTTGTAGACGCTGTGAAATGTCAAACACCAGTAAACAAGAATGCCACTTCAGTTGACATAACGCATGCGCGATCATGCAATTAAATACCCACCACAAAAAGTACCTCTAAATGAAAATCACAATGGTAAAGATACACATCCCTGTCTAACACCTTTTGCGATGTTAAATCAGACCGTGTAAGCTCCGTTTATCCTGACTCAAGCAGTGGAATCCTCGTGAAATGATTTCAGTGATCGTATCAAACTACTCCTCACTCCATACCTAGACAGTGTCGACCACAATTCACTCCTCACCACTCTGTTATAGGCCTTTTCCAAGCCTACAAAAGCGCAGTAGACCTTTTGACTTTTAACTAAGAATTTTTCGACTATGCTATTGTATGTATTTTTTAATTATGCTGACTTTTTACTGCTAGCTTGATTCTTATTTTATTGTCTTATCTCGTAAAATGAAGTTCTGTATTAAATACCTGTTGTAAAAATATTAATGACCCGTTATTATACTCGTAAATTTTAGTGAAATTTTATTTAAACAACTCGTTTTTCGGTCTAATAGTTTTTTCATTTTGTTGGTCACTTCATTATATGCAAAGGTCGACGAGTTCCCAGTTTCAGAACATTCCGTTCTTGTGTTTTTTCTAAAAAAAAAAAACTTGATTAAAATAATACTGGACAGATGAATATCGCATTGTTAAAGTTAACGTTTCTTGAATATACAATTACGTACGGATTAAGTTAAATGTAAGAAAATTATATTGATCGCGTGCTCCAATAACAAAAATTTTTAATTAAGACCGACAATTTTCAAAAATCAAAAATGTAGGTTGCGTAAAAGTCCATTATTGCTTTAAATGATTTGTTTTTTTTTTAATTTTCCTATGTTGCTAAACCTGATTACAATCAGCAAGGTTAGAATCGTAGATGGTAAGCACAAGCACATTCCTTTGATGGTCATTTAGGATCCTATTTTTGGTCAACAAATATCCGTTGCAATTATACAAATATGCTGCTAATTAATGTGAAACGAGTGACAATGGGCTGGTAATTAATTACTGCAATTATAGTATTATTATAGTAGCGTCATTTTTTAGAAAAATGTTAAATATAGTAAGTAGGTACGAAGAAACTCGATATTATAGTTGATATTTATTTTAAAACATCGCTTTTTAATTATCTCCTGCGCTTATTGCTGCTAGGTTTTAATATTTATCGTTACATTTTATTTCAGTTGATAAATAATAAATAAACTATTATAATAGTTCTAGATACAATTAAAGGGGTAGAAAATGTATGTAATGAAACAAACATTTTAATGTACAATTTTAAATTTTCATTAATAAATTCAATGGTTAGACGAAGGAATCGAAGTTGTTTAAAGAATGCCACGGTTTATACCTAGAGCAACTGCCTTCTTTGGTCACCAGGGTATTTAGGCATTCCGGGTTGTTGGAAATCAGTACTTCCAACTGTACAATTTCTCTTTGAGAAATTCGTTGATTTTTAAAAATACTCAGTACGGCCCTGACATCGACAAAAATCAACTAAAAGTCACGCATTCAGTAAGGAAATTGAATGTCGCACAAAGAAAGATGGAAAGATCTATGCTGGGGATATCACTCAAAGACAGAGTAAGTAATGAGGAGATTCGTAGACGAACAAAGGTAGAAGACATAATTGAAAAGATCTCAAAGTCGAAATGGAGGTGGGCCGGTCATGTAGCACGACAAACAGATCAGAGAGGGACGAAAAAACTTCTGTAATGGAGGCCATGGTCAGACAAACGAAACCCCGGAAGACCACCCACCAGATGGACAGATGATTTAAAAAAGATCAACACCAACTGGATTGAAGCTGCACAGGACCGAGAAACTTGAAAGAAACTTGAGGAGGTCTATGTCCGACAGTGGATGCAAATGGCTTCTTTCATGTACAAACGTTGTCGGCAAATTCACTGTCGTTCCTTCTAGTTTTGAATTACCTATTTTTTTATTTCGACAAAAACCTAATGCATATGAAACTGAATCATAGATATTGAATAAAGAATGTTATACTTACTATGTCCAAAGTATTTACCACTTCGCCAGCGACCGTTAGAAACTAAATAATTTCTTATCTTAAAATTGGTATCTACCCTTTCTTTTTTCCAAGTTATGAAAAAAACACATTTTAAGTTATCTCCTGAAATGACAATAAATCACAATAGTTTGATATTTCGTTAGGTGGAAAAGGTTGAAAAATGAAGTTAACTTTAAAATTGATTTTCTTCGTTTCAACTTTGGTGGCATTACCACCTTTAAGCTGGTATCTCTTAAGTGGAGGGTTTTAAAAAATATTTAGGTAGGAAATGCCTATCCTAAATTTTTCTGAAACATAGAGTCACAGTTTTTGAACAATAATCTATGTGTCTCAAGATTAATTATGCACACCAGCATTTTTTTAGTCTAAAATGTTATTTCGTTTTTCCAATTTAGCCAATAAGAATCATAATCCAGTGTATTAATTAATACTAAATTAAATTAAAAGTTTTCCAGCACTATAAATTAGCCTTTTTCTAAATCGTATAAGCAATTACATGTACGTTCATAACTATCAAGAACAAACCGACGACAATTACAATTGTTCGAAAACTATTTGCATTCAATTCAAATCCGATTAGGTATTGTTCTCGATATCCTAGAAAAGTTGAAATTCCTTATATCTTTCGAATTTTCCATTTTCGTGATTGTTAGCATCCTGTGTCATGTAAGAAAAAAAACAACTTATTTCAATGAGAACATTGTCGTTCGAATAAAGTCTACGCAAATCACATTTGAAAACTAAAAAAGTAGAACAAAATGTTTCAGGAAGCATATTTTTATTATTATTTTAAATTGGCCCATCTTCTTCTTCTTCTTTACCCAGCTATCGTAGTCCACTGCTGAACGTAAGCCTCCCCTTTACATTTCCATTGTTTACGATCTTGAGCCACACTCATCCACTGACTTTCGATTCTTTTTATGTCATCTCCCCATCTTGTGGGAGGTCTTCCTACACTTCGTTTGTCATTTCGCGGTCGCCACTCCAATAATCTCTTCGTCCACCTATCATCATTGCGTCTAGCTATATGTCCTGCATACTACCACTTCAGTTTCGCAATTCTTGTTATTATGTCTTCCACTTTCGTTCTTTTGCGGATATCTATGTTCCTAACACGATCTGATAGTTTTATTCCCAGCATAGAGCGTTTCATTTTACGTTGATTAATTCTAAGTTTTTCTGCATTCGCTCTTGTTAGCGTGAGTGTCTCTGCTCCGTAAGTCATGACAGGGAGCACACACTGATTAAACACTTTACGTTTTAAACGGATCGGTATATCACTCTTGAATACTCCGTTCAGCTTACCATAGGCTGCCTATCCAAGCACCACTCGTCCTTATAGCTCCTGCGTTTGGTTGTCTCTGTGTATTTTTATGTTATGGCCTAGATATCTATATTCTCTTACTTCGTCGATGTTGTGACTGTGAGAGTTTCTTCGAGAACTAGGTTGGTCATTATCTTTGTCTTTTGTGTGTTTATTGCCTAACTCCTCTTTCGAGTGGAAATTTAGTTGTGTTTTTGTGTAACCTCACGCATGCTGTTGTATTTATATATATATATATATATATATATATATATATATATATATATATATATATATATATATATATATATATATATATTGTGTATTAGTAAAGTATATCTGTAGTCAATGCAGCATTGACTAAGAGCTTTGAGAATTGCTTCTGGTTCTACAGTGTCAAATGCTTTCAGGAAGTCCACGAAGATCAGAACCAACGGTCCATTATACTCCACTGTTCTTTCAATAAGAGTTTTTAAGGCCAATAGATGATCTGTAGTTCCAAATCCTGCGCGAAATCCTCCTGTTCCACTGATTGGTAAAAATCAAGCTTTTTTTCTAGTCTGTTGGTTATTATTCTTGTGAAAAGCTGTAGGATCTCTGTAGGATCTCCATTTTTATAAAGCAGTATCATCAAAACGTTGTTCCAATCCCCTGGTATGGTGGTTTTTGTTAGGCAAAGGTTAAAAAGTTTTTTGATTTTATTGATAAGAAATGATACCTCCCATTTTAATTGCTTCTATCGTTATAGAATCTGTTCCTGCTGATCTATTGTTCTTCATTTGTGTTAGTGCTTTTTGAATCTCCTCACCATCAATTTCGGGAATATCTTCGGAACCTTGATTTTGGACCCCATATTTTTGGGTTGTTTCTTTAGGATCGGAATGAATGTCTACCTTGCCCTTATACAGTTCTATGTAAAATTCCTCTACTATTTGTAGTAACTCGGATCTGTTAGATGTTATGTTTCCTTCACTATTTTTCAGTTTTGTTATTATTGGCCCATGCTCAGAATTAATCCATCCCAGCATCCGTAGGATCAGCAGTTACTGGATGCTACAATCATGTGCCTTGAGTAAGCTCATACTGCTCAGAGGATCGAGAATGACGACCGTTTGATTTAATTCACACTGTGTGTGAAAAAATATGATCCACTGTAGACCTTTCCGCTCTGAAGCTCGCCTGCTCTTCCGCTTTCATATCGCTTTATTCATTTTCGATTATTTTGACGAGTATTCTTCCGTATATTCGAGCCATCGAATCTGTAAGTTTTTTAGTTAATAAATAATAAACGATACAGTTCACCTTTTGGTTGTCTATTCATTGACATACTAACAGGTGTCCCCGAGTCAAATCACGATTTGAGCGCACTAATACATTATGGTTTTTTTTAAGTGAAACTACTTTAGAATAGTTGTGATTTTGAACTCGATGAAACGAAAAAGCGACACTAAAAAGATACAAACACAAATCTTAAGGATTAAGCCTGCGAGAGCATGAGATAAAATACATTGTACATTTTCATACTACTCGGACTCCTCTTTGTGCGCTGCTCCGTAGCCTTCCCACTCTTGTCTACTAAGCATTGTAGATATGTGTGAGAGAGCAAGCGTCGTATAGTTAGTGTGTATATTCACCTCATTCTTTCCAAGTTTAGTTCTCTGAAGTTTCACTTCTACTGCGTGTGATCTGCACACACACTTTTTTTCAACATTCTACACAATTCATCATTTAACCTAATTTAGAAACTGTATAAAAAATACTTATGATCAATGACCAAAGTTGTATATAGGGAAGCCTTAATTAATTAATATTCCACTTATTTTGAACAGCAATATTTTTCATATTATTTTTTCCTATTTCATCTCAATGCGATGAATCGTAAAGCATAATTTTTACAATCAAAGAGCTAGTCAGTCAAATAAAAAGCAGTTTTGTTTTAGATACATTAAATTTGGTGTAAATTGTTAAGAAAGATAAGAGCCAAGTCTATAACATTTAAATTATAATTGAATTTAAGATTAAATATTGATGCGGTAAAAGTATCGTTTATCATTTTTTCTTTGTTTTTTAAATGGCATTTTTGTCAAATTTAATGCAATGTAACGTTTAAACTAATGAAGCTAATTTGTATGACAAGTATTGACCTTTTTTTACTAAATTTTCATCCCTTTTTTTTCAGTTGAGAGTACCGTTGAACGTTAACTTCAGGGCGAAACAAAAAGATCTCGTAGTAAATATGACGAAAAAGCATCTGACTTGCGGGGTGAAGGGTCAAACACCGATCATAGACGATGATTTTCCGTTCGAAATTAAATTGGAAGAATCTTCGTGGGTTATCGAAGATGGAAAGGAACTTTTGTTTTCTTTGGAAAAAGTAAGTTTTATTAACTTTAAATTTTTTCATTGAATTGGTTTATTTGACTCCTAAAATGGTGTAATATTCATATTCATCTTTATCAGACCTAGTTAAAAAAATTCCTGGATATTCATATCTTGAAAAAGATTGTATATAGATAGAAACTTCTTCTTCTGATTTAATAGCACTACCAGAGAAGTTCCTCATAACAACGTTCATAAGTAAATTTGAAAAGCTTGAGCGAAGGAAAGTGATACATGCAACAAGGATCCTTAGAAAACACTACAGTTGCCTGAATAAACACCTACACATTAGCTTGCTTTTTAGGTTCTGTGAAGAGGAGGATAAGAACTCTCGGTTTGTAGACGAAGTCGCTTTAAGGAGACAGAATTGGAACATGAAATGCTGAAATGTAACATCCTCATTGTCATCTTTTGAATGATACCATGATTTGGTGATATTTTGAGTAACTATCAAAGAATTGATACTACAGCCATTTTCGAAGTACCTACTGTCGATACTGTAACAAATGCCAAGCTAACGTAGCCATGTCAGAAATTCATATGAGAAAGCAAATTTAAAAATATTTTTTTATAATATATTATATTATATTATTTATAATAATTTATTGCAATTTATTATTTTAAACTCGTTTATGGCTCTTCCTGGAATCCTGTCTACTAATCCAAAAAGCAGTATTTTCCATACTTGTAAATTACCATTTCATAGTTTTATTTATGCCAATAAGTAAATACTAAAGACTTTCTAGTAATCTCTTAAATTATTTTGTCCTAAGAAATAAAAAGAGTCAGAATTTTTGAATCAATACATTTTCTGATCTATTCCTAACAATTTTTTTATGTTGCAAGTACAAAGAAGTGAAGTTAAAATATTGAATGTTATTTCTGAAAATACAAACTTTTTAGGATGATTTGCTGATTCATCGATAATTTTTAGGTAAACAAAATGAACTGGTGGAACAAATTAGTAAAATCCGATCCGGAAATAAGTACCAAGAAGATCAATCCAGAACCGTCGAAATTAAGTGACCTCGATGGAGAAACCAGAGGAATGGTGGAAAAAATGATGTACGATCAAAGACAAAAGGAACTTGGTCTACCTACAAGCGATGAACAGAAAAAACAAGACGTCCTTAAAAAATTCATGGAACAACATCCCGAAATGGATTTCAGCAAATGCAAATTTAATTAAATTATAATTTCACTCATTTTCCAAAAATGTCACATTTATTGCGTGTTAAACATTTTGGAAAACTTACATTTTTTTTTAATCTCCTTTACTCTAAAGAAAGGTTGTCTCCAGAAGAAGTTTTTTTTTGCGACCTCAGCCTTGATTTTATTTGTCATTGTTCACTGTTCAAATACAAAAATAAGCGACACCTTTTAATTATTATTTTTTCTAAACTATATACGGACGAACATAAATAATTCTCCAAGAAGAAATAAAACTCAAGTTAACCTAATATACATTATTATTATAAAATAAATGCATGTTAAAAATAAAAATGAAAATCAAACTTTTAACACATAATTTACATAAAATTAAACAGAATCGCAATACTGAGAATAGCAAGTGACATAACTAATCCAATATACATCAGCTTGCTACTGTTAGGTGCAATTTTTGGCAAATCTTCTCTTAAATCTCTCTCTAAGACACCTTTGTAGTACTTGTCGAGCTCCAATAAATCTGAAACAATTTTTTAATAACGTACATATCATGATATGCCATATGCTTTTATTTTTCAAAAATTTTAATTTTACATTAGATGAACTATTTTTCACATTGATAACAAGTTCATTAAAATACATTACAATGCTTCCTCTACAGTATTTTGTTTAAAGCTTTTATTTATGCAGAATTTAGTGAAAAAGTAATAATGGATATTAACATCCAATAAAAAATATCCAATTGAAAGTTGTTTTAAACTTTTGTATTTTTTATCACTGTTTTATGTTTAAAAACAATAAATAATAGTTTAAAAAAATTATAAGAAAACCAAAACTAAAAAATAATAATAATTAATAAAAAATAATTTTACAATTAAAAGCGTGGAGTGCGCTATATCAATTAATATATTTGATAATAAAAAGATATTGGAAAAGTAAAGTCTCCAAGAAGAAAACATAAACATAAAAAGCACCCCACGCTTTTGATTGTAAAATTATTTTTATTTGTTTGATAACTCTAGTTTTATTCTAGATATGTTGCAAATAATTTTTTTGTTGACTACCCTAATTTCATCCCAAGCGTGTTGGAGATTATTTTTTACTTCAGGTTTTTTATAAAGCGTGTTGTCTTAGTTTTTTTAAACTATTATTTATTATCCATTTTTTGTTCGGGTTTTTTTCTATTTACCGACAGTGGTGTAGCCATTTCTCAAGTTCCCTATCCGGACGCTAAAATATCTATCACACCGCACTTTACTTTTTTAATATCCTGATGATCCTGCCCAGGATCTTTGAAAAAATTTATGAAATTGTATTGTCATCGGTCCTTTAGAAGTATACAAAGTTTTAAGTTGATCCGATGTTTTTAAGTGGGTGAAAATCGTATCCAAAGATTCCGTTACATAGGTAGATAGATATTAGTCAAGCTAATTTAAAGTGTATAAAAAATACTCCTTCGATTTTTTTAATTTAATTGTACCTATTTTAAAAATAATGTATTACAGCAATGGTCCACAATTATTGATACTGATCATCTGTGCTAAGGAATGTAATAGAAATTATAAAAAAAAACACACAAATTAGATTTTACTGCTGTGCAATTAAATGGCGAATAATTTTCAATTTAAATTTAATCCATAACTTGGTTATGATTTATTTATAAAACACCAGCAACAACAACAAAAAGTTAAAACTCCGATAGTTGTTGATTACTACACTTTATAAGTCTTATGTTTGAGTAGACTGCATAATTTCTTTATCAATGTTCATAAATAATGGCTAATAAAATAATTCATAGGCAAATTCTACAGTTAGTTTACCTGCTTGGCCTTCAACATCAGTTATACTCAATTCTCCATTGATCTTAATATCCAAAAGTTCTTCCAACGAAACCTTAGCTTCCTGAGGTCCTTCTCCAGGAAATAGGTAATCTGAGAGAGCAATCTCGCTATCAGGAAGAGCAATCAGCACCCTTCTTGGTGGTTCATGTACGCTGTTAATATCTAAGAAGAAAAAAAAATTGATTACTAACTTTTACACATTTTACCAAACGAATTTTCTACCTTCTGAATTTTCTTCCTCAGTTAAGGAATCCCAATGCATTTCCAATCTAGATGTTAAGCTTCTTAAAATGTCTTGTTTAATGGCATCTGAAGCTTCTCCAATTGTTAATTTTGGTTGTAACCAAAGCTTGCAAGCCACTTTTCCAACTAGTTTTAACCTACCACACGATTCTGAAATGTCTGATGTGGATGTTTGTAAACACTAAAAATTTATGGTCAAAATGTTGACAAATTTTTTTTTATTAAATTCACTCCCCATAAAATATGACACCCGGTGGGTGTTTCTGTGAAGTTTGGTAAAGGTCAAATTAACAAAAGTGGAGGGAAGAGATGAAATATAAAAACTATTACAAACAGCTAATATTAGTGTCGAATTCATAGTCTTCGAGGACGCTAAGTTTGATAGTAACATTCAAAATTATGTTAGCACCGATACAAAAGAAATGGGAAGGGGATGAAATATAAAAACTAAGAAACGCCGATATTAGTGTCTGTATTATAGTTTTTGGGGTCGCCGAGTTTGATAGTGACATTCTAATTTTGTTAGCACTCCTCCAAAAGGGGTGAAAATGGGATAGAATATAAAAACTATTAAAAACTCCGATATTAGTGTCAAATTCATAGTTTTCCGGGTGGCTGAGTTTGATAGTGACATTCCCAAAACAGGTAAGCCAATGTTCGAGCAGGACAACATCTGCCAGATCCGTTAGTAACAAATAAATGCTACTAGTAAGTATATTTAAATTAATTTTCATTAATAGGAACTGTTAATTGCACAAACATTGGATTAACAATTTTGATTTAAAAGAAACATTGTAAAGTACCTGTGTTTGAAGTATTGACACAGCCATTGGTTTTGAAATATCACTAACTTCTTGTCTTCCCTTATTAGATCTAGTGTTTCTTACTTTCTTCTTTCCTATTGTTTCTAAGCACTCATCTTTATCTTTAAATTCTCCGTCAAATAAAAATACAGCAGACTCCAGATTATCACAAATTTCATCCATAATTATCTACAGCAAAACATGTCATTGAAATTTAGGTAAAAATAAAAAAAACTGTGGAAAATGTTTATCAATATTGAAGAATTATTTTTAAATAAAATCTCACCTTGATATGTTTTTCTAAAGGCCAGTCAGTTTCCTCTTTTGGCAAATATCTAAGTTTATTCAAATGAAAATCACATTGTACATTAGTCCACCTTTTTTGAACAGATTTGACATCTACAGGTTGAACAATGAGGCTATTAATATCATAACTTTTACAATAATATTTTTGTGTTTTAGATGAATGATAAATAACCAATTTGTCACTATTAGGACTGCCATACAAATACTTATTGTTATTTAAATAGCTATGGATAGTTTGCAACAATGACTTTACTTTTGAGTTGAATGGGTTTAGGACATCTTCTGGTGATATCACAAATATTCCTAATACATACAATCCACCTGGGAGCATTCTAGTCGCTTGTCTAGCATGATCAGCTAACCAGTTTGGATTAAAATCTTCTATATTTGTAGGCATTTTAGGAACTGCTCCATTTTTTCTCTCTTCTTCTGTTTGACAAGGAGGAGTTTTGGCAAAGTGAATAACATAGTCTTTTCCCAAACATGACTAAAAAAATAATTTAAAACAGATTAACATATGTTGTCCATGTTTTGGGTAAACATACCTGTCCTAAAATAAGACCGACAGCATATGCATTTTGTTTGGATGCAGATGCCAAGTACGATAATAAGTTATCGTCGACGATAACTGTTCTTACCATTATTACTTTTAAATAAAATTAAATAATTAAAATTTTAACCTACAAAATCAACAGTTAACTAACTGACAATTAGTTGACATAAGATGAAAAGTTGAAAAGTCGGGATGCTAGTAATTTTTACAATGTTAAGTTGTCGACTTGAAAGTCGAAAACGATTGAAGGATATGGGTGATTGCCTATTGTAGGCGGGCAGATGAGTTCTAAAAAAGAAGATTCAAAGCAGAGACAACCTGAGACGGTTAACTTAATATCCCAATTTGTTCGGTATCTAAGTGGATTTACGTATGTATGTTCCTCTTTTGTATGCATTCTTTGTGTATATAGCTATTTCTCTTTCACAAGTCCTAAAGCACCTTGTAGATATCACTAATGTTTATTGAAATACATAGTAACGATGTTACCGGAATGTTATATTGTGATGCTTTTATTTTTATATTTAAAAATAATGTAATAAAATTAATAGGTTTTTTAAGCAAATAATGTTTCTAAAGGGGAGTTGGCTAGTTGGTAAATCGCGTACGGCTATTACAATTAGGCGTCAAGAAGAATAAGTTTGGCAACACAATGCGCCAACCGGAAACCGAAAGGACAATTGGACAATCTAGAATCAACAGTTGTCCTAAATATAGTGTTTTGATTTCGTCTTATTTCGGTTATTTTTTGTTTGTGTTCAGATTTGTGTTACAGTAAAAAAATAATGTCCACCCTTCAATCACTCCTTCGTTTTATTTGCGGGAATTCAGATAACGAAATTGCTAAATTTCACTGTTTTCTCAGAAACATTGAAAAGTAAGTACATATATCAGTAAATACACTCATTTTCTTATTGTTCACAAGCCATTTGAGAAGCCCTTACTACGTTAAAAGTTTGGTGATTCTGTCGTGTATGACATCAGGAATAGCTAATATTTCTGCCATAATGAATAATTTTTTTATTTTAAGTGCAAATCTTGGTGAAAAACCTTAAATATTTAATGCTTACATGTAGATGTTAAGAGTCGTAGAATATGTAGTAATCACTTTAATGAAATAAAAGTGATTACATTAATATTAAAACTAGAATGCTAAAACCAGATGCAGTACCCATGAAATGGAATGAAAGTGAGTAGAAGTAAGTAAAATTAATTTTCTCGTAATACTTAAAACTATAATAAATCAACTTTTCCTCTAGTGCAAAAAAACCTCAATTTTTTGTACATTATTACTTTACAACATATTTACAATTTTAGGTGTGAATGATGAGCCTATGTTAGCATTTGATAATGACTCCAAAGAACAGTCAACTCTAAGAAAACAGCGTTTGATGAAAGTTATTGAGAGCAAGGAGAGTCACAAGATATTAAAAGGAACTTGCCAAAGCTAGAGCTCATTCCATCAGGCAGCTGTCAAATCTGACTGACTCAATTGTTGTAAAGGAGTTGTTTAAAGATTTGCCATCACAAACTGCAGATTTCCTTATATCTCAAGTTCAATGCTCTAGAAGAAAAGTTAAGGGAAGAAGATGAACAATGATGTACATCGATGTACAGAAGCACCATGTTTCCATGTAATGTTTCGGTACACCAGTGTGCCGAAAGTGTGTATTGTAAGGTCAGTTTGTAAAAGCAGCAACTAAGATTGAAATGGAAACTGAACTGTCTATTCTAGGGAACTCCTACTTGGTTTTCTAAGAGTCCTGTTAAGTATTCATTGTGTTTTGCTAAAGAATTTACTGTATTTGTAAAAGCACAAGTGGAAATGGCAAGAATTCTTTAAATTAACTATCTATTCTACATAAAATTGTCGGTCTATGGCACACATATAACTCTAAAAACCACTTTTTTGGCAATCACAAATTTAAACTTTATAATGTTGACCACACTTTCTGAAGTAGAATTATACTTCAAATTTGTTTCAAGGTGTAACATTTAGATATAGCAATATACAAATGTTATTATACTTATTAATTTTTAAGGGATTTTGTTAACTAAATGATAATAGTTTTATTTGTGTAAAAAAGTGATGGAAATACAATATGTGTATATCACTTTATTTAGTTTTAAATACTGTTCAAGGGATATCCCAGAAGATACTGTATGTTTAGTTTTTTATTCCCTTGAACAACCATCATTATAAAAGTCTGATGGGAGAACTTTTTATTATTTAAAATTTATTTAATATATTTAATAAAACATAATTTTTTCCATTATCAACTTGCATCAAAAAGATATATAAGTTATATCATTTTCACATACCCAGCGCCAGAATTACATATTATTATTAATTGAATGTTTCTTCCTTTATTCATATTTTACCAACTGAACAATTTTCAAAATTCTATTTGTGAAATCTACAGCAAGTCTTAAACGACGACCAATTTTAAATAATAAAAAATTTGCTTTAAAACATTTCCATAAATCTATGTGAAATAATTAAGATTGCGGATGTTGGCGGATTAGTATGGCTCCACGGTGACAAATAAAAAATATTAATTATTCTTCTGTTGTTTCATTTAAGGTATTAATTATGTTTTAAATGTCACTACATGGGTCTGTACTAACCTTGCATGATAATCGCGTTCTAAAGTAAAACCACCTAAATTTAAATTTCCCGCGTGCTAAAAAATTTCTTCTTTTTACTTTGTTGGCTTCAACTGTTAAGGCTAGTCGGTTAAGGTTTAACAATAATTTACTGGAGCGCCATCTGCAAAATGCTTTACCAAAATAGTCGTCCAAATACGTTTTGCCGAACAAAAAATTAATTAAGCTGCTGTGATGTTGTCTCTGTTCAAAGCATTTACAGTCACTCAGCTAAGTTTTGGCGAACTAAAAAAACCAGTAGACTAGAGATGGGTACTTCTTGTTCTATTTAAAGAACTAGTTCTTCAGAATTAGTTCACTTCGATGAACTAGTTCGCGAACAAACTGCACTGAATTAGAAAAACGAATCACAAAATTTTATTGTAGTTCTAGTTACTAGATACCAAATATAAAATTTTAATAAAATATGCAAATGTTTTCTTCAAAACTACGTTTTATGCTAAAAATGAGCTATTCAGTAATAAGATTTCTTTTTGAAACTTACTATTAAATGCATAATTATAAAAAATTATTAAAAATACATTTCGTGTTCAGAAAATTATAAATTTTGTATCAAAATGTCAATAAAATTAGTTTATACGATCGTATATCGAATCATTCCATTTAGTTCAGTTCCTTAATCCAATCCTCGTTCCCCATATTCGTTTTCGACTAATCGATACATCAATTTGACGGCGCTCATAATAGTTCAACTGAGCTTAACGAACTAGTTCGTTTAATTCACATTTACCTTAACGGTTCTTTTATATATTTCGTTCGCGAACTACCCATCTCTAAAATAGACCGTTTTCCTTGTTTATGTCAGAGGTTAGGTTGTCTCAGTTTATGTCTATGGTAGCACATAAGTAGCACCAAGTTTATCGCATGTGAGTATTGTTTTTGATTACTTGATCAATAAAATAATTTTTAAATTCCGAAAGTTACAAAATGTTTCTTGTTAATATTTATACTAATCTAACCTAACCTAATTTAAGTAAACCGATTGATTTTCTGGGAAGATCTACTAAAATGACTTGTCTTAATAGTGACTATTTTCATAAAATTTGCGTTAAATGACCCCTTGAAACATTGTCTCAGTGAAAAATGCGGCGGAAAGCAAATTTTTTTACACAATTTTCCACAAAAACTACTTGACAGCACAAAATAATAGTAATAACTTTAAGTATTTTTTAGTTAAAATAGTTTACAAAGTGAATTAAACAACAAACCAATAAAACTAATTCTAAAAACCTATTATAACACCAATAATTTTACCTTCATTATTACGAAAAGGCACTCATAGATATTTAATGATTTTCTTAATAACTTAGTTAAAAATTGCTTTCTTTTTAGGTAATTTGTTCCATACATCAAATACATTTCAAAAGATTGACTATAAATCTACAAAGTTGGATATGAAAGTTATATTTTAGTGGTGTAAAGAAGAGAATACTCTTCAGGTTCGGATTTGGCTTAATAAACCTAAATATAATACAAATCAAGGGTAAGTTTTTTTAAAATATATTTCGATTCCTTTTCTTTACATACTTAATCTTTATATTTGGCAATTGTTCACCAAATGTTAACAAATAGTTGGTGTTAAATTTGATTTATCTTAGTTAATATACTTACATTTATGCAATTTTAATTTTAATTGTTGAACTAATTTATTTTATGGATTATGTGGGTAATTAAATATTCATAACAATTTCGTCTTTTATAACTTCTTTCTTACTATATTTGTATGTCCTCAGGAATATTTACCTTAGCTATCTTAGCTTCCCGTGGGAACCATATGGAACATAAGAACAAAAAAAAACCAACTGGGATTGTCAGGGCACGCTGGCCAAACAACCTTCTGGTACCCTAGAGCAACCACAGCAGAGGCAGTCAGGCCTAAGCACAAGTGCTGGGAAAAATAAAACGATAGTACCCGGAAGAGTAAAAACTGCGGGTGCTGACCGCATCAACTCTTTAGAGGAATTAGACAAAATGTGTGATGAAGCCTTAAAGCGCTTCAAAATCAGCACAGCTGCACGCAACAAATTGCGTGATAAAGGATAAAGGAAAGTGATAAAGGAAAACTACATTAAATCCACCTGTCCCAAGGACAAAGTCAACAGTCCAAACGACAAAGCCACCAAGCCCAAAAGGGCAAGGTCAGATTCCACAACTCCACAGAAGAACGCTATCAAGAGGAGTAAGAAAGATTCAAAGACGAAAGCAACTGCTAACTTTAGTAATGCAGCTGCTTCTGTTAAGGTAGCAGTCGCTGCGGGGGGATTCCCTAGAGTACAGCTCGATGTGGGGAAGCTAAATGAGAAAAAAGACGCGATAAAGAAAAACTACATTAAATCCACCTGTCCCAAGGACAAAGTCAACAGTCTGAATGACAAAGCAACTGCTAACTTTAGTAATGCAGATGCTTCCGTTAAGGTAGCAGTGGCTGTGGGGGGATTCCCCAGAGTACAGCTTGATGTGGGAAAGCTAAAACTTGTTGAAAAGGCTATCCAGGAAGCTTTCGACTTAATCGAACCTGGGAAAGGTGGACTTCAGGTCCGCTTTCTCAAAATATTACACAGGTCGGGATATTTGTTGCTGACCTGTGCAGATAAAGTTAGCGCAGAGTGGCTGAAGAAAACCGTCCCACAACTATCACCCTGGAAGGACGCAGGCCTGCAGGTGTTGCTTGGGGACGCAATTCTGAAACCCATTGTGTGCACAGTATTCGTCCCTGATGAGGATGGAAAAGCACTGAGAGAAGAAAGAATTCTTACGAGGCTCAGTGTTTCAAATAGGGAGCTAAACACCGAATTGTAGTCTCCTT
The DNA here is from genome assembly GCA_950111635.1 of Agelastica alni. Taxonomy (NCBI): domain Eukaryota; kingdom Metazoa; phylum Arthropoda; class Insecta; order Coleoptera; family Chrysomelidae; genus Agelastica; species Agelastica alni. The sequence continues at coordinate 39,669,750 of OX467709.1, forward strand.
GGGGAAACTCAAAATCGGAAAATGACCGTGTGTGGACGTTCACGATGGACAGTGACTCGTTAGAGGCCCTCAAGCGGCTGGAAATGGCACCATATTTTGGGCTAGCACCCAGGCTCAAATTCCACCGAAAGGATAAAGCCTCCAACAGAGAATGATCCCCGCAAGAGATCCAAGCGGAGCTTAGTAAAAGCTGAAGACATCGTCCAGGTTTGGGATGAAGAGGAGATGGAGGTAAAAATCAAGATTGATGCTGAGCTTGTCGCAAAAATCAATGCTGGGTTAACTCCCCGTCATTTCAAAACACATCCTCCAACTGAATGACGCCCCTCAATGGACCTCAGTTCTTGCAGGCTAGTTTTCATCATGCCAAAGTCACTTTGGTGGTTGTTTGCAGGAGATTTGAGCAAGAAGGCCTGGATGTGGCCCTACTGCGGGAACCATAAAACTACGAGAGAGGAATAAGAGGTCTCAATGCCCTAAAGTCCCTCCTAATGTATAACAGGTCAGTACCAAGACTGCATGCATGCCTTCTGGTTGCTTATAACAATAACTACAATTATTTTGAAGCTCTATTCCAGTGATTTTGTTGCAGCTTTACTAGCAGTTAAAACTGAAGTAGGTGTCAGAAGCTGGATAATTTGCTCGTCCTACTTCACTGATGAGGACTTCTACTAACCTACAGCTCTTCAAGTGCAGTGATATACGTGGCCTCGATCTAATCATCGGATGTGAAGCAATGGGTTACCTTATATCGAGGGGAAGCAATTACATAAACAACAATGGTAAGTCCCTTTTAGAATTTATTTCTGGTGAAAGGTTAGATGTAGCAATGTAGGTAGCAAACCAACTTTCGTTATCCATACAAGGAAGAAAGTATTAGATTAACACTTCCTCTATTAATGGTGGATAGTATCGTAATCATAGTAAAACCAATTGGGCTGGATACACTAGCTCACTAAAGGTGAATCTAGGTACGATAACTCAATAAAGAGCAAAGAAGAGCTCGACCATGTGACGCAGGAGATTAATTTAGCGATTAAGGAAGCATTTGAAGTCAACTGCCAAACAGAGTCAAAAGAAAACAGATCTAACACATTCTGGTGGAACAGTACTCTGATAAACTTAAGGTTGCAGATACGAAAACTCTGTATAGATCTAAGCATAACCAGGAATGGGATTAATACAGGACAGGTCTCGGCCAGTACAACAAGGAAATAAGATAGGCCAAGCGTATTTTAATGGAGCAAATTCTGCGAGGAAGTAAGAACTACTATTTCCTGTGCAAGAATCCATAAAATACTGGCCTGAGATGGTACTGCAGGACAAATAGGTATTCTCAAAAAGGGCGACGGGACCTATTCGAAAAGTGCAGAGGAAACTGTAGCGTTCCTCATGGATACCCACTTTCCAGGTTCAATACCAAGGACAGATGATAATTTGTATGATCTGCCAGAGCAACATAGAAACCTAAGCAATCAGACTGGACTGTAACTAAAACCATAATTACACCTGAGAGATTCGAGTGGGCTCTTGTAGGATTTAAACTGTTCGAGTCCCCAGGACCGGATGTAATTTGCTCTGCTCCCCTACAAAAAAAAAGACTCCTCAAACCATTCCTTATTGGATCTTTAGTTCCTGTTTAGTGCTTAGATACATTCTTATGCCCTAGCGAAAGGTCAAAGTAGTGTTCATGCCTAATGCTGGTAAGCACAATGACCTTACACACAAGTCATACTGACCTTGTCCAGTCTTTCCTCCTTCTTTCTGAAGATATTGGAAAGGCTCATCGGTAGGTACATCAGGCACCTCTTAGCCGGTGCCAATATGCCTTTCAAATAGGCAAGTCAGTTGTACTGTTCAAGGACGTTGAAAGGGCATTTACACTACCTTAACGAAATCCCTTGTCGGGGCAATACAAAAAAAAGGTACAAAGGTCAGCTTTGCCGACTCATGCAGGGGGAATTACTAATTATTCCCGGGCATGGGTTAACTCAGAAGAAACTGAGGAAGGCAAGCGATGAGATGTCGCCTCATTACTGCTTCACCAGAAAATTCCAAATCATATTTTGTTAAAGAGGCATGAAAAAACCGGATTTCAGTGTTTGCTCACTCAGTCTGGTACACAGACGGCACCAAAATGTCATGTGGAACTGGAGCGGGTGTGTATGAAAAATCAAAGAAAATAAAGATGGTGATTAAACGGCCACCATTGAACACTGTGATAAAGAAATAAGTAGGCCAAAATTTGTAAATAAGAGAATAGCAAACTGCTCTGATTGCCAAGCCGTGCTGAAGGCATTTGCCTCTCCGGTTATCACCTCACAAAACGTGATGGATTACAAGAATGCCCTGGAAGACATATCAGACATAAATTATGTCACTTTGTTATAAATCCCAGAACATTTAGGGTTAAAAGGGAATCCGCAAACACCTTTGTAAGCAAGAAGTGGCTGAGAACAGTGAATGCTGTTTTTGTCTTGAAGAAGAAGAGACAGCAGAACATGTCCTATGCCACCGTGAGGAACTGCTGGCAAGGTCCTGCTTCCTGTGCTTAAGCAGAGAAAAACCTAAGCCAGAGAACTTCATCAGAGGACCCCCAACAGCATCTACAAGTTGGTAAAACAACTGCGACAGGAGGAGTATCTCTAACCACAAGGAGGGCACAATAGACCTCATCAGGTTGGAGTTCATACTCCCATAAGAGTCTAATATATGTATAGATTGTGATATTAAAATAATTCACTTAAATAGGGATATATTAAAATGTTTATTTTTTTCTATTGGATTTTTGAAAATTTAATGGGCTTAATTTTACTCTACACTTTTAATATCATAAAAATTAATAAATAATTTACTAGGTCTGATATTAAAGTACTAGGACTGATATTAGAATATAACCTAATCTATTTGTGTTGTTGAATGTCAATAAAAAAATGCCCTTATAATAATTTTCACTATCTTAAAAATCTATTGTTTAAAATGTTTTGAGAACTGGTTTGAATGCATGCAAGTAAATTTTGAATATTCTGAAAGTGATTTATTGTTAAATAATATTAGGTCTCTGGGACTAAGGCATGGTGTAGTAGGTCCCCATTTTTCGAGATTGTAGGCTAATATGTACATGAATTAATCTGTAATAAAACTAATTTTAAGTGCATTGATATTGTTAACATTTACATTATTATTTTTTTAGTATGTTGAAGGATTTGAAGCTCTTAACGTCCGAAGCGAATAGGCATGAAAAGAAGAAGAAAATGAAGAATCTTTACTCATCAAAAAATCAAATATCCATGAAAAGTAAGTTTTCTTTACTTAAAATATTCTAATAAATATGTTGGCATAGAGAATCAATATTATTAAAATTCTATTGGATGCAATGGAAAAAATTGTAAAGGACTTAAAATATTTAAATTTTGCTATTAAAGCACTTATTTTAAATGAGGGCTTTTCTTATAAAATTTTTTGTAGAAGACTTAAGTTCAATCTTAATCATACAAACTATTGAACTTTTATTAAACGTTTTATTGATTGTTATGCATTGTAAGAACTATAGTCATCAAAATTATACATTCTTTCAAGAATATAAATAAACGGTTCTCAATGTCCAAAAATTTTTATTAGATAATTTAACATATTGCGGGTAATGAAATTTTAAACATTTTAACCTCTTGGTTTCAGTGATATTTTTTATTTAATATTGAAAAATTAAGTCTTATGTAGCTTCGAAGAAAATGAATAACATAAAAGCTAGAAACGTTGCATGATCATCTTGCGTTAGAAGTGGTTGAAATACGTAGTCGCAAGCTTTTCAAATATTGTGTGCTTTTTTTTGTAGTGATTTTGTTTATTTTCATTAACTTACATACATACAGTCATGCCTTATCCTTGCAGGGTTAGGCAGAGACCACTTGCTACTATTCTTACACTCATCTTTCGTTTCTTCTACTTTTATGGGTGCTTTCATACATGCTTGTCGGTTGCTGGTACTCTTGACGTGGTCTTTCTTCCAAATAATTTTTGATCTGATTGAGATACTTGCATATTCACACTCGCCTTATAAATCTGTTTCTTCAATCTTCTCATACATCCTTTCTCATACATCTTTTCCACCACAGTGTTCCCTCATTACACTATTCCTCACTTTATTCATCAGTCACTCCAGCTATACTTCTCAGACTACTCGTCTCTGCAGTATTGATCTTACTTTCATGCTTCTTCCTAAAACATTCACTACCATACATTAGTATACAGACCATTGCTCCTCTACTCCTCTATGCACACCCTTTTTTGACCCGTTCTGGCTGCTCATAAAGTTATACAGGGCCCCATTAGTTTATTTTCCTGCCAACACCCTTCGCTCAATATTACAGTGATGCTTTCCGTCGCTCTTAAACTTTAAACTCAAGAATACGAACTCATTAACTTGTTTATAAATTAATTAGCGGACCCGACAGACGTCTTGCCCGAACGTTGGCTTACCTGCTTTTGGAATGTCACTATCAAACTCTCAGGGACATCGAAAACTATGAATTCGGCAATAATATCGTCCTTTTATGATAGTTTTTATATTTCAACCCTCTTCCACCTCTTTCGTAGGGGTGCTTTTATTTCATACAAATCTTGCCCCGACAATTACAAACACAAAAAGATAGATAGATAGATACAGAGAAGAGATGTATTTCCAAGAATCCTGTAAATGTTTGAAAAAGTAAAGAATAGATTAATAAACAACAAACTAAAATAATTATTTCTTTGTATATAACATTGATAACTTACGTGTAAAAACAATTATATTATGGTGGGTTCATTTTGTCACCTCAAGTTGGTTTTTTGAACTATTTTGCTATGCAGGAGGAGCCGGCATTTTGCAATCGGTACTCCTTGCTGAGATGAGACAGATATAGCTGGGAGGATGGTGCCCTCTCTTGCAAGTTCGTCCGGCTTACAGTTACCTGGTATGTCCCTGTGTCCAGGTACCCAGACAATGTGAACACTAAATTTAGTTGCTAGCTCATTTAGGGCGGCTCTGCATTGCACCGCTGCCCTAGAGTTCAAGTAGACTGAGTTCAGTGATTTGATAGCAGCCTGGCTGTCGCAAAGAATGGATATCTCGCTGAACTTTTGTTCATTACGGAGTGTCCAGACAGCTGCCTCGGTAATGGCTGTCATTTCAGTTTGATAAACACTACAGTAATTAGGCAAACGAAACGACAGGCTAAGTGAGGGGTCTTATGAGAAGACACCGCAACCTACTCTCGCCTTTAGTTTAGAACCGTTGGTATAAAATACTGCGCCCTGAGTTTTAACTAGATTCTTTGCCCAATCTTCTATGGATGGGATTTCGAAGGGTAGGTCGCCTTCGAACTTAGGTGTAGGTTTAGTGTAGTCAGTGTTTTTTGTGCATAGGTCGTATTCTCTTAGGATTTATAAATACATAGATAACACTTTCATTGAAATTATTACTAATAGAATTTTTATTCTTTTTTTTAGAAACTGGTTAAACTACATAAACTAAAGGAAAAGCTTAAGTATCGACAGGCAAGAATAAATCTATCAAATTTCCTCTTACTTAGACGACTTCACGAAGTATGGATTTTAAAGAAAGACTAGTGAAGATAAACTACAACAGGACCCTTAAATATTATTTATTTTCACATACATAGACTTCAATATTATTGTACTAATTAAGTTTTATCAAATAATTAGTCTGGCGATTTTAGAATACTTTTTAAAAACATTTGGCCATTTTATAAAAATAATTTATCCATTTGTTATGTCAATTTACCTTGTTATTTTATGGTATGTTGGGGCTCTACAGAATCATTCTAATTCAGAAAGTTGTGTCTGTGTGCCTGCCGAATTTAAATTGTAAAAAAAGTTTCCTGCTTTTTACTTAACAAATTGTAATAAAAAATATGTGAATTTACTTTCTGAATTGGTCAAAGATATTACTCAAAAGTTATGATTTTTAAAATGTTCACCAAGAATAGTAAAGAAAACTTTAATGTTTAATTGATCTCGTTAATTTAGTACAAAATAAGATTAATTTGTGATTTTAGTTATTTTGTAAAACGGGGACACCTCTTACCATATCATGAAATGTCTATAATAGTACTGATTAGATTAAGCTGTTACAGGTTTACTTATAATTTATGTGTACAATTTTAAAAGTAAATTACCTGTAACATTTATTTGTTATTATACCGAGTAGACTTCAGGTTAAACAATAAAGCCTTAAAATTATTGTTAATTAATATTTTTTTCAGATTGTATTATTAGTTTAAAAGCAAGTACTGTAATATAGTACAAAAAAGATATTTTTGTTTTTTTTTAATAATTTATTTGTGAATAAAAAGGTACTTATTAAACCTTTTATTTGTACGTTTTGAAACCTTCCAAACACATTTTTAGATATACGTTGTTTAAAATCTATATTTTGTAATTGATTCATTGATTTTATTTTAACAATAAATAACTAATGTAATTATTATTTTCTTTTATTTAGCTTCCTAAATAATTATTTAAAATCGGTGTTGATGCAAGGTATTTAAAAATAGCTGCTAAAAGATCCATTGAAAAATTAAATGTCGCTAGTTTTTGTCTGACAAAAATCAGTAGCATTTAGATCAAAAATAATTTTTGTTCAAATGTTGCAGAATATCTAAAATTGCTAACATTTGTCGAAATTGCAGATCGTTTAATTAGGATAGCAAAAATGCGAGCGAGTATTCGGAGCAAATTCTATTTTGTTAAAGAAATAACAGAAATTCAACAGTTTTATACTTTAAAAAATAAAAAAATTTTAATTGCCTAAAAGATGGCGCTTCGAATCCGACAAATAATTTTTAGCGTATTGTGTGTTGCAGAACTACAATATTTTAAAATTTTAAATGCTTCAGTTCTTTGAACAACTTTTACTCCGGATACGCGTTTTTGTTATTCTAATGGGAAGCTCGAAAATTTGATCATTTTTAAGAATATGAAATTTTTTTACTTTGCTTACTTTCTGGCATTTCTGTTAGCGTAATAAAACAATCTAAAGTTACTAACATGTCGAAATTGCAGATTGTTTTATTGGGATAGCAGAAACGCGAGGAGGTATCCGGAGCAAATTTTATTTTGTTGAAGAAATAACAGAAATTCAACAGTTTTCTACTTTTAAAAAATAGAAGTATGTTTATTGCCTAAGAGATGGCGCTTCGAATGCGACAAATAATTTTTAGCGTATTGTGTGTTGCAGAACTACAATATTTTAAATTATTCGGTTCTTTGAACAACTTTTATCCCTGATACCTTCTCGCATTTATGTTATCCTAATAGGAAGCTCGAAATCATAAGAAATTTAAAAAGAATATTTAAGGCAAGTTTTCGGGTCTTTGAAAAATTTTTACTCCGGATACCTCCTTGCGTTTCTGTTATCCTAATAGAAAGCTCGTCGTGGCGTTTCCGCTAGCCTAATAAAACAATCTAAAATTGTTAACATTTTGTCGACATTGCAGATCGTTTTATTAGGATAGCAGTAAAGTGAGGAGGTATCAGGAGCACATTTTATTTTGTTGGGGAAATAACAAAAATTCAACAGTTTTCTACTTTTAAAAAATAGAAGTTTGTTTATTGCCTAAAAGATGGCGCTTCGAATGCGTCAAATAATTTTTAGCGTATTTTATGTTGCAGAACTACAATATTTTAAAATTTTAAATGCTTCGGTTCTTTGAACAACTTTTACTCCTGATAACTTCTCGCGTTTCTGTTAACCTAATAGGAAGCTCGAAAATTTAATAACTTGTAAGAATAATATTTTACTTCGGTTACCTCCTGGCGTTTCCGCTGGCCTACTAAAACAATCTAAAATTGCTAACATTTTGTCGACATTGCGGATCGTTTTATTAGGATAGCAGAAACGCGAGGAGGTATCCGGAGAAAATTTTATTTTGTTAAAGAAATAACAGTAATTCAACAGTTTTCTACTTTTAAAAAGAGAAGTTTGTTTATTGCCTAAAAGATGGCGCTTTAAATGCGACAAATAATTTTTAACGTATTTTGTGTTGCTAAAACTACAATATTTTAAATGCTAGTGACATCTAGTGGGACGTAAAATAAGCTTAAGTGACAGAAATTGTAATTCTGGTAGCAGCCATGTTTAACCCATATAATAAATCACATGTTTAGATGCTGGCGACATCTAGCGGAAAGTAGCTTAAGTTAAACAATCAATGAATTTTTGTGGTGGCATTGTTTAGCCCATATATTACTTTGGAAATACTCTTGATACTCCATATAATAAATTTAATTTTTTATTGTTGACAATTTACAAATAAAACAAAATATGCATAAATAAATATTTATTTAAATTTTAACATGAAAATGTATAACCATATGTATAATACAAATTTATGTCATATGCTCGTAAATGTTATTTTCAGTTTTTTAGAAAAATGTATATCAAATAAATAATTATGTTTTAGAATGAACATAGTAAAAATTAACAAAAATATTCCACTTGGTATTTGTTGCCCCAGTTGGCCCTTTCTTCAAAGACAATTTTGAAAAAGGAAGTATTACATAAATATCTTTAATGAAATTTTAAACTGTTTATTGTCAGATGTTTACTAATCTATTATTCTACAAAAATAGGAAAAACACTATGGTACCTATAATATCTACTTGGAAAAGCATAATAAAGAAATTAGACAAGTAATGAATACTTATTGTTAGAAAAATATAACAAATTGTTAATTATCTTTCTCCTTAAACAAAAATTAATATGTAGTAAATAAAGAAAAAATTAAAATTTTATAACATATATATTTTTTTTAACTTACCTAACATTGTTATAGTTTAATTACCTCTTTATAGCCTTCAAATTTCATTTCTTTATTGTTGTGCAATAGAATGTTCATTTTTTGCGATTTGGACTAAAACCTGCCCAATTTAGAACTTCTCCTTGTTCAAAACCAACCATGTTCCTCTCATACCAAGATATCATGTGAATGGGGCGTGGTCGCCCCTCCACTATGTCTCATACCAAAGAAACATTCTAAAAGTAATACAAATTAATATTAGCAGAAGTGTTTGATAATTGTGTATTTCTTTTAATTTTTTTTTAAAAAAAGTTTGTATAAATAAATTGTACATTCAAGGAAAGTACTCCAATTATAAATCACTGTCTATTCTAAATATGAAAGAATAAGGACTACAAGAGCTGACAAGAAGGAACTGGACTACAATATATTAATGTCTTAACAGGGCTAAATAAAAAATTTAATCGATTTCATATGTAAATACAATTGTTTTAAAAAATCTAGACGTATAAGGTATCATAATCCCTAAAAGGATTAAATCTAATTTAGTTAATGTGTAATGCATTATAAATTTTTATACTTCAAAAAAAAACTATTAATATTAAGTTTTATAAAATATGTTTTATCTTCTAATACCTAGTAGTTTTCTATAATTCTATCAATTCTTAAAATCCTATTTTTCCTGACCTATCTGTATCCACCACCCCTTTCTAAACAGGTGATTGTTCTTTTATTAAAATCTTTTATGACATTTTTAATCATATCAGGTTTCTTTAATGATCAATATCTTGACATGGCCTCTTACCTTTTCTTTAGAGTAACCCCACAAAAAGAAAACTAGAGGGGTAATTTCTGGAAACCTTGGAGGCCAATGACTTTACTGTTAAAAGTGTGGATGAGGAATTCCCTAATATTTTTAATAGATTGACAGGTTGCTCCATTATGTTCGTACCATATTTTTTTTTGTTTATTTAGTGGTAGCTCATCAAGAAATTCAGACAACACATTATTTAAAAAATTTAGGTATCTTTCTCCATTCATGTTGTTTCGGAAAAAGTATGTATATACAAATTCTGTCTGTAAATTCCGCACCATACATTAGTTTTAATCAATATTGATCTCTGGTTTACATATTAAAATTGGGATTAACATTGCTTTATCATCAACAGTTTTGAATACTTACTATACTATTAGGCATAAATGTTGCTTCATCAGAGAAAAGTATTTGTAGGGTCATAAACCTGTTACCTCCTTGGATAATAGCACAAAATTCGAACCTTTGTTCAAAATCTCCTTTTTTTAAAGTATGGGTAAATTGGGGTTTGTATGGTTTAAATTTATTTGCCTTAAAAATTCTTGCAACTGTAGTTTTATTTACATTACATAAATAAGATCTTTTCCTAAGTGAATATTTTGGATATTCCACTACCAATAGCAACACTTTATTTTCAGTATTTTTATTTTTAACCCATGCCCGATTTTTTTTCTAAAATTATTTTCAACATTTCCAGATCTCAATTTACATATTGGACAGTTGTGAAATGTATAGTTTTATCAGGGTGTCTATGTATTTTCTTGGTTTTCGTGGTTTCTCTGTTTTTATTGGCTTTTTCGTAAAGGTAAATCTTGCTAACTTATCTGGCAATATCCTTATTTTATAGGCAATAATAAGGAGTGGTTAATTTATAGTGAATAGCTCTTAACATTGGATTATTTAAATTGTTAATAATAATCAGAAAAAATACTTACATTCCATAGCAACCTCAAAAAACTGTTGATTTGGTTAACTTGCATGAATTCTCATATATTATAACTATATAATCAAGATATTGTTTAAAAAATGATTGCAGTACTACCATCAAGGACATTCATTGTTATTACAATAATAACTATTAACTAGTGGTGACTGGTGTTACGTTTTTGGATTTTTTCACATCATATGCGGCTGTTGATTTTTTGGGATACATTTTTATATATTTACCATATTAATGTCAAATGTCACTATAGGCATCAACAGCGCTCTCTAACCATTTATTGTGAAACCTACAAAATATTTTAAATAAGGGAAATTTATAATTAAGTCACATAAAGGTATGAAATTCAAGCATGACACATTTTTTTATTTAGTTTTACTGAACTCAAATTAGAATTTCATGCAAAAAACAATAAATGTTATTTTTAATAGACATCTTTTGTCATCATTTGCAAGTATTGCATAAGAGCTATTATAGAAAATCTATATTAACATAATCAAAGCACCAACTTTGTCATTAATGTGTATGTTCTCCCCTTTGGACATTTTGAATTGTTAGAAAGTTGCATTTCAAAAAAACTGGATCTTATTTGGTCTAAAGATGATGTAACCTATGAAAAATCATTCATTGAAATAAATTAGATACCTGAGAAAACTAATCACTACCTTCTCAAGCATAGCAGACTTTGTGAATGTATTAGCATCCTCCAAGCTCTTTCTCAAAGATATCTTAGATTACGTAGCTAATTGAGCCCTTCCCTTGTAATAAGATGCTCTTTGCTAGAGATGTTTAGCTCTGGAGTTAAGTAGACACTTCTTGTAGCCTCCACTTCTGATAATAATCCTGAAAATACTTATAAATGAATAATTAAATCAAGAATATAAAAGTTAATAAAAACTACAGAAATCCTCCCACATACAATCTAGAGCTTAAGGAAAAATATCCATACCTTCAGAAGTAGTTTTCATAGGTGTAATTTGCTAAAGATCATTTGATTCATCTTTCTTGGAAATGAAAGATGAGGTTGATGGAAAAGATGGAACTGTTTCGGGAGCAATAGTGGTAGTTTCAAAATGAGAGGGACTCTCTTGTTCAACTAAACCAAAAGAAGTTCATAAATTAGCTACATGTTATAAGGTGGTGAAAGAAAGATCATGTAGGTACCTGATTCGATTTGCCTTGGAACATTGATATGTGGGAACATGTACTTTTCAGTTTATCACCCATTAAATCATCCTCACTGAAATGGCATCTGCATACCCTGAAACTTAAATATATTTTCTGTGGTGTGAGGCCATCTTCCTGGAATCTTTTATTTTGGTATATTATCCATTTTTAAAACAGTGCCATTTCCTTGACTGGATGTGAAAAGCGATGTTTGGAACATTTGCCACCATGCTCTTCCCAACACTTCCCCACACAACAACTAACTCCTATCATATCTGCACAGTCAGACCTGAATAAAACGATCATTTAGCAAGTCACAATTCCATAATATTATTCCAGAATGCAAAACTATTATATGCCATTTGTATCACAAAACTCGTCGCAATTGTCGCAAATAAAGTAAACCACTAGCAAATCAAAAACAGTAAACACAACGCATGCTGCGTCCTCTGTTGCGTTGAAACGGAATTACTTTTCACTGATTTATAGGCAACACAGACATCAATGATCTGTATAACTAGTTGCGTATAGTGGAAATATCGCTTGTTGCGCCCTCTTTTAATTTGGAAGGAACTTTAAAACGTGGTTCGACCTTGGCTATATGAGTGTCTACCCTGTGATTAGTACCACAGATCAGATACACGATTAGTACCTCTTGTGGTCAGTGACGTACCGAGGGGCGGCGGACTGCCCCGGGCGCCACCATTGGGAAGGCGGCAAAATTGCCCCTTTTTGTACTCTTCAAGTGAAACAGTATTTTGCAGTTGTGTTTCCCGCCATGCTGCCGTTTTAATAGTAAGTTTTAGTTTGTTTTTTATTATGAACAAAACGAACGTGGCTGCCCCAAAATGAATCACACTGAATATGCCAGTTTATTATTTTTACACCAAAAGAATTTTATACTTCAAGGAACAATATAAGAGCATTCGCAAATAAGTTTTTCACTTTTTAGGCAATGAATAATGTTGCGAAACTCCCCGACGAACAAGAAAGATAAAAAATATTGCTGGCGAGAACGCTGCTGATGCTGGTTTAATTTATGATAATCGGTTAAGACAAGAAACGTTCGAATCGGTGGATAGAATTATACAAGAAATCAAGACCAGATTTCAGCAACTGCACGAGCTGGATGTCAATTACTCTTTTTTCTCACACCAACGAACTTACACTGAACCCAGAATAAAAGTGTAAATTTGGAGAAGAGCACTCCGTGATATCGATATGGATGAGATGGAAATCGAGAGGGAGAGTTTACGCAATTTTGTTGCTTTCTCTGATGCTAAAGCTCAAGACAATGCCCGAAATGATCTCTCTTTTTAAAATGGAGTAAAAAATGTGTTCCTCACAGTTGAGTTTTGATATCATATTTCTTCAAAAAACAAATCAAGTTTCTTGAACAATTATCAGCTATTTTTTAAGAAGTCTCTCACATGATAAATAATCTTTTGTAACAGTATATTTCGATACCTATATCAATATCGGAAGGATTTAAGAATATTTTCCGAAACGTACAAATATGATTAATTAGCACGTTTTCTAATGAATAATTTTGTACCGTGTTGTGATCGTAATTCCGAATTCGGTATGTTCGTTTTTTATTACAAACACATCATTAGAAGCGCACTCCAACTCTAAATGAAGAAAACATATATTCCCCAATCCCTATTTTGAAACCTCGAGGATAGCACGCCCCTGGTTGGAATCGAGCAAAGAACTGCGCAGCGTTGCCAATGTCAAGGAAGTTTCACGCGGCGACGCGACGGTCCGATTGGTATTATTTGTCTGACTAATTGTCATTTTTATGGATCATTGTGACAAAACAAAGAAAAGTTTATGAATCGGATGTCGCGTCTCCTTTGGGTAATAAGTCTATGTTGTGTAAAAATAAAAAAATGTTTCGAAGTTTATGTTTATCAACAAAAATAATGTTTTTGGTCTTTACATGCACGAGAAATATTAAATTTTTAGTGCCACTGCGTCACGTTTACATTTCATAATGCAATGTTAACGGAAAAATCAATAATAACTTATCAGTTTTTCGTGTCGCATAACGTTTTGTGATGTAAAATTTTCAACTGGTTTTATTATCAATAATTAGTATAAATACCCATTAATTTAAGATTAGTGAATGGGCAATAAAAATCGTTTTATCGTTTCGCGAGAAAATAAAAGCATTAGCTGTGTGCAGACAAAACAATTTTTACTTATACATATTTAGTTGCATAATATCTTGAATAGAATTGGATGATGCGTATTCCAAAATTATTTATAAATATTATTCATTCGGCCGATAAAGAGACACTGACAAGACAAACATTTAAGGAGGTGTACAACATCTGCCGACACGCCAAAAATTATGAAGATGTACTCATAAAAAAGAACGATGGATTGGACGATGCTCTCGAATACTACTTAATGTTTACAGTAAATCGGGCTCATTGAAAGATGAAGGAAGTGATAGCACTACTTTAATTTGTAGATGAGTAGTCTGAGAAGTATAGCCGGAGTGACTCTGATTGATAAAGTTAAGAATAGTAATATAAGAAAACGCTGTGGTGTAAAATAAGATGTGGTTACAAAGATAGATAAAGGATCTCTATCAGATCAACATTGTTTTGAAGAAAGGCCAGCTGTCAAGAGTACCAACAACCGAAGAGCATGTATGAGAGCACTGATGAAAGTAGAGGAAGCAAAAGATGTGTGTAAGAACCGTAGCAAGTGGTCTCTGCCTACCCCTATGGGAAAAAGGCGTGACTTTATGTATGTATGTATGTTTAAAGTAATGTTAAGATTTTTTAGTTCTATCTCGGGTTCGGCGATTAAAACTCTCGATCCAATAACAAAACAATGTTTATTTCAATACAATAAATTCTATTTTCACTAACCACTTTGATATTCACTTAGCTATACAACTTTTACAACTCTATATAACTATTTACATTTATTAATTCATAAACACATAAGCCGATACTGCCTCTTGTTGTGATCGCTTCCCCTTTTATTTATCGATATCACAGTTCCAGATCATTCTACCTGTTTCTCCATCATTCGACGCGGCTTCGAGAAGTTGCGCGACCTTGCTAGGCTCCGTCGGCGGCTACAAAGCAAAGCGGTCGATTTTTTGGTTGCCGACAGGACCGGATTTGTAACAGTAATATATAGCAAATGCACACAGTCGTTTGAATGAATGAATGAATAGGAGTTGTGGAAGAGGTCTTAATTTTTTCCCCTAGGCACTGCAGCATTGTCTGCTTTTTGAACCATTCCAGCTCCTTAGTTTAGTTCCATTTCTTAAATTCTCTTGTTAAGGAGTAGAAGCTCATGTATTGCTACTGCCCCAGGTAGATCACTCCCTTGGTCTTGTATACACCCCAGGTAGTGCCTCCATTGTGCGGATAATATGAGTGGCTGTTTTCTCCTCCTCATTACATAATCTGCACATAGGTTCTGTGTCAGACACGCCTATACAAAATACAGATGTTTTAGTTTTATTGTCGCTGGATTCTTGTTTAATGCCAGTAAAGACAAGGTATGTCCAGGTATCAATTTTGGTTTGTTATCCAAGTTTTTCCGTTTTGTTGTCGCTGGAATTCTTGTTGCAATGCCTATGAAAATCGAAATATCAATTTCGGACATATTGTATTATGTGGGTGAGAGTGTTCGACCAATTAAGGATTATATATTATAATCCAATTAACTTCGGTCACTTCTATCTTTCTTAATTATGGAATGTCGATACTTCAACACTAAAAGGTTTTGGCTAGGAACAGATCCATATTTCAAACGCTGACTCTGTGTTGTTGAAGTCAGTATGAATAATCACAAATAAAATGATAGATCATTGGACAAAAATATCAAATATACCAATGATATCGTTCAAATATAAAACTTTCAATGCTTAAATTGCTCAAAATAATATATAAAGTTCACTTTTTACCTATATAAACAAATGGAGGTTAGTTTGTTGTTTACACCTCAAAAAGTTCATACGATTAATAATAGATGTCGCCCACTCCGTGATTTTTCCCTATAGCTAAATACAAAACAAAACAACTTTCCTTAAGCTTATCAACTTGAAAACAAGATAAGCTACAGACAAAACCTTGGTGAATAAAACAGTTAATAATAATTTATTATTGTGGTTCATGTCCTTCTCAATTATTTTTCGGGGTCGATAGCGGGTTTAGTATGAAAGAAAACAAACTTCCGCTCTTCTTGAATCGCCGACGTTTCGATCTTTATTTTAGATCTTATCAAGGCTACACATACGGAAAAAAAACTCTATAATAGGTAAAATTAATCAACATCATCAGTAGACTTATTCTTATGTTTAACAATTGACTATTTATGCATAAGATATTAATAAAAAGCAATTTCAAAGTCAGTTTAGTCACATATTAATCCCTTAGATTCAAATATACAACAATAATCTTTGTTAACAAGTGAGGGGTTTTAATAAATTAATTACATACCTTTTTAATTCGTAGAAGTCTTAAGTATGTAATGTAAAATTTTTTTGATATCGTATCCATCACAGAATCAGAGCAAACATGTTTGCAATTAACATTGAGCAAATGAATTCATCACATAACAAAACAATATTAAAACGAATAATTTCTATTCCTTCACATACAGACAGCACAAACAAACTGAGGCAAAAGAATATGAGTTTATGTTAATTTTCTTTTGATGAACTATTTATTTTTTCTCGCTAATTGTCAACATGCTATCAACGCCAACGGCTGTTTATCTTTATTGATTTTTAAATATAAAAAATAAATTATTATATTGTGCATTCAGGCCCTGTACATCGGTTCTGCAATTTATCCTATCATCCAAGGAAATGAAAATCATCTCGCTTAAACCCCTTTTCTTGATATTCGGCTCACGATCCAAAACTTTTATTGACGAAAAATTAAAATTATGGCCAGTAGTGAAATGATGATTGCTTTTGCCGTTTTTTCCGACTTATGTCTATTAATTTCTCGACAGTCATATTGGTGTTGATTCATCCTTTTTTTAAGGTATTGTTTTGTTTGTTATAAAATGCCAATTTGCATTGTGGGGGCTTTTTGTTTATGATTTGTTGAATGTTTTCAGACAGTCCAGGGAAATAAGGAAATTTAAAATATCTTATATCTCTTTTACTTTTATCAATCTTATCAAACGCTATTATAGTTTTTTTCCGTGTGTGTAGCCTTGAGAAAGATCTAAAATAAAGATCGAAACGTTGGCGATTTAAGAAGAGCAAGAAGTTTGTTTTCTTTCGTCCTAAACCCTCTATCCATCCCGGAAAAAAATTAATAATTATTTTTAACATAAATCCAATATTTGTAAATTTCCCTAACTTTTGTGGAGCAGAATATTTTAGTACAAATCAAGAAATTATTCTTTTTCTAATAATTAATATTTATTTTGACCATGACAAAAACTTTCAGCAGTTCGGTAACAATAACAATTATTGTTAATTTGAATTTATGTTGTCCATTGTTGAATGAAACGTTATTATACATACCTACATACAAATAATCAAGCTTTTTTCCGTAGGTGTTATAATATCTCGTTTTATTAATCAATCATCTAGTCGTGTTTTATAAAAATGTTGATCAGGTAAAATAAATCAATTATTATAATCTCGTAATCCCAAGATGACTAAGGGTCACATTCCACGCCACTGATAATAATTATAACAAGTGATAGAAAGCGGGTATAAATACAATCTTAAAATTATTAACAACTTACTTATAAGTTAGCAGTATCAGACTCGCACTAAAATATAAAATGGCGCCGAAAATTGAAAAATTGGTGGGAAATTTCAAACTTGGCGAAGCCCCGTTTTGGGACGAAACATCTAAAGTACTCTATTTCGTTGACATTAACGGTTACACCATTAATAAGTACGATCCGAAAACCAAGAAGCACACCAGCGCTTATGTGGGTAAGTTTTTTACTTCTATTTTGAACCAATATAGATTTTTTTTCAAAACCAAAATTCACCAAAACTTCTTTTCTGTTTTTTTGTGTGAATACTTCTCGAAGACGATGCATAAGTGCAATGTGCGTCCATTTGTTTTATTACACACTCCGTGCCGGTCGGGGTGCCTCCCTAACACTTAAGGCCCACCCTGTATATTTATACTTTTTCAAATACTAGACAATACCATCGTTTGACAATGACATTCGTTTTTATATTGTCTAAATTGTTGAGACCGTAGTTTGGAGGGAAGAGAGAGGGATAAAAATATCTGTGTCAAAAAAATGCCCCTAAAAGTGTATGGAATTAAAATGAAGTTGTACGTTTTTTATTTTCTTTTTACTTTTACCTTTACTTTTTTTATTTTAAACATTTTGTCCATACAATATGATGTAGTAGTAGATTAATCACTAACTTATATTTAACTTAAATTACTATTTTAAAGCTAACTAAGTCTTACTCATCAGTATCCTTAGATATGTACACTAATAAGCAATAGCCTTGGATATATCTAAAGCCTTTGACCGCGTTTGGAACCAGGCATTGTTAAGTAAATTATCTGCCTACGGTCTCCCAACCAAACTGCGCCAATGGCTCTTGAGTTTCATGCAAGATCGCTCCTTACATGTGGCAGTTGACGGTATTTCTTCTGATGCGTTTAAAACCAATGCCGGAGTCCCCCAGGGTTCCATCCTGTCCCCCACCTTATTTCTTTTACACATCAACGACCTCTTGAAAACCACCACGAACCTCATTTACAGTTTCGCAGACGATAGAACACTTGTCACAACTTTCACATCCTATCGATCACTTTCGGTGAATGATACAAATAGACTCAGGCAGGAACAGCTTGATTCCATCAATAGAGATCTTGAAGCAATCGTCGAGTGGGAAACCAAAAATCTTGTTCAGTTCAACGCCCAGAAAACACAAAGCGCCACGTTTTCCAAGAAAGTGAATTCCTCAAATCATTCCATCACAATGTCCGGAAATACCCTTGAATAAAGTCCCTCCATCTCGATTTTGGGAGTCACGGTGTCAAATAAAATGTCTTGGCATGACCATGTTGCTAACATAGCAAAGTCAGCAAGCCAGAGGCTAGGTTTTCTGTGGAAAGCTAGAAAGTTTTTTACTCCTGATCAACTGTTGACGACGTACAAGGCTCAAATCCGACCTCTACTGGAGTATTGCTCGCACATTTGGGGTTCAGCACCAAGGCATTCTCTTCGTCTTCTAGATTCTATTCAGAAAAGGGCCATTCGGTTGATAAACAGCTCAACTCTCACAGATACCCTTCACCCTTTTTTTTTTTTATGTTCTGGTTCCCACGAAAAGGGAAATCCTGTAATGTTCAGAGAACATCGTGGGAACCAAGGGAAAGAAGGTAGGAGTTGGTGTTCTTCTTAAATTTCTGGAGGTTGTATGCCTCGGGGAACACCTCCCTAGGCAATGAGTTCCAAAGCTTCGCAATTCGTTGGATGAATGAGTCTTTGGAAAGTGATGTTCTGCAGGTCTCCAAAGTGACCACGAAGGGGTGTGTGACGACTGAACTTGACGGGTTAAGCTCGCAGAGACTGCCAAAGGTGGAACGATTGTTGATATTTCAGAAGAGCATCGCCCATGAAAATATCTATAAAATAGAGACAAATCGCCAACTTTTCTACGGTGTTCCAGACAAGTGAGCGAGTTTGTAAGCGAGGCATCACCGACGAGACGAATTGCCCTTTTTTGGACAGAATCCAGTAGCTTCAGGATATGTTTAGGTGCTGCACTCCAAATATGGGAACAGTACTCCAGTACAGGTCGGATCTGTGCCTTATAGATCATAAGCAGCTGACTGGAGGTGAAATAGCTCTTGGCACGAAACAAAAAACCAAGTTTTTGGGATGCACTTTTGGCAATGGACCTCACGTGATAATTCAACTCAACTCAACTCAACTCTCACAGATACCCTTCACCCTCTAGAACATAGAAGAAGAGTTGCAGACCAGTCATTACTCTACAGATATTTCCATGGCAGATGCTCCAGAGAAATAAAAACTCTTGTACCACCATTGGCCACATTCGGCGGAAGAACTAGGCACGCTGATCACTCTCACCCATTTACTCTCAAGATTGACACTACAAGGACCAATTTTCATCAAGGATTCTTCTTTTACAGGGCTGCTACGGAATGGAACAAGCTTCCAAAATCAGTTTTTCCAAAAAACTATGACCTGGAACTTTTCAAAAAGCGGGTCCACAATCATTTCCTTTCTATAATCCCTTCCCCTTCTAATAGTCGCAGTGCGGGCCGTCCGCGGCCCACACGATAGGTTTACCCTTTTTGCGACTATTTTCATTAAAAAAAAAAAAAAAATAGCGTACCCAATCCCATATATTACTCTGCTTTTGTCACTCTCACTGCACCAAATCAAAAGGCTTAACCCTTTTAAGTCTTCTCACCAGTGGTTTATTATCGAGGAGTTAGATGGCCTCTAGATTGTCATGACAATGGAGTCGTCGTCCGTAGCTCGTAGCAAACTTGGCTCTGGTTTGTTTAACAGTATCCATTTCCAGGTCCTGATGAATGTTACTGCTTTGGATGTACCACGATGTTTCTCAATACTTTATTTCTTCTTCTTCGGGTGTCATACTTGTATTCAAGCGTTGGCGATCGCCATGTCAATTACATTTTAGTATTCTTCACGATCAGCGGCAGTTCTAAAATGCTGTTTCATGTCTAGATCTGACCAGTGGCGTATATTACAAAGCCATGATAGTTTCTTTCGTCCTATCCATCTTATACTCTCTATTTTACCCTGAATTATGAGGCGAAGCATTTGATACTCATGTAGTTTTCTCTTCTTAATTTCGTTTCAGAGTTCTCGATCTTTATGCATTATCTGCAGTACTTTAAGGTTGGTTGTATCTTTAACATCCGCCTGTAACACCACATTTCAAATGCTTCAACTCGTACCAAATAGGTTTAAGTATCTGTTTGTACAACATAAGTTTATTATGCTAAGAAATCGTGTGCATTGTTACAACAATCCAGTGCATTTTTTGTATTTAATTTCAAGTTCCTCTCTTTTCTTCTAATATAGGCTTTTCAGCAAATCTTAGCGACAAGTATTTTGCCTTGTTTGCGAATGGTATCCTGTTTCCGTTTATATTTATGGGTATGTGTTGGTCTGTTTGTAAAATTTACGTGTATAGACTTTGAATCGTTTAATAGATCCTCCACCTTCCAAGACTGGTAGATATTTCAACTTTTGGTTTCCTGCTGAAAACATTATGGGGTTTAGTCGTTTTAACTATTGTTTATTAAACAGTTTCGACAGTACAGAAAGAAGAGAGATATGCCTGTAAGAGGAAACTTCATATGGTGGTTTACCAGGTTTACGTTCCTTATTAGCGAAACTTACTTTAATATGAAGCATGCATTAATTAGATATGTCAACTTTTCTAGGAAGTTGCTTGAGGATTTCTTCAGTGATGAGATCAAACCCTGGGGTTTTCTTTAGATATACATATGTTTTCCTTTAATCTCTTGTTTAATTTCTTTAGGAAAGGCATCTTGCCGTGTTATTTCTTGTTCAGTAATATCGTCTCTCTTATTTGGTTAAAAGGTGTCCTGTAAATGATTTTCAAATCTATCTACCTTTTTTTACGTTCACTTGAGCAACTTTTTACTGCATAATTGTTATATTTAAAACTTACTAAGTATCTACTTCCCTTTGAAAGACTTCACTTCATCTAAGCCACCTAAGCTCAGAACTAACCTCACGTTCCATATAAGATTGTTCTTCCTATCTCTACCCTCCATAGTTCGTAGATATTGGACGATCAGAGTTAGGGTCAGGTTTTTTCAACAAAGTAGCCCTTGCAGTAGCCTCTGTCATTCATGAATGAGCTAGTTTTTAGTTGCTGGTAGGCAGTATTTGGAATGTTATTTACAAAACTTTGGATTGGATGTTTGAGGTACAAAGGAAATTGTTGATGTTGAGAAGGCGCGAACGGGTGCTAATATGGAATATGGAAAATTTTGAGAATGAATGTTCCTTGTAAGCGTAAAAACTGGCTCCTGGTCTATTTAAAAAGCGAATAATGATAAATCGTTGAGTTTCTCATGTGATAGTAGAAAATAATAAAAATAAATTTGTTATGAAATTATAAAGAAGGGTCAAGGAAATATTTACCAATTAAAACAAATTTTTATAATATTTGCAAGTAGATACTATTATCACACCGATATATTTATTTACGTAATACTTGGATTATCAAAAATTTAACCAGGGCATTAGGGCAGAAATGGGAATATTTCTTGTGTACTTTTAATTTTATTATTAAAAAAATTATTGTTTTTTAAAGATTAATCTTTACAGTTTAATAATATACCACTTTTCGCAACTACACAGCGGAAATTAATAATATATTATCAAACAACAATTAAAATTTCGATCAAGGATAGACATGATTTGGGTACATAAATTTTCACATATTTTTTAAAGGAAAAAATGTGTCCGTCATCATTCCGGTAAAAGGTAAGAAAGATCAGTTCGTTATAAGTCTGGAACGCCAGTTGGTCTTGGTTACTTGGGATGGAGTAAGCAATAAACCATCAAAAATGGAAACGATTTTAGAAGTAGATCAAAATACCAAGAACGTCTTCAACGACGGAAAGTGCGACCCAACCGGAACACTTTGGATTGGTAAACACATTTTTATTGAATTATTTATTAAAATATTAAGTTTGGGTAGGTAATTTTGTGTCAAATCGATCCCTTTCGATTTGGATGAATTTTTGTCAGAAGTTTTCTTTTATCAAAATGCAAAGATTTTACAAAAAAAAATTTTTAAGTCATTCAAAAAAAGTGGCAAGACCGTATGATGATAAACAAAAAACTCCTGACAAAAACTGGTAGACCATGTCGATCTGGAATGACCCATCTGCAAAATTGGTCATTATTGAAAGCTGATTTTTAAATAAAAAATAAACATCTATTTAATGTGATATTGTCGTATTTGTTGACAATGTACACTGTACAAATATTATACAGTGTGGAACAGCCAAATGGAATAAATTCGATAACGAATAAATGAGAGCGTGTTGGAAAAAACGCTTGGACACGTCGATTTGTATTTTTAGATGCGCAATTTTTTCAAAAAAAAAATAATTATATAGGGTGTGTCATGTGACAGTGGCCGATACCAACTTTCTTATTTTAAATACAATATATATTATTTATTTTTTGGATTCTTGAGAAAATTCTAGACATAATTCATGTACAATGTCCCATACCTATCTTCAATTGTTTCGGAAATATTAAGTGTTTTCAGATGTATTACAAAAATTAACATTAAAAAAAGAAAATTATTTTATTTTACAAATTCGCTACATTAAACTCAATACTTATTTTCCATTTAGCTCTTAATATTGAGAAAATAAGCAAAAACCATTAATGCGTTCCTTTTTACTGATTTCACGGTCATGTTAATCGTCAAAATTGCCGCTATTGGTCTAATGAAAATCCTCACTGGATGAGAGAGGAACATACGCAATATCCTGAAAAAGTAAATATTAGGACAGGAATTGTTGGAAATCATATCGTAGGTCCCTTTTTCATTGATGGCAACTTGAATAGAGATAAATATTTTGAACTGCTCCAAAATAATGTCGTGCCAACTTTGACAAACTTATATCCTGATCCAGCAAACCCACAAGTTCCTGCCAATATACTATGGTTTCAGCAAGATGGAGCACCGCCCCATTACCAAATCAATGTCCGGCAGTACCTGAACCAAAATTTTCCAAATCGGTGGATAGGCAGGTGCGGATCGATATAATGGCCAGCACGATCTCCTGATCTGACGCCATTAGACTTCTTTTTGTGGGGATATGTCAAAAGTATTGTATACAAAACTAAACCACTCAACTTACATGACTTAAAAAGACGAATAACGCTTGCGATTAGATCAGTCACGCCTGAGATGTTGAGTAACGTTAGAAGACATTTCTATACCAGATTAGCATGTTGCCAAGACGTTCGCGGCGAACATTTTGAACATCTCTTACATTGAAATTAATGTTTTTTTGTTTTTTTTACATTATTTGTGAAATAAAATAATTTTCTTTTTTTAATGTTAATTTTTGTAATACATCTGAAAACACTTAATATTTCCGAAACAGTTGAAGATAGGTATGGGACATTGTACATGAATTATGTCTAGAATTTTCTAAAGAATCCAAAAAATAAATAATATACACACATATATGTCACATGACACACCCTATATAATAATTTTTTTTTGAAAAAAATGCGCATCTAAAAATACAAGTCCAAGCGTTTTTCCCAACACGCTCTCATTTATTCGTTATCGAATTTATTCCATTTGGCTGTTCCACACTGTATAATAATTGCAACAGTAACTTTATCTAAGTTAACATTTTAGGAACAATGGGTGGCCCTCCAGTGGTCATCGCAGATATAGCATTGGGCAAAGGTACATTCTACAAGATTCAAAATAAAACTGCCACCGCACAATTTTCGAAAATCGGAATTGCGAACGGAATAGCTTTTAACCAAGAGCTAGAAAAAATGTACTATATCGATTCTTGTACCGGAACTGTGGATGAATACGACTGGGATCTAATTGCTGGCACAGTATGTAAGTAAATAACACCATGAACCGCAAGAATTTAAGGGTGTCCTAGAATGGTGGCAAGTAATACTATTTTATTATTTGAGAAACCATTGTTACGGAGAGCCCTGAGGATGAATTTAATTAAATTCAAAACGTTGGCAAGAAATCAATAGTTTTTTCTTCAACTCACACTGATACTAATCCAAACTAAACTTCGTCAAAAAAAATATTATTTAATTATTATGTACGTAATGTTTTGTTAGTTTGATATTGTGAGAATTTTATCAAAAAAATAAAAGAGACCGAATTTTTAGATTTGTTCATGGCCAACAAGTTCATGCTGTTTGAATTTACAGTTTCTCTTTTTAAACATAAAATTTTGGCCGATAAAAGTGTGCACCCCTCTCCAATTCCACCAAAACTGGGTTTACCTAATTTTTGAAGCAAAAAATGAATATAAACAGGGCACGCCATTTTTTAAAAGATTAGATCCGTTATTATAATCACAATATCAAATATAGCTCATTTCACCAATATAGGACGGTATCGGATTAGTCACCGAGGCATCGACTTAACAGGCGCACTGTGTTGAGAGGTACATTAGTAAATTCCCCTAAGATTTAAACCCGAAATTTTTTTGTTTATTATTATGCTTTTGTTGAGAGGTTTCATTTTTATTTTTTGCTGAATTGTGAACAGAAATCGTTGATGTAGCTCTCGATGAGTTTTTTGGTTAGAAATAGGCACATACTTAATTACCTTAAAAGGGAATGCAACAAAAATAAATTATCGGCACAAATTTAATAAATATGTTTACTCATGTAGTACTTACGGTATTATTAAGCATCAGATTTATAGTCATCATAATCAGAATCACTGTCGTCTCTATCCTCATTCGGATTGTTAATGATAACAGGATTAACTGCTTCGATGCGGTTTTCACGAACCCACCATTCCTCTATTACATTTTCACATTTTGTGACACATTTTTCCCAAATTTTAGGAGTGGCAGTATTAAGTGCTAGGTTTCCAAAACAGCCTTATCACTGTAACCATTAGATCCAATGTGATTGTAATAGTAAGTTTTTCATATTCCCCAAATATACTCAATGGGATTAAATTGGCAATGATAAGGCGAAAGTCTAAGCACACGATGTTCATAACTGATTATAATTTGATCCACTTTGTAAATTTTTTCTCTTTCGTGCCTTTTAGCTATCGATAATAATTCCGGCTTGAAGCAATATTATGGAAATGAAATATTTACTATGTTTTCCACCTGCATGTATAATAATGTGTCTTTTCCTTCACCGTCGGTGTGTTTTATAGACTTTATGTTATCGTCCTGCCAAATTCTTTTTGTTCCACCTTTATCAAAAATCCAAGTTTCGTCCAGATAAACAAATGAAGAGCATTCTTATTTACAGTGAGTATAATTTCTTAAAAATTCTTTTGTGCAAGACTCTAGCTTTTTCACACACAGCCTTTCGGTTGTCTTCATTTTTAAAGTCAAACCCTATATGTTTCAAAATTCTGCAGAGACTAGAAATTTCAAATACATCTCTTTCTTTTACTTTTTTAATAATAAATCTAAAGAAATATGTTCTTTTTTTTCACGCAATTTGTACACAATGTCGCGAATTTCAAATTTGTAAGCTTTGGGAAAGTCAACAGTCATTGAATGTCGGCGGAGTTTATATTTTTTAACTTTTTGTTTACTATTTCCTTCTTTCACACTTTTTAAAACTAAGGTTAATTTTGTTTCACCAATAACCATCGCATCACACACACACGCTTACGTGTAGATAAAACTGGTAGCAACGGACCTCCATTGTCCTTTTCCGCAGTAAAATAAGCGTGTAGGTACATTCAATATTAATGCATCTACATCTAAAACACGTCGCGGCATTTTCGCGGTCTATTAGGTATACATACACTACTTGAAATAACAACAAGTACTATACGATTTTAATGTCGGTACCCTCTACAATGATAACCCAGGATTACTAATTACTTTTCTAGAAATCTAACAAAAAATTT
Organism: Agelastica alni; assembly: GCA_950111635.1. NCBI lineage: Eukaryota > Metazoa > Arthropoda > Insecta > Coleoptera > Chrysomelidae > Agelastica > Agelastica alni. The sequence continues at coordinate 39,696,113 of OX467709.1, forward strand.
GTTTGGATTACTTACCTACCCCTCTTATTATGTACAATAAATAAAGACATTAAGAACAGATTTGGTTGCAAAATTAACCATGCTAACAAATAAAAATATTGACCCTTAATTTCCAAACAAGAAGTCTATAAATCATTAGATCCTTACAGTCTACTATATGTTTTGTTTCTCTAAAAGGTAAGAAATGTATTCAATGTAGAGTGTAAAGTCCGACACAAAATAAAAATGTACAACATGTGAGCCGTGGGCCAACCGCATTATGCGCAGTGGTATTGAAACCATCGATGTTCTTCAAGAACATTAATGTGCCTTTTATAGGTATTTACTTACAAGTCTGCTGTCTTTGAGGGGAGAAGTTGGAGCTTCAAAACTTAAATCTGAATGGCAAACTTCTTTTGAGTTTGGAGAGTAGATAAAAATTATAATGCAACACTCAGAAGTAACAAAAGTACTTCTCAAATTCAAGTACTTATACTCAGAGTCTACTAGAGTACAATTTATCAGTAACCGGCCCATGTCTGGTGATCATATTTGTCCATGGGTTCGTAACATTCTGCGATGAAGCCCCATTTAATATGCCTCCAGACGGTTCGTAGTTTACCCTGAATGTCCATGTTTCAATTCCATGGAGGAGTATGGACCGTATGTAGCACTTGATCATCCCTCTATTTTTAGTTTCAAACTGAAATTATCATTGCAGAAGAATGGTCTGTTGTTATTGAATGCAGCCCTTGCAATTTCTATTCTATACTTAGTCTCCCTGTCGGGATCTATGTTGTCGGTAATCACCCTGCCAAGATATTGATTTAATGACCAATAATAACACAATGACTTCATTGTGTTAAAAGGTAAGTTAATGAAATAGAAAACAAACAGTGTACTTATTGTTCAATTAAAAACAGTTAAAAAAAAGTAATTTTGTATAAAAATCGTAGCAAAAGTAGTTTAGATACTGAAATAATGGAATTGGATCGATGTTTAATATTTTTCAGACTTTTTATAGCTCAAGGATTAAAGTAGCTTATTACATACATACATAGTCACGCCTTTTTCTCATAGGGGTAGGCAGATACCACTTCCTTCCACTTGCTACGGTTCTTACACACATCTTATGCTTCCTCTACTTTCATCAGTGCTCTCATACATGTTCGTCGGTTGTTGGTACTCTTGACCTGGCCTTTCTTCAAAACAATGTTGATCTGATAGAGAAATGTTCTCCGAGGTCTACCTCTACCGACTTGTCCATTAACACTTGCCATATAAATTTGTTTCGTCAATCTTCCTTCATCCATCTTTTCTACGTGTCCAAACCATCTAAGCATTCCTTTATCTATCTTTGTAACCACATCTTCTTTTACACCACAGCGTTTTCTTATCTCACTATTCTTTACTTTATCCAACCGAGTCACTCCGGCTATACTTCTCAGACTACTCATCTCCGTAGCATTAATCCTTTTTCATGCTTCTTTTGCCAAACCCAACATTTACTACCATACATAAGTGTAGGAACCAACACACGTGCCTTTTTTGACACTTTCTGGCTATTCATAAAGCTATGCAGTACCCCATTCATTTGTTTTCCTGCCAACACCCTTCGCTCAATGCCACTGTCATACTTTCCATCTCTAGTAAACTTTGAACCCAAGTACACAAATTCATTTACTTGTTCTACTCTTTGTCCCTCAATTGAAACTCCACAGTTTGGCATGCTTTCTTCTCTTTCAAAAACCATTACTTTCGTTTTGCTCACATTTACTTTCATCCCTTTGATTTTCAGGGCATTATGCATAACAGTAACATTATTAAAAGTACTTTTTTGTCAACTGCCAGTTTAGAACGTTTTAGCATGAATGAATGAATGATTTCTATTATTTTAAACTAATTTTATAATTTATGCTGATACATGTATGGTTTTATTGTCGTTAACCTGGTGGTTGAAACGACTGTAAAAATAAAAGAAGACTGCGTTTTCAGCAAACGGAAAACCGATCTTCACTGCTAAAAAGAACGGATTGGAAGGTATGGTTTTTGATGGTATGACCATAGATACCGATGGTAATCTTTATGTTGCCGTTTGGGGTTCAAAAGTAATCAAGATCGATCCCAGAAGACCGGAAACTCTGCTAGATAGTATTGAGATGCCCGCTAAAATCGTAAGTATACAAAACAATTCATTTCTATTTTACACAATATTTTGATTATTACCATTAAGAAAACAATACCGAACAGGATAAATCAACCATCATTTTAAGAAGAAAATGTAACAATACCAAAAAATTAAAAAAAAAACAGTCTAACAATTGGAAAAATACCACGAACGCCTACACCAAATCAAGTGGTGCCAACTAAGGTTCACAAAGACACCAATAGATTTTTTCAGGAGTACTCAACTGTCATAAAATTTCTAGAAACATCAATATCGCTGAAAAAACTGGCAGTCAGCGGGACAGAAGTGGAAACTTAAAGCTATGAAATAACAGTAGTTTTTTGGATTTTCAAGTGAATTGTAGCATTAAATAATAAATAACCTAATAAAAGTGAGCTGTCACAGCCTAAGGCCATTTTTTGACAAACAGATAGAAGACGATGAAGCATGACGTCACCGTTTTTTTTTAAATGGCACATAGCCATTTTTTGACACCGGAAGAAAGGGTGACGTACTCGTGATGTCACTGCTTGAGATAGGTTAAGTACACCTGGTACAACAAATGACATTTCTTTCATAAGGTTAGGTGAGTTTGCTGCCCTACTAGCAAAAAAACCTACATTTTTCATATATTTGCAGTTATGGTCACTATCGGGAAGAAAAGCATTCTTTCTATAATCTTACACAACAAGGTGTTAAGCAACGAAATAAAAAATTCATTTGCAAAGCTAGGTAATGAAGAATGCGAACAGTGTGGATATTTTGCTCAACATGATCCAGAACATAAAAGGGATTATTCAAGTCCGAACTGTGGTAATTGTGTGTTGTGGGGTAAACATATTAATCGGGCTTCAGATACTTGCTTACATTACCAAATACATCCCTTTGGTAATGCTAACGATTGCTAAAGATTCAAATATTAATAGTTTTTTTTTCTGTAGATTTACAAAAAGTGATAATGTTACCCAGAAATGAAATATTTAAAATAGTTTGCTTCACAAAAAGAACAATGGCATTTAACGAAAGCTTTGTACTCTAAGCAGGATAAAGTCAACACGGAGTACAGCTGTTGACAGTTATTTGGCATGAAGGAAAAGCTGGTCGTAAAAAGGAAGAATAAATAAGTATATTTTATGCATTTTGTCAGACTATCGAGATGCTAAACATATTGTTTTGTGGGTTGATAATTGTTCAGCCCAAAACAAAAATTGGGCTTTGTTCTTCTTTCTGGTATATATAGTTAACAGCGGCAGTATCTCTCTTCAAACAATTGAATTAAATTTTTTTGAACCCGGACATACGTTTATCTCAGCTAACAGTTTCCACCACCAAGTGGAGCTATCCACGACTAAGAAGAGGAAATTGTATGACTTTTCAGATTTTTAGGACGCAGGTAGATATTGTAACTCGTATAAAGTGGACATAAAAAGTATGAAGCCAGAGGATTTTTGAAGTAAAACTTCTTTACGCACGCTCGACTTGGGGAGTAAGCTGGTGAATGCGTGACGAGAGCGTTACGAAAGGTGTGATCGGGCGAGGCGAACGGAAGATTTCTCATACCATAAGCTTATTGTCTCGGTCTTACAATCAACCACGGTAATTACTGATGTATCCGATAATGAAAATAATGAATAAAAATAAAAAATCTATTTAAAAATAATAATTTATCAATGAAAACCCATAATAAATTAATATTTGTATATATTATACATAAATACATACATATAGATGGAGCTAAAGAAGTTTTACTTTAGTCGTGTGGTCTAAAGCACACTCTTTTTTTATTGGCAAGATTATGCATCACAGTATAAACTTAAGCGGCAAAATCCTTGCCCTTATTTGGATTACATAGTTCAAGTAATCGCTAGAAGAGGCACCAACAGTTTGTCATACAAAACCGATTATTCTAATCGAATTAGCCCTCAACTTGAACTAAATTATTTGACAAATACTGCTTTCAATAACGGCATTGTCGCCACGGCTGCGAGGAAAGTAAATAGAGGCAGGCATATTTAAAGCAAAGAAAGAAGATATACTCTCCTAATTACTACCATTGATGCCTGAATACAGGAGACCATTCTTGCATGATATTCCTGTAAATGATAATGTTCTGGAATTGACTGACAATAAAGATTATTATCATTGTGTGCGATGTATTATTTTTGTTGTTGTATTTTTACTTAACTGTAAACTTTATTCCTTGTAATAAATATTTGTATAATTTAGACGGTTTATGTAGATAAGCCGTTTTCCCGTGTTATTGATTTCTCACATTTTCATAAGAACAAAAGAAAAAAACCTTAACTGCTCAAAATTTCACTAAATATTAAAAAAATGTTAACATTTTTAAAAAAATTTGGTACTTAAAATTAATACTTAAAAATTTGATCACTTATTATTTAGTACGGCAGGATACAAATCACGTTTTCGCAATTTACTCAAAAGTAACCCAGGTGTGGTTAAGGCTTTTATCGTTGGTTGGGCAGTTTGATTAACGATTTTGGTTTTTTGAGTTTAGAATGAGCTTTTTGATAATTATTTAGGTAAAGAACAATATTGTGGTATTATATATGATTTTTAAAAACTAACCATTAATATTCAGGTAGGGTTTATGTTACCGTTAGCCAAGTCCAATTTTTGACAGATAGATAGAATTTCAAGCTGTGACGTCACATGTACGTCACTCTTTTTACCGTTGTCAAGCTGAAACGTCAAGTGCACGTTACCCATATTACTACATCGAAAAAACCCATCTGTCGGTGACGTTGACGTTATTGACGCTGAAGTGACCGTGGTGACGCGAAACCATAACTTTTCCCCTATCAAAAATTGCTCAACCCGCCTAAAGGATTTGTCACTACAAACATTTTTAAAATAGTAGTGTAATTTTTAAAATGATTTATCGCTAATGATATTTAATTTTTATAGATTTCTTCGGTTTGTTTCGGAGGAGAAAACCTGGATGAACTGTACGTAACGAGCGGACAAGTAGGAATCGTTCCAGGCCCAGATGACGGTGCTACTTTTAGAATTACCGGAATAAACGCTACAGGATACGCCGAAGTACCAGTAGTTTTGTAAATCTTTCATTATTGAATACTATTTTTTTTTATTTCGTTAAAGAAATCATTTGAAAAATAAAAAACTTGTTCACGTATCAAAATTTTTTGTTTGCTCCCAATAGTGCGGTAAAATTCTTGTATTCCGTTATTGCAATTTGTATATAGGGTGAGTCAAAACGCGAATCTGTAGTTTTCCAACTTAAATAGAACACCCTATATTTTTCATTTTTATTTCCTATACCTAACTTCGGCGGTTTCCGAGATTTTTTCAATTTATAAACAAAATCCAATTTTTTCATTCGATTTTATATTTTATCACGTTAACTATGAACCGAATTTTTTAATATAAATCAAGAAATTATTTGTTTTTCACCTTGCCTACTTTATTCTAAAATATTTAATGTAAAATTGTAATAATTCTTATAATTAATATAATTTGTAAATAATTTTTCTTGTTGGTACATAGGGTGGACAACCGAAAACGAGACAGAGCCTTTTGCAAGAACCTCGTCAACATTTTAGAAAAACGCTCAGACCCGTCGATTTTCTATTAAAGGGGGACACTCTTTTCCGGTATTTTTGGCTCCACAACTTTCGACCCCAAGCGACGGTAAAAATTACTCCAAAATTTTTAAATGGCATTGGGGGTCGAATAAGATGTCTTTTGAAAGCTCTGACAATTCTCTAGCACATCATTCAAATCTTCACCACACCTTCAGATCGAATTCGATAAACACAATTTTCGGTGACGTTTTTTTGTAATAAATCAGGTGTTATTACATGAATATAGCGTTTGATATTCAATTTCAAAGCTTCTCTAGTTCGAGCTTTCTTGGCATAGACCAACGACGTATAATATCCATACAAAAAATAATCCAAAGGTGTTAAATCACAACCTTCTTGGAGGCCAATTAATAAGTCCATGTCTGGAGATTACAGACTTATCAAACTTTTTTTCCAATAACTCCATAGTGTCATTGGAAAAATGTAGTGTTGCATCTGTTGGGATTATGGATATAAGTGACGGTGTATTATTTTAGAATGAATGAAGACTTTATTTATTGAAATAGAGTTTTCGGAAGTGCGTCTTAACACCATCAAGGATCGGAGAGAACTGTTTATCAGTCAATACAATGCTCGAATTGTACCTGGTTTTTATGACTCTTAGTTCAAATATTTTAAACTATACTTCTCAGAAATAATATAAAACCTTTTTCAAGAGTAAAATTGTGTCCACCAAATGTTACTCAAAAAGGAAAACTTTTACATTCAGAATTAAACAAACTGAAACAAATGTGATATATTAAAAAGAATGATTTTTGTATAGACGAACTCAATTTTTCAACAGCATCATCTTATATGAAAAACGTCTTCTTCTGCATTTCAAGGATTAGGCTTGCAGCTTGTTCCGTCTTCATTTTAGCCATCTTCTTCTGGGTTTACCAATGTCTCTTCTTCCTCGTGGTCTGTAGTTTACCACTTGTTTGACCAATCTGTCTTCGTTCATTCTTTCAATGTGTTGTCTCCATTTTAATGAGTTTTGGTTTATTCTGTCGTTCATTGAAAATATGTTTAATTCGGCCCTTATGTCTTCATTTCTTATCTGGTCTCTAAGTGTGCAACCTTTTGTCCTTCTTAGAAATTTCATTTCGGCAGACTGTATTCGTTGTCTATCTTGTTTTCGGAGTGCCCAAGTTTCGCTTCCGTATGTTAATACAGGTGTTGTAATCACTTTATAGAATTTCATTTTTGTTTCTTTACTTGTCTTGTTTTGTAGTGTTCTTTGTATGGTGCCACACATCATTTGTAATTTATGTGTTTGTTTGTTTGTCATAAAACAAATATCACACTTCAATTTCTTGGGATGTGACATAAGCTACGAAAATGACAAAGATAGGAAAAACGTACCTGTCAAATTAATTTCATTAAATTTTGGTCACAAAAAATTTGTTAATATTGATCGATAACGCTCACCATTCACTGTTACTGCATCTCCATTTGCATATCAAAAAGAAAATAAACCACACCAAACAGTCACTTTTTAGGCTTGGTTTTGTTTGTGTACATGTACAAAGTCGTTTAACCAGAAATAAGCTTCATCTAAAAAAATAATTATTTTTGGAAATATCAGGGATCGAGTTAAAGGTACTCTAGAGCAGTGTTTCCCAACCTTTTTTGTGCCATGCCCCACCTTAGCCCTTCTAAAATTCTTATGTCCCCCCTATGTAACATACATAATTTTTAATATTAAAAAATTGAATTGTTTACTTAAGAAACTTAGATGATAGGTTTTAGGAAGAAATCACTAGAAAATTGTTAACGAAACACAGTAAGTAAATTTTCAAAACATATAATGAAAAACTGAAATTTAAATTCCAAATAGTTTTAATAAAGATTTTTCTATATTAATTTATTATTTTTATTTAGTGAGATCCTTGCGCTTGATGCTTGCTGCACAGAGCTTTTATATTAGGTTCCATTTTGGTTAGCTTCAGTCTCAAGTCTCCACGTTGTGTTGTATCTAGCCGATTTCTTTTTTTACCAGTAAATCATTTACAGCACTAAATCCACATTTAGCTAAAAATTAAGATGGAAACGGTAGCAATAGTTTTCTTGCACATTTGGTTGAATTTGTGTTTTTGATTTCTATTTCCTCACAAAGCCATGCCATCGCTCCTTTTATATTAAATAAAGTTTTAACTGACTCATCATTTTGCAATTCTGCGAGTTCTTCTTGATAATGCATATTTGATATATCAGACAAATCCACTAACATTGGCTGCATCATCCATGTTGGAAAATAAATTTGTTTTAAATCAGAAAATCTTTCTTTTAAATCAGCCGATAGAATATTCAGATGATTGACAATAACAAGTAAACCGGTATCAGCTACTTCACATTTTTGGAGCCAATGAAGTTCAAAGTTTTTGTTGTTGATATGTTTCCGAAATAACTCAATATGGGTAATGAAACCAAATATCTTCGCTTTTGCATCGACAAGAGTTTTATTTGTTCCTTGAAGTTGCTTATTTAATATATTTAGTTTTTTAAAGATATCGGTTAAATAACTTACAAATGCTTTACCATCGATTGTTAACAGATACAGTGCAACAGAAATAGCTTGGCGGGCGAGAGATCACAAAATATGCGCACAACGAAAACATTCGAATAACGACAAATTGACAACAAGAATAATAGCGACAAAAATAAACGAACGAATAACTCTGCAAGAGGAACAGCAAGGATTCCGGACAGAAAGATCATGCACGGATGCAATTTTTGTAATAAGACAAATAAAAGAAAAATCGCTGGAATACAACAAACCAGCAAACCAGGAAATACGAGCGAGATGTGGTATAGAGGAAATAAACAGATTGACCAAAAGAAGAAAAATAGAATGAAATCAACACATAGAAAGAATGACAGAAAATAGAACAGTACGAATAGCAAGAGACAAATCGCCAAATGGAAGAAGATCGATGGGACGACCGAGGAAAAGATGGTCAGACAACATCAATTGAGGCTAAAAACCGAAGTAAAACAGGCATGAGCCTATTAGTGAAGTAGGAAAAAGAAGAAGTGAGTCTCAAGTACAATCGGAGGAAGAAGTTTACGAATGTGAAGTATATTCAGCCGAATATTCTTTATTTTAGAGGCTAGTCGCCCGCCAAGCTACTTCTGTTGCACTGTACTTCATTTCAGGTTTGTCGCTTAAAAAATCACTAAGAGTATCAAACAGTTTCATAAATATTTTCAAGCAGTTCCCTTTAGATAGCCATCTTACTTCAGTATGGCCGGAGCAAAAGGGTTAAACTTGTGTCGAGTCCATTTTCGAATTGCCCCCCTGTGGGGCGTTGGCCCCATGTTGGGAAACACTGCTCTAGAGCAAAACACACAACGCTCATGATGGTCACACAATTATAGGAATGTAAACCTCAATCGTTGTTTCGTTGTTACGTGATTTCAATACTATTTTATGGAGTCGAATCGTGGACACTTACGGAGGCTTCCTTCAAGAAACTTGAGACATTTGAAATGTGGCTGCATCGGAGAATTCAAAAAATACTTTGGACAGACCGGGTTACCAATGCAGAAGTGCTGAGAAGGATGGGCAAGGAAAGAGAAGTCCTCGATACGGTTAAGGCACGAAAGTTACAATTACTAGGACATGTAATGCGTAATGAGAGCCGATACAAATTTTTGCAAAATATTCTACAAGGCGAAGTGTATGGAACTAGAGAACCAGGCAGACGACGAATATCGTGGCTGAAAAACTTAAGAGCTTGGTTCAACCAGACAACAACTCAGCTATTCCGAGCTGCAGTCAATAAAGTGCGAATAGCCAATATGATAGCCAACATCCCGAACGGATAGGCACTACAAGAAGAAGAAACCCCAATCCTTTCTTAAAATACACGAAGTTGCCATTCTTGAAAGGCCAAGTTCTTAGAACGTCGATTAATCGACCAATACTGGTACTTCTTGCGTTTCGTTGTCTTATTGGCGTTCTTGTACCGTGAAAGTGAAATATATTTTGAATTATCAGCGATTCGACGAATAGCAAGCACAGAAGGACGATTATGTGGACCATAATCTTCATACAAAGATTACGTTTTGATTGAACAAAGTAACGGTTATTTTTATAAAAATTTTGGATGATAACCAAACGTTGTTGAAGGGTGCATTTTGCAATAGTGAATTGTTAAACTATACTGACAAATGACAGCTAATGACATTTATTTTAAACAATACTGCCATGACATTTTAAAAAAATATACACCCAGTCTGTTAAGCACTATATTTATCTACAAGACTGTGAGTAAATTAAAAAAAGAACTGGCAAACAAGATTTATTACAAATGATTTAAAAGTTAAATTTATTTTAAAATAACCAAAAAGATTGTCTGCTATGTACAGTCTACTGGCCAAGTATTTTATATTCACCCTTTTACGATTCAAATCGTATTCATCAAACATAAAATGAATGAAATTAAAATGATTAATGTATCGTTTCTATGAATAGTACCTAATATTACAATCTTTGGAATCCATCAATAGTCCAATAATGATAACAATATGCAACATTGGAATAATGCAATAAATATATGGCTTGCCACCTGAGATGAAATATTTTTTGTTATGTTAAACAATCCACACTAATTTCTAGGTCTAGAAGAACGAAAAATTTTACTAGAAGTGAGCCCCGAAATCTAGAGAGGCCTTGTTCACAAATGACCCTTCCAGTAGGAAAGTCCTAGGTGCGTACCTAGTGTCAGAAACCGTTGTGGTTCTCGGGAGTACAGTCAGAGAAAAGACAATTGAAAACGGATCTTCAAGTACAGTAAGACCCCATTTAATGTGGGGTATACGTTCCATCAATGTAGAGAGTTATATGAAAAAGCGTTAAACAAGGTCATCTTAGCATGTGAATGAGGGGTTGGGAGATAATGGTTAGAAAATTCATTAATAAATTTTTTTATGACATTACAACTACAAAAACATTTTCTTACAAATATAAAAACATAACAAATTGATTTATAAAAATTAATTAAATTTTAAGTAATCATTTAGGTTTAAGATCATCCATATTCTCCTGCATTTCAAATTTTTTGCTTTTTAATCAAGAAGGGGTATTTATCGTCACGTGCGTTTTTCTTTTGCGCTCTGTAAGAAGTTATCGCGATAAGTGGACAAGGCATCCATGAGAGGGAGGGTCCTATCAAAATCTGTGTCATTTTCAATAAATTGGTCCATAATTTCCGTTATAGTGTTTTTTAGAAATGCCATTGAAAGTTCTTTTTGCTCTTCTTCAGAATCGCTACATCCAATATTTTTGTGTTCTTCTTGGTTCGCTAATTCCTTAAGCTTACCACTAGAACGACTTTCTGCTATATCTTGCAATATTTTTTCGAGATCATGCACATTTACCTCATCAAAACATGTTTGTTTCGCTAATTCCACTATTTCGTTCATATCACCGTCCTTGCTCAGATCTGGTCAAATTTTCTTCCATACCTCTTTAAAATATTTTTTTGTAACCTCATTCTAAGAAGTTTCTTGCAATATTTTTTCGAGATCTTACACATTTATACATCAAAACATGTTTGTTTCGCTAATTACACTATTTCCTTTATATCACCGTCCTTGCTTGGATCTGGCCAAGGTTTTATTTAAACTTTGTACAAGGTTAATACGAGGTCTCACATTGAAATACTAGGACCGGTACGATCAATTACTCTTTAAAATAGTACACTATAAACATTTGATCTCCCTCAATACACTCTTTCAGCCATATGCACAGGGATGAAAAGTATAATACTGACATTGAGCGAAGGGTGTTGGCAGGAAAACAAATGAATGGGACACTGCACAGCTTTATGAACAGCCAGAGAGTGTCAAAAAAAGGCACGTCTGGCTGTGCATAGATAGTCCATTGAAAAGTTACATTTGGGGTTGCGTTTTTTAGAGGACGCAATTTTATTTTTTTGATGTGTAGGGGGGGTCAGTGTAAAGCTAAAACCAAGTTTGTGGGGTCGCCACCCTTGTCCCACGGCCGCCATCTTGAAAATAGGGGTTGAAATGGTTTTTACGATATATCTCTTAAACTATTTATTTGATAAAAAAAATTTATTAACATTTTTTGTTGCAAGTTAAATTCTCTACAACTTTGGATCAGTAATTTTTTGTCGTAGAACTATAAATAAAAAAGTTATAAGCGAAAATCTTCAGAAATTCGAGAAAAATTTTTATATTTTTCGATATAACTTTTTTTTTATAATCATGATGATGAACCGCCGACATTAACACCGTTTCTTTCTCCAGTTCTCCCACTGGTATTTAATTCAGAAAGCCGATCAGATGCCGAGCCGCAGCCTGGTCCATCGAAACGACTGAGGACGGAGTAGTTCTAATTTAGAAAATCACCGTGGATTATGCCTATTGGGGATAACACGTAAAAAAAAACGCGCCTCTAGACTCTACCTCGTGGTTGGTGGGGAAAAGAGTCAATAATTAATTATTAATAATATTGCAAAATTTGTAATTAAAAAAGTTATAATAACAAAATAAAAAAAAAACAATAACTGATGACATTACATACACACGTATAATATAGGTATAGTTAAGAATATTGAAAAATAGTACTCACTTTGGAGCGCTGTAAAACCTTAGCTATTGACTTAATGAAAAAATGATGCAAATAAAAGTTGTTCCTCCAAAAACGATCTACAAAAATGGTCAGATATCATTTTTTCGTAAAATGATAAAAAAAAAAGTTATATCGAAAAATATAAATTTTTTTCTCGAATCTCTGAAGATTTTCGCTTATAACTTTTTTATTTATGGTTCTACGACAAAAAATTACTGGACCAAAGTTGTAGAGAATTTAGTTTGCAACAAAAAATGTTAATAAATTTTTTTTATCAAATAAATAGTTTAAGAGATATATCGTAAAAACCATTTCAACCCCTGTGGCGACCCCACAAACTTGGTTTTAGCTTTACACTGACCCCCCCTACACATCAAAAAAATAAAATTGCGTCCTCTAAAAAACGCAAGGTAAGGCCTAAAAAATGTAACATTTCAATGGACTAAGAGGAGTGTTGGTTCCTACACTTATGTAAGGTAGTGAATGTTGGGTTTGGCAGAAAAAGCATGAATTAATGCTGAGGAGATAAGTAGTCTAAGAAGTATAGCCGGTTGGATAAAGTGAAGAATAGTGAGATAAGGGAATGCTGAGGTGTAAAAGAAGATGTGGATACAAAGATAGATAATGCGAGTGTTAATGGACAAGTCGGTAGAAGTCGACCTCAGCGAACATATCTCGATCAGATCAACATTGTTTTGAAGAAATGACAGGGCAAGAGTACCATCTACCAACGAGCGTGTATGAGAGCACTGATGAAAGTAGAGGAAGCAAAAGATGTGAGTAAGAACCGTAGCAAGTCATATCTGCCTACCACTACGGGAAAAAGGCGTGACTATATGTATGTATATAAAATTATTCTGAATGATCATAAATATAAATTATTATATTAGAATAGATTCATCTGGCAACCTTGGCAATATTATATGGGCAAACGCCCTTCCTAGAATCCTAGATCACCGCCGAAACAGTATTTGAAACTAAACATTTTCATAAACATTCAAGTCATTCTTTTAGTGTTCGTTACCTTTATTAGATAAAATTAATAAAGTTATTAGAACAAATCAAAGCAAATAGAGATGATTATTTTTGAAAATCTAAAATCTTTGTCAAAATTGCAAAATTTTAACTGAAGACATACATACTCGTACAAACATAATATCACGTCATTTTCCTGTAAGAGTAGGCAGATATCACTTTTTTCCTCTTGCCACGGTTTTTACATACGTCTTTCGCTTCTTCTCCTTTCATCAGCACTTTCATACATGCTAGTCGGTTGTTGGTACTTATGACCTGGCATTTTTTCAAAACAATTTCGATCTGGTCAAAATACGTTCGCCTAGGTCGACCTCTACCGACTTGCCATTCACACTCGCTTTATAAATCTTTTCCATCAATCTTTTTTCATCCATCATCTTTACATGTCCGAACTATCTAAGCATTGTAGATTGTAGGCGGAGACGTGATCTTTTGTGCATGTATCTAAGCAGTCTTTTATCTATCTTTGCTACTACATCCTCTTTCACACCGCAGCGTTCCCTTATTACACTATTCCTCACTTTATCCAACCGAATCACTCCGACTATACCTCTCGGACTACTCATCTCCGCAGCATTGATCTTAATTTTTTCATGCTTCTTCTTCAAACCCATCATTAACTACCATACATGAATGTAGGGACACGTTTTGGATGTTCATAAAGTGATGCAGTTCCCCATTCATTTGTTTCTCTGCCAACATCCTTCGCTTAGTATCACAGCTTTTTCGTCTCTCATAAACTTTTAACCCAAGTATACAAACTCTTTTATTTGTTCCACTATTTTTTGTTCAAACAACACCATGCAGTTTGTCATGCTTTCTTCACTTTCAAAAACCATTACTTTCGACTTGCTTACATTCACTTTCATCCCTTTGATTTTTAGGGCATCATGCATAACGTTACGATATTTCCTCCTTGGGTTCGGTGATTCTAAACACTCAGTACAACAACTAAATAATTTTATTCCAATATTTCTACACAATTAATTTTACTTTAAAAATCACTTAGATAATCACAACTGTATAAAATAATTACTTCAAAAACTAAAGTTGACTACAAACTAAACTTAAAGCTTTCACGGCCGCTGTCTTTATATTTCTCCGAAAATTATAAGAAGCCGGAAATTTCGTGTTATTGTTTCGGGATTATTAGTCGTAGTAGTCTAGATTTGTCGAGATGTCCTTCCAAGTAGGTCTCTCTGCTCCACTTTCCTGCCAACGTAGAAAGTCCGAAATATTGGGACCACTCTCTTGGCCAGTATCAACCCTGTGTTGGACCAAGTTGGTTTGTCTGAATATTGTTGGTCTAAAGATAACACCTTTGGATTTGATGAGTCCTCTAGCAGCGTTATTTTCATCCATCGATTGATGTCTTTTGGGAAACACAGTAGCGACTCTTACAGGAATAGCTTGTTCTGTCTTAACTGAGGCTCGTTTTTCCTGATATTTTTCTAAAAACCCACTATATGACCTGGTCCTCGTAGATGAAAGGGAACATGGTTGTGTTCTCGCAGGTGAGTTTGATCGTGGTGGTATTTTCACTCAGCAATCTTTAATGAAATGTCCTGTTTTTCTATACCGGTAACAGATTCGTTTCTGCTGGTTGCCCTTACCATTTATCATGGACTTGATTTCCTCCAAAAATTTTCCGAAGAGCCCATTGGCTGCGTCACTTTGATGGTCTGGTTCTTCGACCGATACTGCTCAAACTTTTGGCCTCGAAGTATTAAAGGCCACCTCCACTTCCAAGAATCACACCAAAGCTTCATCATTTCTATTTAAGTTCGTCAGTCGAAGAGACCTCTGGATCCCTTAGTCCATCGAGGGAAAGATTTTCTACCACCAAAAAGCAAAAGAAAGTTTTGCAAAAAAATAAAAAACATACATCCTCTGAAATAAATAAGATATCATTTCAACTTTTAAAAAATACTGATAATAATTATTAATATTGCTTTTTGTACTGGTTATTTAGTATTTTAGTTAGATACCTATACATTAAATTCATTTTTAGTTTTATATTATCATAATTTTTACGTAAATAAAAATCGTTTTTTTTTTTCAAAATGTTAATCCACACTTACTCCTGATTTTTTTCTTTATTATTTCTGTTTATTGGCAGTAATTTAAAGTACCCAAGAAAGAATTATAATTAATCAGATGTACATACGTTGAGTTGACAAAAGCGCAAGAATATTCATAAACAAGTTGAAAGTTTCACGAAATGCGCATGCGAAATCATAGTAGTATTTATTTAACAAAAGTACTTGACCATACACACGCTTACACTGTTCAGATTACAGCTCCTAAAACTTTTCAAGTGGAACGATCATTTGTAAATAAACAGAGCCATAGATTGCAGAACTAACATTTACGAAAAAATGTTCCTTCTACTCCATCCTTAAACTTTTTAATACCCGTATTAACAATCTACATAATTACATACATTCAAACAACCCCGGTACGTTTATGTACTTGAGTAATGCTTTCGTGGATTGTTGACAATCACAAAAAATTTCACCAACCAAACTGAATTATCTGCTTACACCCTGTATTAGAAAGAAACGAAGTACGATGGTCGATTTTTGTAATATAATACATGAACAGCTTTGACGGGTTAAAGGATATAAAATAAAACTTATCAAAACCATAAATATATGATTTAAAAAATATCGATACATAAATACTTATCTAACCTCAAAACGAGTTTTCACAATAGAAACAAAAAGTTGATTGTAATATATACCAAACTCGCTAGCAATTTTAAATTCAAAATCAAGACGACGGTCTACTTTAGCGTTACCCTTTTTTATATCTTTTTGTTTATTTTGAAGCTACTTAACATCGCAAGCGATCTTTTTAATCTGATTCGGAATTCATTAAATTCACCCAGTAACTGACTTGGCCCATTTGCAACTATACGAGAATTGAGAAAAAAAAATGTTTGTTTCAACACGGTTATGCTATAATTGTCTATTGACGATATTTCTCTAGATTTATTTAAAAAAAAAATTCTCATCAATTTGCTACAGTAAATACCAAACAAAATCCAATGCACGTCATCATCGAAGTAGATATTTTCAAGAGATACCACCTATTAAAATTCACACAAGTCCACCACGGGACAATAGCCCACAAAAACACACACAAGGGTTTTTTTAGTGGGTAACATTTGAATAAAGAACCCCACACAATCCCCATGTCGAGACGCGAGTTCTTTTCAAAGCAATCGACAGCAGGGGATGTCTATATTAGATTTTTTCATTGTAAAAAAAATCTATTGAAAAAAACAGTTTGGCCAACGTCCATCGGTGTTCAAAAAATTTTTGTAGAATAAATTATTTAAAGTACTTTGAACACATCGATTCATAACCGTTTATGCAGTTCATTTAAAAAAAAATAGTTTCAAATTTACAATGGTAAGATTTTCAAGTGAAAACAAAATTATACAATATACAATTTCTCGATTCTCCTAGAATTGTTTGACGTGCATTGGATTTTGATTTGTAGTAACTATCAGGTATCATTATCTTTTAAATACTAAAAATAAATCAATCTACCGGGTACAGCAGGAAAAATTTTGTAGACAGGTTATTACACTGATAAGAATTATTTAAAATGAAATTTGGTACATGACGCAATTGGATCCACTATTTCTATTTGCTACATCATCAACGAATACTTGTCGACACATTCAACAATTTTAAAAATACAGGGTTGCATAAAATTAGCTGTAAATTTATTTGATTAGATACGGACAACAAAATGGCTTTTAAAATTAAACAGAAATTTTTAAGTATGTAATAAATAACAAGGTCAGACCTTAACTTTCATCCTACTGTAAATGCACTTACATAATAGTGTACTTATATGCACCGGAAAAATCTTTATACAGGGATAATACAACTTAATTCACTTTTAATGATGTTCCAGATACTGAAAAACGATTTTACGACCATTTAAAGTATTTCTGACGTTTAATTTTTTATTTATTACTAAATATTGTCATTCAGGAAAATGCGATTTCCAAAATATTTAATATACATATTTTCATTAAATCATAATAATCATAACTCGTCATAAGTGAAATACATTCAAAAAATTAAAGACTTTGCTGACCATTTGGCAATAAAACAATTGTTATAGCATGTAAAAGTACTTTAGGGGGCATTAAATAAAAAATCTCGTTGGTTTAAGTACAAAAAAAAAATGTAGCTCTTGTAAATGATTTAAACTGGATATTTTCTTGTCGGGGGTCATTTCTTTAACAGCGACGACACAGCTTAATGTTGCGCAAGTGTTATAACTAATACTGTCCTGCAAAATCTCATTATAGAATCAAATTGAAGTGCCCAAAAGTTGGCATGCATCAAGATTTTGGTCACTCAAACGTGCACTTCCTGTGGGAGCTGATCCCCAACAAACTATCACCTGTGCCATCTTTGAAACTAAAACCTTTCTAATATTACTGTCTTTTTTTATACAGTATTATTATAATTTGAAAATTACCAATAGTGAAAAATGTGAGTAAAAATATAGATTTTATTACAGTTTTTAATGATTATATTCATTAAATATATTTTTCTAAATTTAATAATTAAGAAATAATTTTAAAAGTTTGAAGAACAAAAATAATCCAGAATTCACGATCGTTACTATTTTTTATCTTCTTGCAAAAGTTTGGTTGTATTTTTTATATTAATCTGTCATTAAAAAACCAAATTTTTTTTTCTTTTGTAGGTTTTTAATGATACCATTTTTTTAAACTCAACATTATTACCTTTAAGAGTTAACGGAAAAATAAAATTGATGTATTAATTTATTTTTTAATAATTAGTCAAAATATCGAAAGACAATCAAAAATTTGAAATGTTTCCAATTAAAACTTAATTTTTTTAATGTTTTTGCTTTTCTAAAAATTTTTAAAAATTCATTATCCCAATTGGTCAAAATTATTAATGGATTTATCATTTTTAAGGACGAGGTGCTTGCTACATTTATTTTCTCAATAATGATTTGTTTTTACATAGGTAACTAAAACTATAATTCAAATACCTTATTGTAATTTATGGTAAAATAACTCTTTTGCGTTTTAAGTTTCTTTGACCAAAAATATTTACTTAAAAAATTACTTTTAAACTGTATGCCATAACAACAGTCATAGTTCAAAAAACTTACTGATAGTAGAAAAAATTCAATAAATCAAATAATTAATTATGAATTATTATTAACTGTATTTACAAAAAATATTATTGTTACAAATTCTTAAAATTACTCCACTACTTTATTATACTTGTATTTTCCACGCCAATGTTTGGGCAGTATACAAGTACCAGAACAAGGTACTTGGCCTGGAATTTCACAAATACAATGTTTCTCGCAACCCTTACCAAAATTCGCAGGATTGTCCTTTTTTTCTTTGGCCATTATTTCTGCATCCAGAATTTTTCTGAAAATTTTTAATTACCATTTGCCTTAATAATGTGCATTTATTAATTTTTTTTATTATTAAATTTTTATATGCACTTATTTATTTATTAGAGAATTTTAAAGAAAAAATATATGAAACATTTTGTAATATTTATTGTAAATATTTAAACCAAATAAGCATAAAGGATCACAGTAGTCCCATATACACCCTGTCCCGAAAATACTTGGACAACAGGTAATGGCAGACACCCAGACAAAAAATAGATCAATTTAGCGTAAGTTACTTATAGGGAAAAATCACAGAGTGGCTACATCTTTATTGATCTTATGAACTTCTCGAGGAGTGAACAACAAACCAACGTCCATTTGTTTATATGATTGGAAAGTAAATTTTATATATTATTTTGAGCAATTTAAGCATTAAAAGTGTTATATTTGAACGATATTTAGTGAATAATTGGTGTTAATAAACCACAAAATCCGAAAATGCAAAGAATTAAAAAAGGTGATATGGAGATAAAATTGTGAAAAATATGCTCTGTTCCACAATGCTCTACATATATCAATTTGATTAAATCTTTACATAAAATTCCTTCTAATCCTAAGGCAGCTCAGAAACGGATCTCGTGCATAAACTTTTAATGATTTTTGTATTGAGACCGTCAGTTCCACATAAAATGATGTGGCCAACCTCTTCACCTTCCTTAATTGGTCGAACATGTTGACCCACATAATACAATATGTACGAAATTGATACTTTGACTTTCATAGGCATTGCAACAAGAATTCCAGTGACAACAGAACTAAAAAACTTAAAAAAAATACCAAAATTAATACCCAGACACACCTGGTCTTTATTGGCATTTAACAAGAAACCAGCGATAATAAAACTGAAACGTCAAAAACAAACATTAAATCCAGCTTTAATCCAATAGTTTAACACAAACAATCAACTCAAATCTCTGAGATAACTAATAACTTTGGTTTTACAAGTGATTTAATGACAGATTATTTGTTCACACCTCGATCTAACATTATGTCAATGACAGCACCATCTCGTGTTACGTAATTTTTTCCTATATCCTAAAATCTTCGTTTAGCAGTCAGAGGGTTTGGAAGATTGATGAAAATTATTATTTTTTTATTACTTGAAAATGTGCAGATAGATTGCCACCATTACTTGTGTACGGTTTTGTACTACAACATTATGTTTTTCAGTGCTAATTGAGTTCAAAATGAAAACAACAATTGTTTATAAACTTAACACCATCAGGGTAATCACAAACCAAAAAATTTAGTCAGGTAGTAGAACTAATTGGAAAACATTTTTGTCTCCTGAAAAAGTTTTGTAAAACCAACGGTTATTTCAGAAAATAAAATAATTCAATAAAAATAAAAAATTTAATTCATAAAATAAATTTTGGAAATATAAATTTCACAATAAACTTAAAATAATTATTTCACCAAGTGTTCGGAATGGTTTTTATTTTGCTGAATACACATAAACTGCACACAAAAAATGGTGGCAATCTATTAGCACTTTTTGAGTAATAAAAAAAAATAATTTTCGTTAATTTTTCCAAACCCTCTGACGGCTAAACAAAGCATTTTCGGATATAAGTAACTTGGGCTAAATCGATCTATTTTTTGCCCAGATGTCAGCCATTACCTGTTGTCTACGTATTTTCCATACACCCTGTATTTTAATTATTAATTAAATAATTAATTACTTATTTCATAAAATCAAGTACTGCGTGGAAAAAATTAAGTAACTGAATAAACAATTTCATCTACTAATAATGTGTACAACCATTTTCAGCATCAATTTTGGTAATTTTTGTTAAAATGCCACAGGAAACAATTTACTTAAATTTAAAATGCATACTTACTTTGACTTTCCGACAACATTAATCAAATGCTCATATATTTCTTCTTTAGGGCGATCATAAGTATCTATAAGCATTTTTTCACCAGTATCTGAAATTTTTTATACATTAACTGTGTCTTTTAAAATTAATGCGATAATTACCATAGAAACATCTAATAAAAGGTGTAGGTGTCATATTCTTTAATGTAGCTATTTGCACCTCGGGGTTTTTATACTGAATTTGAGGTAAATACCAAAAAACGAAGTCTCTGCAAGTTAATAAAAATAATAACAGTAAATCACTAGATACCAAACTCTTTAAAGAACATATAAAAAAAGTTATCAACAATATACCGAAACTTTACAAACTTAAAACCGTTATTGATACTCATTACTAATTACGATAATGGAACAGAAGTTTAAAACATTAATTTACCTAGTGCCATGATGAGCTTGTCCGTGCGTATTGTAATTTACTGTAACAATTTTTATTTTGTCTTTTAAAACTAATTTTCCTGCTTCTAAATACTTTATTGTTCTCCTGATGGGAGCCTTTCCTATCATAAAAGGCATATTTATTGTTTAATAAAACTCTTAAAATTACTTTCGAATACCTTCTCTATGGAGTAAGGTTAGATAACTAACTAGAATCTTCTTTTTTATTCTGTTTGGTATCATGGCCCCGTTACATTAGGCAACCACAAAGATAGTTTTTTTAAATTACATTAATGCTAAATCTACGATATAATTTAGTAAACATTAAAATTCTAAAAAAAATGCTCATGTTCATTTATGAACCAAAATACCTGATATTTAAAATGTCCAGAAGTCTGCCTTAGGTCATTTTAAATTAAAATTAATGGTAAATGTTGTAAATTTAGTAATCAGTTGATATTAGATTCATTTTAGACTCATAAATAATAATAGTTGTCTGTTTGTTACCAGGGAACATCGTAATGTTTTAAAAATATTTCTTGTGTATACATTACTAGTATATTAAATTATTTTTATAAAAATGATTCGCTCATTTTTTCTAAATTTATTTCTCAATTTGTGCCTGTTAGTGATATACATATTAAACAAAGTCGTTAGTCGCATTTACTTACAGTCAGCATTTTTCAACAAAATGTGCTAAATAGCGACATTTTATATGTTTCTGAATCATGTATCATTTTAATACTACAGTTGGGCTGTACAATTAGGTAGAGGGTATATGAGATATTTTACGACACAAGGTGAGTTGAATTTTAAAGAATAAAAATTATTAAATGTTTTTGAGATTGATATCTAAAATAAGTGACTTAAAAAAGATCTTTTAAAGCCATACAATTGGTATACTGGGTGTTCGTAATTAGTGCTATTTAAATTAATAACATACGATAATTTATTGTTAAAACATAAAAGTATAAGTATGTTATGTTACAAAAAATGGAAAGATGAAATGTTATTTTTTTTCAGATCAATATAATGAGCTGGTACTCCGTGATACTGGTCGGTGTGGCTTTGTATCTTTTTTACAAATACCTAACGAGGAACCATAATTACTGGAAAGAAAGGGGAGTACCTTACGAAAAACCTTTTCTTCTGGCAGGAAGTTTTTGGGAGGTTTTCTCGGGCAAAAGACAAGTAGGAAAACATCTTGGAGACCTTTACACCAAGCACACCTCTCCATATTTTGGGATATTTATATTAGGGAAGCCCTACTTGGTGATAAGAAGCCCGGAAATCATAAAAAACATTACTATAAGAGATTTTAAGAATTTCGACGATAGGACCTTCGCCTGCGATAAAAATGCCGACGAAATGGCATCGAACAGCTTGTTTATCATGCGAAATCCTGATTGGAAACACATCAGGACCAAACTGACTCCAATATTCACATCGGGAAAATTGAAATTGATGTTAAATATTATGAAACAAACCGCAACGAGAATGCAAACTTATTTGACGAACTACGACAACAATGTAGTAGAAATCAAAGACATTTCTTCTAAATATATGACAGACGTAGTGGCCTCTTGCTTTTTCGGTTTCGAGGCAAATTCTTTTCGAGACAAACATTCGGAATTTTTAAAATTTTCCGATAATCTGTTCGCTTCAAAATTATCGTTTTTAAAATTGTTTTCATATTTTTTTGCTCCGATTTTCGTGACATTGTTTAAGTTGCAATTTTTGGAGTACGGTCCATTGCGCACGATATTTTTGGACACCTTGAATTACAGGAAGAAAAATAACGTTCGCAGGAACGATTTCGTCGATTTGTTGCTGCAATTAAAGGATAACTGCAAGGATCAAGATAATAACTTTAGTTTTGGTAAGTTTGCCATATTCATTTAAATATTTTTACAATTAAGTTAACTAAACACATGGAAATAATCTAAGGATATTAATAACTTTTTAAAAACTTTTAAGTTCGTTCATTAAATATATTGTATTTTTAATCCACATTGTAATAATAATAAATGGACTTTATTTCACTTGACGGACTTTAGCTTATAGTTATTCTTCCACTCAACCAAGCTTGTTTAAAATTGACAATAGCATGTTTGTTACCAAAAATAATAATATTAATAATCTATAATATAAAAATAAATCGCTAAATGTGTTGCTAAGCGCAAATCTTGAGAGCAGCTGAACCGATTTCGCTAATTTTTTTTTATAATATTTTTGAAGTACGAGGATGGTTCTTACGAAGAGAAAAATTTAAAAAATTGCCTGAAAAATTCTAAAAACAACATTTTTCTATATTCCCATTCAAAAGATTCATAATTATACTGATAAAAAATGAAAATTTTAACTACAGTTCCTAACGACTTGAAATTTGGTAGCAACCTTTCTTTTGTAATTCCACCCCCAAAAGGGATTGCGGTGGTGTTAATGATAAAAAATATAAATTTTTAACTGTAGCTTTTGCAGACCTGAAATTTAGTGGCAACCTTTCTTTTGAAACGTTAAGACCAAATAAGAACGATTTTTCCAAATTACTTCTCAAAAGAGACTGTGGGGGTGTTAATGACATTTTTTTTTAAACTATAGCCCCTACAGACTTGAAATTTATTAAAAAAATTTCTTTTGCGAAATTAAGACCAAGAAAGACGGCTGAAACGATTCTAATGGAATTTTTAGGCAATCTTCAGATTAGCCCGGAAGGTTA
Organism: Agelastica alni; assembly: GCA_950111635.1. Lineage (NCBI taxonomy): Eukaryota > Metazoa > Arthropoda > Insecta > Coleoptera > Chrysomelidae > Agelastica > Agelastica alni. The sequence goes on from OX467709.1 coordinate 39,719,951, forward strand.
TGGTGTAAAGTTTAGTAACAATCGTATCAACGAAAAAGGTGTGAGGAGGGGGTTGAAATATAAAAACTATTCCCTATGGAGTCCAAAACAACTAGACAGATTCAGATAAGCTCAGCGGGTGATCCTGTAAAGTTTGGTAGCGATGGAATCAACAAAAGGTGTGAGGTGGGGTTGAAATAAAAAAAAACTGGTGCGTGGAGTCCCAGCAATATTTTTTACAAAAACTGCGTCAATGGTAGTTCCCCCTTATGTTGTGCTCTGTATTCACGTTAGTATTTCGAAGTTTTTCCTGTTCAGTTGTATATTTTCGGGAACTTTATCTGTCAAAGAGACATTGTTAATTTGATTCGAGAAAAAATGAATACATTTTAAAAGGATCTCAAGCTAACCTAACTTTCATTGAGGGAGTTTTTCGCGAGTGATTTGTTAAAATAAATATGGGCAATTTTTCGCGAATAAAATAAAATTTATTGTGTCAAATAACGTCCAGCTAACCTAGGTTGTAGGTTGTAGGGAGGATTTTAAAGGCAATGCTGCCTCTTAAGCACATCGACCTATCAAATCTTTTGTTCATAACCCTTAATCTATTCGAGGCACAGGATTCCAGCTAACCTATCTTTCATTAATAGTTTTTAGGGTCGCTGAGTTTGATAGTGACATTACCAATTTTGTTATTTTCCCTGCGAAAGGAGTGGTAAGGAAATAGAATATAAAAACTATTAAAAACGCCGAAATTAGTGTCTAATTTATAGTTTTTGGGGTCGCTGAATTTGATAGCGATATTTTCAAAGCAGGCGAGTCAACGTTTGGGCAGGACAACGTCTGCCGGGTCTGCTAGTAATTAATAATAATAATAATGATGAACTCTCTTTGATTTTCGATTCCGAGTGGAGAGCGCTTGACTCAGTCACTGAGCTCGACCCCGCTCGGAGGAAAGCCCGCATCAAAGCTGCAAAAGTTGATAATACTCTGCTGCTCCACATGGATAAGCCTCTACATTCTGTCTTCTTCAACAACATCGAAGACAGGGACTTATCCAAAGAACTGACCTTTGCATTCATAAGGTCAGGCGGGCTTGAATCGGAAACAGAGGGATTCATCATGGCATGCCAGGATGGAGTTTTCAATACCTTACATTACCGAAGCCGAGTCATGGGTCTAGAGGTCCCTGATGTAAGATGCAGGGCCTGTCGTAAGGCGCCGGAAACGCTGATGCACCTGCTTTCAGCATGCACGGTGTATGCAGTTTCGGCCGATATTCATGGATACAATGCGGCATTACGAGTGCTATACTATTATCTGAAGCACTCGTACGGTATTGATGAAAATCCAGTGCTGTCCTTTGCTCCGGGGGATATCGAGTCCGTTGTGGAGAATGAGAGGTGTCGAATTTATTGGAACTTCTCATTTCCCACCCTCAGGCAGATACAAGCCAATAAGCCTGGCGTAATCCTCCTCAACCATCTAACTAAGACGATGTTCGTGATCGAATTTTCGGCACCAGCCGAACAGAAAATCGCCTTAAAAGAGGAAAAACGGACAAAATATAGAGACCTTCTCTTCGAACTCCGCAGACTTTATCCAGCCCATTCTGTTGAACTAATCATCCTGATAATAGGCTCCCTCGGTGGTACACGCCACACACTGCTCTCGGAACTCCAGAAAATACCAGCTTGCCGACAAAAGGCACACGTTTTAGCTGTGCCAATGTAGAAGGCCGTCATCCTGGGATCATTGCGTCTGCTCAGGGCACACGATATCCGGTCACAGTGATCACTCACCTCACTGCGTAAGAAGTGGTCACTGGTTTCTATCCAGCTCGGCCCTGCGAGGCATCGGAACCGCAGAGTCGTGACAGGGATTAAATAAATTAAATTAATAATAATAATAATAATAATATTAAAAGATCTGAAAAAGGAAAAATGATAACATGATCAGAGTTGTAAAATTGAAATTATTGCTGTTCATCGAGGAGATGTTGCTCGAGGTTTGCTTTGAACTTTGTGGGACCTAAGCTTTTTATGCTTTGACTGATGGAGTTATATAGGACAACGGAATGATAAGAAAAAGAAAACCGTTCTGTGCTGAGGGATTGACAAATTCTAGACAAAGTCTACCTTTGTTGCTTATTATCTCTTTAAGTACAGGTAAAGTCTGTTTTAACAGTAAATGGACATCTGCGTCATAGCAAACACGCGGAATTGTCGTGATGAATGAATAAATAGGAGTTGTGGAAGAGAACCAATTAAATAAACAAACGGATACCACACTGCTGACTCATTTCGTAAGATTGTTAAAACTATAAACACTGAAAAGAACTTTTTCGACCTGGGTTGTTTAGCATTTTGTATCTTCATCTTTGCCTCTTCATTTTTATTGCGAAGTTGAATGCATAAATGAATAGGAGTAGACGTCTAATTTTTTCCGTAGGCACTGCAGCATTGTCTGCGATTTTTGTACCTTTCCAGCTCCTTAGTTTAGTCCCATTTCTCCTGTTAAGGAGTAGAAGCTCTTGTACTGCTATTGCCAAAAGTAGATCACTCGCTTGGTCTTGTATACACACCAGGTAGTGCCACCACCGGTAGGTGGATTCGCATTCGAAGATAATATGAGTGGCTATTTCCTCCTCCTCATTACATAAGCTACAAAGATCTACAACTGTTCCAAGCTTTTTTCTACTTAGCGAGAGCAGCTTCTCTGTCTGCTTAGGTGATGGTTCTTTCAGCATTGCTGTGCCTAGCTCCCTCTGGCCGTGTCCACTTCAGCCTATTATTGGTTCTGGCCCAATAAATGGTGTTCCAGAGCCCCGCCTAGCTAGTTTGTCCGCTTCTTCATTACCAGAAATACCTTTATGCCCTGGCACCCACGATAAACTGACCTTGTTATGGTTAGCCAAGGGTCGTAGGTTTCCAGCAAATTCCCGGACAATTTTTGAGTCTATTCTCCGTGACGCCAAAGCTTTAAGTGCCGCTTGACTATCTAATGAGGATTGTTTTGTTTTTGTATCCTCGTCTCAGATTTTCAACAGCACAATCGTTTATGGCATGTACTTCAGCTTGGAAGACCGAGGTATGTCTCCCCAATAAGTTTCTTTGCTCATATTTGAGTTTTGAAGAGTAGACGCCTGAGCCAGTACCTTCGCTGGTTTTTAATCCATCTGTGTACCAGGTGAGTTCATCAGGTTGATCATCATTTCCTTCGTCATCCCTGAGTTTTGCGTGAACCTCATAGTTTGTCTCAAAGGATATTTCTGCACTCATATAATCAGTTGCCATTTCTAGAAATGGGTGTCTGATTATATTTTTTATTGTTGTATGCCCATGTGTTTTAGTACCTTTTCAACAGTTCTGTTGTTCTAGTCTATACGCGCATTGTCTTGCCTCGCTCAGGATATAAATATCTAGGTGGGAGGTTTAGCATTGCTTCCATAGCAGCAGTGGGGGGTTGTTCTCATAGCCCCCGTAATTCATAGGCTAGCCAGCCTTTCTATACTGCTGAGTGTATTTACGGTTTGGGATTGCCGTACTTTGATCCACCAGCAAATAGAGCCATATGTTATCTTTGGTCTTATCACAGCCACACAGCCATTTTCGATTACAGTCCCCAAGACTTTCCAATGACTCTTTTTGTGGCCATTAGCATCATTTTGCTTTTGTTCGAGATATCCTGCATGTGGGTATTCCATGACAATTTCTTGTCCAGAATGACCCCGAGGTATTTTGTACCCTCATTGTATTGCAGTGTTTTCCCGTAGAAACCCAGGTCCACGTTTCGTTTCTTGGAAGCTATTAGCGCAGTCTTTTCGGAATTGACCTTAAGTCCTCTATCCTGACACCATTGTTCCACCTGGTTTAGAGCTCCTCGAGTTAGTTCTTCCAGTGTACTTGAAAATTTGCCCTGAGTTGTCATGATAGTCGTAGCCTTATTGAAAATTTGATAGTTATCAGTGGCGTAACGGTCTTAAAGGCAGGAAACGTAAAATGATTTTTATTTTTTATTGCAGGAGATGACAGAATGGTGGCTCAGTCGATAACATTTTACGTAGCAGGGTTCGAAACCACCAGTAACGCTGTGGCGTTTACTTTGTACGAATTATGTCTGAGGACCGATTATCAAGATAAATTGAGGCAAGAAATATTCGCACATATTAAGACAGAAGAGAACATCACTTTCGAGAACGTTCAGAAGATGAAGTATCTCGACATGGTTCTTTCAGGTAAAAGATGGTTTTTATTTTAACATGCTGTCAACTTTTACTTGGCCCATTTTGATAGGCTGCGTAATACAAAGATTGGTTTCACCTTAAAGTACGTTCACTTGGTGTGTATAGCACATAACCGAGAAAATATATTTTTAACCAAGTGGCGCTCTATAATATAAATGTATACTCGCTTATACCCATTTACATAGTTTAATCTTATTTTAGTTTGCCACCTTGTTTTTCTATAAGCCTGTCTCTTTTATTTTTATAAATAATACAACCATAAAATGTATATGCGGATTAAACTCTTAAATCCATATTTTTGGGCGAAGAATTAAATAATTAAAGAATCAAATAACACACCCAACACATTAAAATTTATAATTATTCAGTCAAGATCATCTTCACATAAATTATCTTCGGTTTCAAGAGAGATAACCGCTGGTTCTAAAGTTTCCTATACCATATTGTTAACCTTCCTCAAACATTGCTTTTTTTTAATTACGTATTTTACAGGTTTTTTGCCAATTTTCTTTTGTAACAACTGATATGGATTGCATTAAAAATTGCCGAACATCATTAAGTTTAAATGTTGTGTTATGACGGGCCACATATCCTTTCATTTGTGTCCAAATAAGTTCAGTCTGATTTAATTCGCAGTGGCAATCGAAGAACGGTAATTCCTCGTTCCAAAGCCATTTCATCAAGAAGGTATTTTTAAATGCCGATGTAAATTGCCTAGCCAACACCTAAAGTTTTTGATTTAACATATCATTGTTAGTACCCCCTTTTTAATTAAACTTTCATGCACTGTTTTTTTCTATTAAACTGTGAATAACAGTTCTTTTAACCTTGAATCATTATCCAAAACATGATCGAATTGATGGGAATTAAATCTATCATTTGAGAGACGTAGATACTCTTCAAAAACATCGAAATTCATTTCTTTGTGGTAATCTTTATAGACTTTGTTACAAATTTAAGCTAGGTTAATTAAGGTTAGGTATCTTGTATGTGGGGCCCTCCACTGCGACCATTAGTAGGTCTATTGTGGCTCACCCCTCAAATGAGTTACTTGAAGAAAACACCACCAACTCGTGGTGTTTTCAAGCAACTCAATTTCGTTATGAAATAAATCGATAGTCTTATCGCGAAAATTCAATCACTTGTGGTATTACTACTGAAAATGTCAATCAATTTTTTCGATGCTTAGTCCGTGGATTCTTTTCCTCGAGATGAAATCAAGATCTAAATTGTTGAAAATTTCACAGAAACGCTTAGAAGATACCCCTTCGGGCCGTTTTTGAATAGAAACTGTAAAGAAGACTATGTCATAGACGACACCGGCTTGGTGATAGAAAAGGGTACACCCGTCTTAATTCCTCTGGATGGATTGCATTACGATCCCGAATATTATCCCAATCCAGAGAAATTTGACCCGGATAGATTCGTAGACGGGAATAAACACAATTATTCGCAATCTTGCGTTTATATGCCGTTTGGAATGGGACCAAGAAATTGCATCGGTAAGTTTTTCTTCAATCTTAATATTTTTTATTAGACTGTAGCTCCCAAACATCAATCAATATTCTAAATGGCAACAAAATCCTTTAAGCATTAAAGTTCAAAATAAACAGGTTTAAAAGTGGCATAAACAAAAAAAATATATTGTTGGTTGAAAAAACCAACCGATCTTTAGTTGCCACATTGTTGTCGACTATTAGCGTTCTTCTCATCAATATTCTAAACAACAACAAAATCTTTCAATCATCAAAGTTCAATATATACAGGTTTTAAAGTAGCATAACAAAAAATATATTGTTTATCGAAAAAATCCACCGATGTTTGGTTGCCATATTCTTCCTGGCTATTAGCATTCTTCTAATCAATATTCTAAATGGCAACAAAATCCTTAGAGCATCTAAGTTCAAAATAAACAAGTTTTAAAGTGGCATAAACAAAGAAATATATCGTTGATCGAAAAAACCCACCGATTTTTAGTAGCCATATTGTTGCTGACTATAAGCATTCTTCTCATTAATATTTTTAACAAGAAAATTTTTCAGTCATCCAAGTTCAAAATAAACAGGATTAAAAGTGGCATTATCAATATATATATTGTTAGTTGAAACAAACAACCGATCTTTAGTTGCAATATTGTTGTTGACTATTAGCATTCTTCTTATCAATATTCTAAATGGCAACAGAATCCTTTAACCATTTAAGTTCAAAATAAACAAGTTTTAAAGTGGCATAAACAAAGAAATATATCGTTGATCGAAAAAACCCACCGATTTTTAGTAGCCATATTGTTGCTGACTATAAGCATTCTTTTCATCAATATTTTTAACAAGAAAATCTTTCAGTCATTCAAGTTCAAAATAAACAGGATTAAAAGTGGCATTATTAAAAAAATATATATATTGTTAGTTGAAACAAACAACCGATCTTTAGTTGCAACATTGTTGTTGACTATTAGCATTCTTCCCATCAATATTTCAAACAACGAAATCTTACAGTCTTCAAAGTTGAAAATAAACAGATTTTAAAACGGCATAAACAAAAAATATATTGTTAATAAAAAAACCGACAGTTGTTTAGTTGCCACATTGTTGTTGACTATTAGCATTCTTCTTATTAATATTCTAAATGGCAACACAATGGCATAAACAAAAAAAATATATTGTTGGTTCCAATCGATCTCTAGTTGCCACATTGTTGTTGACTATTAGCATTCTTCTTATCAATATTATAAACAACAAAATCCTTCAAAATAATCGGGTGTCCAAATAGCTAAATAAAAAATAATTATTTCTGTTCCAAGACATCGCCAGATCTTTAATCGCCATTTTGTTGCTTGCTTTTAACATACTTCTCATCAATATTCTGAGCAACAACAACGTTTATTATCACGATTATCCGATTAAAAGAACAGTCGATTTTTTGTTCCTATTTTTTTGCTTTTTTCCAATTCATTACGAATATTCCAGCCAACAGCAAAATATATCTTTTTTTTTGTTTTTTTTGCGCGGACTTTTTGCACTGCGACTATTAGAATGGGAAGGGATTATAGAAAGGAAATGATTGTGGACACGCTTTTTAAAAAGTTACAAGTCATAGTTCTCTCGAAAAACTGATTTTGGAAGCTTATTCCATTCTGTAGCGGCCCTGTAAAAGAAGGATTCTTGATGAAGATTGGTCCTTGTAGTGTCAATCTTGAGAGTAAATGAGTGAGACTGATCAGCGTGCCGAGTTCTTTGGCCGAATGTGGCCAATGGTGGTACAAGAGTTTTTATTTCTCTGGAGCATCTGCCATGGAAATATCTGTAGAGTAATGTCTGTTCTGCAACTCTTCTTCTATGTTCTAGTGGGTAAAAGGTATCTATGAGATTTAAGCTGTTTATCAACCGAATGGCCCTTTTCTGAATGGAATCTAGAAGACGAAGAGAATGCCTTGGTGCTGAACCCCAAATGTGCGAGCAATACTCCAGTAGAGGTCGGATTTGAGCCTTGTACGTCGTCAACAGTTGATCAGGAGTAAAAAAATTTCTGGCTTTCCACAGAAAACCTAGCCTCTGGCTTGCCGACTTTGCGATGTTAGCAACATGGTCATGCCAAGACATATTATTGGACACCGTGACTTCCAAAATCAAGATGAAGGGACTTGGTTCAAGGGTATTTCCAGATATTGTGATGGGATGATTTGAGGAATTCACTTTCTTGGAAAACGTGGCACTTTGTGTTTTTTGGGCGTTGAACTGAACAAGATTGTTGGTTCCCCACTCGACGATTGCTTTAAGATCTCTATTGATGTAATCAACCTGTTCCTGCCCGAGTTTATTTGTATCATTCACCGAAATTGATCGATAGGATCGATCTTGCTTTATTGTCAATGATAATCCTGCCTCAAATTAGCAAAGACAATATCTAATTCAATTAAACGAAAAATGGTCCAATTGTTTTTCCAATAATTTTATTTGACAGTCCTGCAGCAACAAATTCCTATCCAATCACAGACACGATAATAATTGTTCTTTAAATCTTTCTGCCACCTTTATACGAAGCTATCAGTATTTCCGATTTTCAGAAAACGGTTTGAGAAACGATTTTTTTTTACTTTTGTTGACTTTCTACTGCTACCTTGATAGAACTACAAATTAGAGTTTTTTTGCTCTCTCACACTACGTTTCAAGCTTGAATACGATTTGTCGCAACGTTGGTTGCCTAAATGCAGGCACGGATTTGTAAATGTGAATATTTTTATTAACATTTTTCTCTGTTTTTCAGGTGACAGATTCGGTCTTATTTGCGCCAAAATAGGAATAATCTACTTTTTGCGCAAATACTCGGTGGAACGATGCGCCGAAACACCAGTCCCCCTAATTTTAAATCCAAGAACTCCTTTCATGTTGCCACTTAACGGCCTAAAGATGACCGTTAAAAAACTCGCAGCATAATTATTTTTGAAATTTTATTTAATTTGATTCGACCACACTGTATATAGAATTGTAAAATATTAATTAACATTTTTTTATTTTTATAAATAATAATTATTCCGATTTGATTGACCACACGGTTTATTTAATTATTGTTAAAAAGATTTTGATGTAAGGAATATTTAAATAAAATATCGCAAAGTTAAGGTTTAATTTTAAATTTACCTTGTCGACAACATTGTAACCTTATCACAGAAAATAATAAGTATTAAATAGTAAATTTATGATTGGGGAATGAAAATATTTTATGTATATAAATTTATTTATAAGAAAAAATATTAAATTTATAATTTATATGTTGTTTATAAATAAATTAAGGCAACAATTATTGAACAGGTGAAGAAAGATTCCCTAATTCTTCATCTTTCTCGTCTGGCACTTGCCTGAAAACCAAATTATTTCAAATTAAAAATATATTTTTCAGCACGTCTAAGCACAATTATTTACTTTCTAACCAACTTGGAAAATTAATAATATTGTTTATTGTTACAGTGTGTTGCAGGAATACACATAATTACGATTTTATATTTAATGTACAGGGTGGCCAACCGAAAACGAAATTGCAGAAACCTCGTCAACATTTTAGAAAAACGCTCAGGCCCGTCGATTTTTTATTAAAGGAGGACACTCTTTTCCTGTATTTTTGACTCCACTACTTTCAACCCCAAGCGAGGGTAAGAATTACCCCAAAATTTTTAAATTAAATTGGGGGTCAAATAAGATGTCTTTTGAAAGCTCTTACAATTCTCTATACAACAGTCTTTAAATTTTAATATTCCGCATATTACTTATTGAGAAATTAGATTTTAAATGTGAAACTTATCTGCAAACAATCACGGACCGTAAAAATGTCATTTATTCGAGTTAAGTACACCAATGGTATAAATTTGGTACTTATTTTTTGCTTTGCATTGCTTTGTAGCTATTTGTTATAGTAGCTAGTAAAAAACGAGAAATAGAAAACATACATACATACATAAAGTCACGCCTTTTTCCCACTTGCTACGGTTCTTACACACATTTTTTGCTTCCTCTACTTTCATCGGAGCTCTCATACATGCTCGTCGGTTGTTGGTACTCTTGACCTGGCCTTTCTTCAAAACAATGTTGATCTGATCGAGATATGTTCTCCGAGGTCGACCTCTACCGACTTGTCCATTTACACTTGCCTTATAAATTTGTTTCGTCACTCTTTCTTCATCCATCCTTTCTACGTGTCCAAACCATCTAAGCATTCCTTTACCTATCTTTGTAACCACATCTTTTTTTACACCACAGCGTTCTCTTATCTCACTATTCTTTACTTTATCCAACCGATTCACTCCGGCTATACTTCTCAGACTACTCATCCCCGCAGCATTAATCCTATTTTCATGCTTCTTCTGCCAAACCCAACATTCACTACCATACATAAGTGTAGGAACCAACACACCTCTATGCACTGGCTATTCATAAATCTATGCAGTGTCCCATTCATTTGTTTTCCTGCCAACACCCTTCGTCAATGTCACTGTCATACTTTCCATCTCTAGTAAACTTTGAACCCAAGTACATAAATTCATTTACTTGTTCCACTCTTTCTCCCTCAATCGAAACCCCACAGTTTGTCATGCTTTCTTCTCTTTCAAAACCCATCACTTTCGTTTTGCTCACATTTATTTTCATCTCTTTGATTTTCAGTGAATCATGCATAACATTAACCATCGCCTGCAACTCCTCTTCAGATGACGCTAATATGACTTGATCATCGGCGTAAAGAAGGCATTTGACGATCAAATCATTCATTTTCAATCCATACGCACTCTCTTTCAGATCTTTTAAACAATTGTCCATGTATAAGTTAAACAGCCATGGCGAAGCCACACATCCCTGTCTCACACCTTTTTCGATGTTAAACCAAACAAATAGAAAAGCCTGTAGTTATTCAAGCTAGTGAAGTTGCAGTTACATGTTCATCTTGATTATGGAGGGTAGAGGTAAGGAGAGTCATCTCATATGGAAGAGAATTTAAAAGAGTGTCCAGCTGTAAGCTATAAATAACAGTTCAAAAACCTTCCAGAATGGCGCTGGTGTAGACAAAGGGTATGGTATGAAAGTAGCAATTGTAAACGAATTGAAGTATGTCGAGTTAAAAAAATTTATGTCTAAGCCGACAGATATTATATACGATATTATACGACTTCGAAATGCAGTTTGAAGTGGTCATAAACAACCACCAAGTTTGCACAGAGAACGGACCTCAACTAGGAAGGGATGCTTCAGTGTGGTACACTGATGGATTCAAGATGGATAAAAGGGTCAAAACCACTTGGTAACACCTCAACCATTTTTCAAGCAGAATTACATGCCATAGAGACATGTGCCCAGGAGTGCATCGAAAGAAACACCCGAAGGGCAGAAATCTATATTTTATCAGATAGCCAAGCAGCACTAAAAGTTCCGAAGTCATACACTTGTGAGTCTAAGCTGACTTGGGACTGTAAACAGTCTCCGAGACAACTGGCAGCAAACAATCAGGTTACTCTGATGTGGGTTCCAGGTCACAAGGGAGTTAAAGGCAACGAAGAAGCAGATTTCCTTGCCAAAGAAGGGGCAAATACAAAATTTTACGACCCAGAACCCTTCTGTGGACTTTCCAAAGCCCACTTGAAAGAAGAGGTTCGACGCTGGGAAACAGATGAAATAAAATCTCACCGGCATAAAGTGCCAGGACAAAGGCAAGCGAAAATTTCTACTTGCTACTACTTGCGTAGTAGAAAGAAAGAAATGTAGTAAATATAACCTTAAAGAATTATTGCGAGAAAACGTGTAGCTACAGCGATTTTATTTCGTGAACTGTGAACAGTACGTTTATTGTTTTTTTTTATCATTTAATTTATTGAAAAAGTGCGTGAATAACAGAAGTTATGGGTAAAATTTTTGTTGTGAAAAGTTGTCCCAGTGGACGTTAAAATTTACCCTGATGCTAATGTGGCGCCACCCTAATTTAATGCATTTGGACGGACACTTTTTCATGTACACAGATGATTCTCCTTACCTCTACCCACCATAATCTTGATCCTAAGTTGAGTACGAGGCAGCTGGCATCTGTGTCTGGGATCAATCGAACTCGCATCCAAACCATTTCGAAGAAGAATAAATTCCATCCATATAAAATACGTTTAATCCATGAACTTATAATGAGGATGATTATGACCACCGTTTGCAGTTTTGCGAAATAAAGTGCGCGAGCAGGGATCGATCCACAGTTTCTTTTTAATATCTGTTTTCCGATGAATGCAGACAATTTGACTGACGAAATGTATTTGCAATTACTGGAAGACGCTATTGACCCTGCTTTGACTGATATGTAATTGAAAATAACCCACAGTATGATGATCATTTTTATTTTTAACAGGACGGTGCTCCGCATTATGCGGCGATTGTTCGTTAGTATTTAGGCCAACATTTTCCACGGCATTTGATTGTGAGAAGAGGCAGCATTGAATGGCCTCCACGATCGCCAGATTTATCGCCCCTCGATTTGTTTTTGTGGGGACATCTGAAAAGTAAAACCTATAAAAATAACCAGCGTCGTGTGGAAGATTTGCGTCAAAGAATCGTTGACGAGTGCCGTCGAATTACTCCGGAAATTCTTCGAAATGTGCGCGAACGTTTTGAACAAAATCTTTATTATCGTATGGAAGCGGATGGGCATCAGTTTGAACATTTAATCAATTAAGTAGTAAGTAAGCAACTAAAATAATTGGAATTTTAACATGTAATTTTTTTCAAAGTATTGGGAGGAAATCTAAGATTTATAGATTATTGTAAAGAGAATTCTCAGAGCTTTCAAAAAACATCTTATTCGACCCCTAATGCCATTTAAAAATTTTGGGGTAATTCTTACCCTCGCTTGGGGTTGAAAGTAGAAGAGTCAAAAATATGGAAAAATAGTGTCCCCCTTTAATAAAAAATCGACGGGTCTGAGCGTTTTTCAAAAATGTTAACGGGGCTCCTGCAAATGGCTGTTTCATTTAAGGTTGACCACCCTGTATATACATTTAAAGATTTTTTTAAATTTAAGTACCTACCAATATTATATAGTATGTGAAAGTAGTTCTTACAAGATAAATATCGTTGAATAAATATTACCAAAGAAATTATTACTGAGAATTTTGTCAAGATTTATGAAATCGTTTTCTTAACTAACTTCAGAATTTTACGTTTTCGAATATTTATATTCACTTTAGTTACTTATAACTAGCGCCATCTATTGGCTAATCTAAAGCCTTCAAGTTTTGTCAAAAATGTTAATGTTAATATTAATTTTTGTTACTCTTTTGCAACACAATAAACAAAAATTATTTGCCACAAAAAAACTACAGACTAACAAATAAATATTAAAAAAATCCAGAAAAATTCGTATTCTACCTCTGTCTCGCCTTGTTTATAAAAAATATGACTACGGCGTTTACAACCAACAGGCCTACGACTATAAGTGCGGGTGCTATTAATTCGGATGCCATTTCTTTTACTTTGTTCTCCTGGATCAGTATTATATCTTTGGTTTGGTACCGATATGGTGACGAAGATTCTGAAAAATATTTTGAACATTTATTTCGAGAAATGTCGAAGAAGGTCGAGAAGCAAAACAAAAATAGATTTTTTTTTACTTATGATAACTAATTTTAAATTTTATGAAAATAAAATATTCCGATTAAATAAAAACATAGAACCATGAAAAAACAATGTATTAAAAAAAATAATCAACTGACTTATTCAGTGATCCATAAAAATCCGCATTTTTATAATATACAGACGAGCAAGTCCAGCACTGCAATTAAAACGGGATATTATCATCGATACCGAAACATTTTCACACACGTGTTCCGTCGCTTCAAACTAACCCAACTTTCCGTTTCACAGCTTATAATCCCAATCAAAAGTAAATACTAAACTAACGGTCTTGAATTACCACCTTAAAGGACACTCTAGCTATTTTTGTCAACACCCAACAGAAACTTTTTTCTTAATTGTACAACAAAGAGACGTGGATAAAATAACTAACAAGACAAAAGATTAAAAACAAGAAAACTCACCGCCTGAATTTTTATTTTCTCATTAGATTTCCCGACAAGCACAAGATTACAAGCACACTTTCGAGGAACACTGCTGAGAATAGCGCGAACCCGCTCACCAGTTCGTACTTTTGTATAATGTAGTCTTTTGTTAGAAACTTCTGTTGTTTGTGCAAACGGAATCTGTTTTATCTATGACTGATGGTAGGCCGGACGACTGCACCGGACAATCCAAACATAATCTTCACACAACCAAAAAATAATGAAAAATTGAAATAGATTACTATTGAAAGGCAGTTGTTGGAAATCAGTATTTCCAACTGTACAATTCCACTAAAAGAAACACGTGCAGTTTTGTGATCTACCATGTTTTGATCACGCACTTATCACGTGGAAATTAGCATTCGGCTAGAAACAAAGGGTCCCGTGCAATTTTAAAATCAGCTAAAAAAAACACGTGCAGTTATTATTCCAGAACATTCCGAAATCGTCGTGCGCAATTTTAGCAACTGGTTATACGGTCACGTGACCATACAGTGACCATTTAAAAACGCTGAATTTAACGCGAGAAGAAGCCAAGTTCGAAAAGGTTTCCGGCTTCTCGTTCTCTTTCGCATATCATTAGGCGAAGCATGAACACCTCTAGCGTTCAAAGCACCGATTCGCTTCCATGTTAGCATATCATCAGCCGAGGCATCACCGCTTTAAAACAACACGTGGTAAATTGCACATTAATATAATCAAATAAAATACATCAAATTCAAAGCTAACAACCAGTGAAATTATTCCGAAGATACAGGAGGCTTTAAACTATAAGCTCCATGTATTAAAGTTATACAATATATTCTCGATGACAAGTGTGTTGTTTCATTTACTGTGATAACAAAATTCACGGCGATAAAAAGCAGTAACCCTTCGGCCTATAGTAGTAGAAAACAGATCGAGCCAGCTTTACTGAGTTATCGAAGGATTCAACATCTACGCAGCGAAAGACGTCGTCGAAGAGCAAGTGAGTTGAGGCAACAGAGGCTCCGGCGGTGAAGTTACCTACACCTCAGAGCATTTCTACAGCTTACCACGCCCAGTCTACTCATCGTCGTTGGCGCCGGCGCGCAACAGTCGTTTTTGGTGGTTTTGTACTTTTTGAATTTTTAACACAAATTTTAAGTGGACAGACCAAACGGTAAGAAGCATTACTCTACTAAAACAAAAGAGGGTAATCTAATTCAATTTCAGAAAAACGAGGTCCAACATGGTTTGCAAATTCCAATTGAAAGTATTTTCTGCGTGATAAGAATACCGAAAAAGGTATTTCTCGGTGTTTGGGATGAGACTTAAGGAGAAGAAAGACGTAAACAACCTTATATTTTATTTCCGAAAGCATCTAACGGAAAGCGTCGCTCTAGAGATTTCATTTTAGACAGAGATAGCGACAAAAAAAATTAAATAAAAATGGTAAATAATTTTTCTCCACGACCATACTAAAAACATACTCATTATGAAATTATTTTTAATAATATACTGACAATATTCACACTGTAGAGTGAGAATATTCATTCTGTAACAGTTGTTTCTTATGGGGTTTGCATGTATCTTCATTCCATCACTTGTTACAGTATGAATATTTCGCAATTGTTTTAAACAATAGCGATTGCCATGGATGTCAAATAAACTCGGATTTAGAATATTTCAGTCGTATCGAATTTTTCATTCTAACCTAATAACAGAATCTACTATTCTATAACAAAAAGCAACGGCCGACTTTAAAACTAGTCTTACATAAATAATTTTTGCATAAATAGGTTTCGAGGGTGGGTAACAAAAAAATCCAATAATAGAAATATGCTAACGGAAAATTATATGGCGTATGGAATTTTTGAATAGAATAAATCAGTATTGTGAGGAAGGAAGCGATATCATTTATACCGATGAAACATATTTGTACAGTTCTCATTCTACGACGTATCTATGGCTGGATGAACAAACAAACACTTTCGTGGTTTGTTTGTTAATACACTGCCTACTCTCTGCATTTATTCTCTTTTGGTCCAGCATCATAATGCAGCCTTAATCAAACCCATCGAGGTGCCTATGGTTATTTATCCAGAAAATCATTTCTGCCGGTATCCTCGTTAGGTTAGGTTAGGTATCATGTGAGTGGGGCATGGTCACCCCTCCACCGCGACCCTTAGTAGGTCTATTGTGGCTCACCCCTAGAGATCACCGCACAATCCAGCCCTTCTTATGAAGTTCATGGTTGTATAGGGTGAGATTTTTTTAAAATCGGTAGGTTCTAGGTTAGTGTATAACCATGACTCAGGTCATTTCTGCTCCATTCTAGGATCTGCTTAGTTGTGTTTCTCGAGGGTTTAGGTAGAAACGCCTTCGAGTGGGTTAACCCTGGTATATCGGACCAGTACGTGAGTATTTTCCTCTCCACCCAGTCCGAAATAATTGTTTTGGCGGCACTTGTGGTGTTACCTCTCTGTCCATAACCAACTTTTATACTGTCTCATGACAGGAGTTTGAACTTGTGTTTGCTCCTTTAGGGCTTTAAGCTGAACTTTGCTGTCTGAACAAAATTTACCGTCCTTACGCAATACAAAATAAAAAAAAATATTTTATTCGCAAAGAGTGCACTAAATAATTTGTTAGTAACATTATCTATCGAGGCCTCATTTATCAAATTAGCCGTGTATTTTTTTCAAAAGTACTGTATTATTTTATTGCCTTCATTTTTCAAATTTCAAAACTGCTACTTCAAAACAAAATCACCGCTGAAAAACGTATAAAACTACGAATAGATATTCCATATTTTAAAACTTCAACATCTTTAGGTCAGTCGGTCTACTCCGACGGAATATCACAACGTATACATTTCAAACTCATGCTTTCAGAATGGGTCATTCGTATTTAAATTTCCAGTGCAGTGCATGAGTGGAGAGCTGACAAAGAGAACCAAAGTCGAACTGATAAAAAAGATAAAATAATTCCCATGTCCACAGACGTCACATAATTTTTTTTTGCGAGGAGTTTTAATTAATGCTAATCAACATCGACACGAGAAAAATCAATCGATAAGTCATGGTCGTAACATACAATTCCTATGGATTTATAATTTATTTAAAAAAAAATGTAAATTTTCAGAAGAAACAATAAAAACCAGGTGAATTATCGGGGTTTTGGGTTTTTAAAATTGTAACTTTGGTAAATACTGTCACCGTGGTATTTTTGATAAAAAATATATCATTTTAAAGTTTCTTTAGTCTTTGTAATTTTCTGTATTTCAATTGATTGAAAAGAAAAGAGCAGCAATAAAAATTACTGACATTAATTATCGAGCAAAGGGAAGATCTAGATGTCTACAAAATAAAATTAATCTTCTAAGAACGGATGATTCAAAGGTCAGAAAGAGATAAATATCTGCTGTAATGAGTTCGTTCCGTTCATTTACTAATGACGGCTATTTTTCGGTAGACATCCAAGGCAGCGGCGTGCTAAGTATTATTTAAAAAAAAACAATGGTTCGAAATGAATACAAAGTATTTTAAAATTTATTAACATGCGTACTTTGTTAAAATGAATTTTTTTTAACTTATCAACTGCAAAATCTTAATTTAGTTGAACAATTTTAGCTCCCCACAGAATGTAGTTTTCCATTCTAAAAAGATTTAATATTTTTGCTACAAAAAATAAAGGAGCGTACCAAAATGCTTTATACAGGGTGTCCCCGAAAATAGTGCGTTTCTTTAGACACAAGACATAATACAGTATCAGAGTAAAAAAGTCTTATAACATTTTTTCTGAAGTCAACGGTTTGCAAAAAAACAATTAGTATTTATACGAGGGCGGTTTGATAAGTCAGTGACTTTTTGAATAAAACAAATTTTTTTCCGCAAATAAACATTTTATTTTTCTACATAATCACCTTTTAGCTCGATACATTTAGTCCAGCGTTTTTCTCATTTTTTTATTCCCTCCAAATAATAGGTTTTTTCAAAGCTCTCAAAATACGCGTTTGTTTCGGAAATGACTTCTTCATTCGACTCAAATCTCTTACCGCCCAGCCATTTCTTTAGGTTTGGAAACAGAAAAAAGTCGCAGGGGGCTAAATCTGGAGAATATGCTGGATAGGGTAGCAGTTCGTATCCCAATTCGTGGATTTTGGCCATCGTGACTAGACAAGTGTGCACACGTGCATTGTCTTGATGGAACAGCACTTTCTTCTTCTTAGCCAAATGCGGCCGTTTTTGCTTCAAATCAACGTCGAATCTGTTCAAAAGCTTTGAATAATATTCGCCGGTGATCGTTTTACCTTCCTTGAGGTAATCGATGTGAATAACACCGCGTACATCCCAAAAACTGTGGCCATGACCTTGTTGGCTGACAGACTCTGTTTCGCCTTCTTTGGTCCACGCTCACCCCGAGCAACCCACTGTTTCGATTGTTCCTTGGTCTCTGGCATGTTGTGATGGATCCATGTTTCATCCACAGTAACAAAAAACGGCGCAAAAATTCGTCCGGATTACGGGTGTACATCGCTAAACACTCTTTTGAAGTGGTCACACGATTGCGCTTATGGTCGAGTGTGAGCAATCGCGGCAACCATCTCGCAGAGAGTTTTTTCATGTCCAAATATTCGTGTAAAATATGATGTACCCGTTCAGTTGAGATACACCTACAGCATGAGCCAACTCACGCACTTTTATTCTCCGATCATCCAATATCAATTCATGGATATTATTTACGATTTCCGGCGTGATCACTTCTTTTGGGCGACCTGGACGTTCGGCGTCACTAGTGCTGGTACGACCACAACGGAACTCTGTAAACCACTTCTTAACCATTGAAATTGATGGTGCCGAGTCCCCTTAGTATTTATCAAGTCTTTCCTTAGTTTCAGTGATGGATTTTTTACGTAAAAAGTAATGCCTAATCAGCACACGAAATTCACTTTTTTCCATTTTCGTAAAAATTCACGAGGTTGTCTGCTTTGAACGGCTATCAAACACCAACTGCACGACTTAGCTTGCTCAAAATTAGAAAGTTGCCCACTGATAGATTATAGTTGACGGCAGCACTGTTGCATTTGGAGTAACTGCGCGGGAAATTCAAAAAGTCACTGATTTATCAAACTGCCCTCGTATCTTAAGATTATTGTCTGTAGAAATTCAGTTAACGCCGGCAACGCCGCACCACTATACGAAAATAATCTATTTGTTTACTATAATGAGTTACGACATGACGCTGTCCGTTGGGAATAAAATCTGGCCCTTGAGTCTAATTAAAAATGTACTTTTAACATCACTTTGTTAAACAAAGTACCGATTAGTACAATTTTTAAAAATGGTTTTTAGTTAGGTCAAGAATCTAGTTTTGTGTGTAATTCTAAAGTTTTTAATTTAACTGTTTATTGAAATAAAAGTACACCTTTATCGGTCGTTCTTCTTCTTCTTCTTCAATGGCTCTACAACTCTTGGTGAGCCTTTTATTTTATCTTTACAAGG